>OX459109.1:6995388-7595388 GCA_949775045.1 Metridium senile
GAATGCCTTATAGACTACCATAGGGGTCTCTAAAAGTCGTTAAAAAAAATCGGGGTTTTCGACTCAAACTGATCGTTTGGACCCCGAGAACAATGTCTAGAAATATCTAAGCTTTCTGATAAAACCGGAATTTTTTATTTAGGAAAAACCACAAAATCATACCCAGGATGCCTTATGGCCTTTGGGATTTGCTAAAAATGTGTCAAAACAATCGGGGTTTTCGACTCAAACTGATCGCTAGGACCATGAGAACAATGTCTAGAAATATCTAAGCTTTCTGATAAAACCGGAATTTTTTATTTAGGAAAAACCACAAAATCATACCCAGGATGCCTTATAGCCTTTGGGATTTGCTAAAAATGTGTCAAAACAATCGGGGTTTTCGACTCAAACTGATCGCTAGGACCATGAGAACAATGTCTAGAAATATCTAAGCTTTCTGATAAAACCGGAATTTTTTATTTAGGAAAAACCACAAAATCATACCCAGGATGCCTTATGGCCTTTGGGATTTGCTAAAAATGTGTCAAAACAATCGGGGTTTTCGACTCAAACTGATCGCTAGGACCATGAGAACAATGTCTAGAAATATCTAAGCTTTCTGATAAAACCGGAATTTTCTATTTAGGAAAAACCACAAAATCTTACCCAGAATGCCTTATAGACTACCATAGGGGTCTCTAAAAGTCGTTAAAAAAAATCGGGGTTTTCGACTCAAACTGATCGCTTGGACCCCGAGAACAATGTCTAGAAATATCTAAGCTTTCTGATAAAACCGGAATTTTTTATTTAGGAAAAACCACAAAATCATACCCAGGATGCCTTATGGCCTTTGGGATTTGCTAAAAATGTGTCAAAACAATCGGGGTTTTTCGACTCAAACTGATCGCTAGGACCATGAGAACAATGTCTAGAAATATCTAAGCTTTCTGATAAAACCGGAATTTTTTATTTAGGAAAAACCACAAAATCATACCCAGGATGCCTTATAGCCTTTGGGATTTGCTAAAATGTGTCAAAACAATCGGGGTTTTCGACTCAAACTGATCGCTAGGACCATGAGAACAATGTCTAGAAATATCTAAGCTTTCTGATAAAACCGGAATTTTCTATTTAGGAAAAACCACAAAATCCTACCCAGAATGCCTTATAGACTACCATAGGGGTCTCTAAAAGTCGTTAAAAAAAATCGGGGTTTTCGACTCAAACTGATCGTTTGGACCATGAGAACAATGTCTAGAAATATCTAAGCTTTCTGATAAAACCGGAATTTTTTATTTAGGAAAAACCACAAAATCATACCCAGGATGCCTTATAGCCTTTGGGATTTGCTAAAAATGTGTCAAAACAATCGGGGTTTTCGACTCAAACTGATCGCTAGGACCATGAGAACAATGTCTAGAAATATCTAAGCTTTCTGATAAAACCGGAATTTTCTATTTAGGAAAAACCACAAAATCCTACCCAGAATGCCTTATAGACTACCATAGGGGTCTCTAAAAGTCGTTAAAAAAAATCGGGTTTTCGACTCAAACTGATCGTTTGGACCATGAGAACAATGTCTAGAAATATCTAAGCTTTCTGATAAAACCGGAATTTTTTATTTAGGAAAAACCACAAAATCATACCCAGGATGCCTTATAGCCTTTGGGATTTGCTAAAAATGTGTCAAAACAATCGGGGTTTTCGACTCAAACTGATCGCTAGGACCATGAGAACAATGTCTAGAAATATCTAAGCTTTCTGATAAAACCGGAATTTTCTATTTAGGAAAAACCACAAAATCCTACCCAGAATGCCTTATAGACTACCATAGGGGTCTCTAAAAGTCGTTAAAAAAAATCGGGGTTTTCGACTCAAACTGATCGTTTGGACCATGAGAACAATGTCTAGAAATATCTAAGCTTTCTGATAAAACCGGAATTTTTTATTTAGGAAAAACCACAAAATCATACCCAGGATGCCTTATGGCCTTTGGGATTTGCTAAAAATGTGTCAAAACAATCGGGGTTTTCGACTCAAACTGATCGCTAGGACCATGAGAACAATGTCTAGAAATATCTAAGCTTTCTGATAAAACCGGAATTTTCTATTTAGGAAAAACCACAAAATCTTACCCAGAATGCCTTATAGACTACCATAGGGGTCTCTAAAAGTCGTTAAAAAAAATCGGGGTTTTCGACTCAAACTGATGGTTTGGACCCCGAGAACAATGTATAGAAATATCTAAGCTTTCTGATAAAACCGGAATTTTTTATTTAGGAAAAACCACAAAATCATACCCAGGATGCCTTATGGCCTTTGGGATTTGCTAAAAATGTGTCAAAACAATCGGGGTTTTCGACTCAAACTGATCGCTAGGACCATGAGAACAATGTCTAGAAATATCTAAGCTTTCTGATAAAACCGGAATTTTTTATTTAGGAAAAACCACAAAATCATACCCAGGATGCCTTATGGCCTTTGGGATTTGCTAAAAATGTGTCAAAACAATCGGGGTTTTCGACTCAAACTGATCGCTAGGACCATGAGAACAATGTCTAGAAATATCTAAGCTTTCTGATAAAACCGGAATTTTCTATTTAGGAAAAACCACAAAATCTTACCCAGAATGCCTTATAGACTACCATAGGGGTCTCTAAAAGTCGTAAAAAAAATCGGGGTTTTCGACTCAAACTGATCGTTTGGAACCCGAGAACAATGTCTAGAAATATCTAAGCTTTCTGATAAAACCGGAATTTTCTATTTAGGAAAAACCACAAAATCTTACCCAGAATGCCTTATAGACTACCATAGGGGTCTCTAAAAGTCGTTAAAAAAAATCGGGGTTTTCGACTCAAACTGATCGCTTGGACCCCGAGAACAATGTCTAGAAATATCTAAGCTTTCTGATAAAACCGGAATTTTTATTTAGGAAAAACCACAAAATCATACCCAGGATGCCTTATGGCCTTTGGGATTTGCTAAAAATGTGTCAAAACAATCGGGGTTTTCGACTCAAACTGATCGCTAGGACCATGAGAACAATGTCTAGAAATATCTAAGCTTTCTGATAAAACCGGAATTTTCTATTTAGGAAAAACCACAAAATCTTACCCAGAATGCCTTATAGACTACCATAGGGTTCTCTAAAAGTCGTTAAAAAAATAGAGGTTTTCGACTCAAACTGATCGTTTGGACCCCGAGAACAATGTCTAGAAATATCTAAGCTTTCTGATAAAACCGGAATTTTTTATTTAGGAAAACCACAAAATCATACCCAGGATGCCTTATGGCCTTTGGGATTTGCTAAAAATGTGTCAAAACAATCGGGGTTTTCGACTCAAACTGATCGCTAGGACCATGAGAACAATGTCTAGAAATATCTAAGCTTTCTGATAAAAACCGGAATTTTCTATTTAGGAAAAACCACAAAATCCTACCCAGAATGCCTTATAGACTACCATAGGGGTCTCTAAAAGTCGTTAAAAAAAATCGGGGTTTTCGACTCAAACTGATCGTTTGGACCCCCGAGAACAATGTCTAGAAATATCTAAGCTTTCTGATAAAACCGGAATTTTTTATTTAGGAAAAACCACAAAATCATACCCAGGATGCCTTATGGCCTTTGGGATTTGCTAAAAATGTGTCAAAACAATCGGGGTTTTCGACTCAAACTGATCGCTAGGACCATGAGAACAATGTCTAGAAATATCTAAGCTTTCTGATAAAACCGGAATTTTCTATTTAGGAAAAAACACAAAATCTTACCCAGAATGCCTTATAGACTACCATAGGGGTCTCTAAAAGTCGTTAAAAAAAATCGGGGTTTTCGACTCAAACTGATCGTTTGGACCCCGAGAACAATGTCTAGAAATATCTAAGCTTTCTGATAAAACCGGAATTTTTTATTTAGGAAAAAACCACAAAATCATACCCAGGATGCCTTATGGCCTTTGGGATTTGCTAAAAATGTGTCAAAACAATCGGATTTTCGACTCAAACTGATCGCTAGGACCATGAGAACAATGTCTAGAAATATCTAAGCTTTCTGATAAAACCGGAATTTTCTATTTAGGAAAAACCACAAAATCATACCCAGGATGCCTTATGGCCTTTGGGATTTGCTAAAAATGTGTCAAAACAATCGGGGTTTTCGACTCAAACTGATCGCTAGGACCATGAGAACAATGTCTAGAAATATCTAAGCTTTCTGATAAAACCGGAATTTTCTATTTAGGAAAAACCACAAAATCTTACCCAGAATGCCTTATAGACTACCATAGGGGTCTCTAAAAGTCGTTAAAAAAAATCGGGTTTTCGACTCAAACTGATGGTTTGGACCCCGAGAACAATGTCTAGAAATATCTAAGCTTTCTGATAAAACCGGAATTTTTTATTTAGGAAAAACCACAAAATCATACCCAGGATGCCTTATGGCCTTTGGGATTTGCTAAAAATGTGTCAAAACAATCGGGGTTTTCGACTCAAACTGATCGCTAGGACCATGAGAACAATGTCTAGAAATATCTAAGCTTTCTGATAAAACCGGAATTTTCTATTTAGGAAAAACCACAAAATCCTACCCAGAATGCCTTATAGACTACCATAGGGGTCTCTAAAAGTCGTTAAAAAAAATCGGGGTTTTCGACTCAAACTGATCGTTTGGACCCGAGAACAATGTCTAGAAATATCTAAGCTTTCTGATAAAACCGGAATTTTTTATTTAGGAAAAACCACAAAATCATACCAGGATGCCTTATGGCCTTTGGGATTTGCTAAAAATGTGTCAAAACAATCGGGGTTTTTCGACTCAAACTGATCGCTAGGACCATGAGAACAATGTCTAGAAATATCTAAGCTTTCTGATAAAACCGGAATTTTCTATTTAGGAAAAACCACAAAATCCTACCCAGAATGCCTTATAGACTACCATAGGGGTCTCTAAAAGTCGTTAAAAAAAATCGGGTTTTCGACTCAAACTGATCGTTTGGACCCCGAGAACAATGTCTAGAAATATCTAAGCTTTCTGATAAAACCGGAATTTTCTATTTAGGAAAAACCACAAAATCTTACCCAGAATGCCTTATAGACTACCATAGGGTCTCTAAAAGTCGTTAAAAAAAATCGGGGTTTTCGACTCAAACTGATCGCTTGGACCCCGAGAACAATGTCTAGAAATATCTAAGCTTTCTGATAAAACCGGAATTTTTTATTTAGGAAAAACCACAAAATCATACCCAGGATGCCTTATGGCCTTTGGGATTTGCTAAAAATGTGTCAAAACAATCGGGGTTTCGACTCAAACTGATTGCTAGGACCATGAGAACAATGTCTAGAAATATCTAAGCTTTCTGATAAAACCGGAATTTTCTATTTAGGAAAAACCACAAAATCTTACCCAGAATGCCTTATAGACTACCATAGGGGTCTCTAAAAGTCGTTAAAAAAAATCGGGGTTTTCGACTCAAACTGATCGTTTGGACCCCGAGAACAATGTCTAGAAATATCTAAGCTTTCTGATAAAACCGGAATTTTTTATTTAGGAAAAACCACAAAATCATACCCAGAATGCCTTATGGCCTTTGGGATTTGCTAAAAATGTGTCAAAACAATCGGGGTTTTCGACTCAAACTGATCGCTAGGACCATGAGAACAATGTCTAGAAATATCTAAGCTTTCTGATAAAACCGGAATTTTCTATTTAGGAAAAACCACAAAATCTTACCCAGAATGCCTTATAGACTACCATAGGGGTCTCTAAAAGTCGTTAAAAAAAATCGGGGTTTTCGACTCAAACTGATCGCTTGGACCCCGAGAACAATGTCTAGAAATATCTAAGCTTTCTGATAAAACCGGAATTTTTTATTTAGGAAAAACCACAAAATCATACTCAGGATGCCTTATGGCCTTTGGGATTTGCTAAAAATGTGTCAAAACAATCGGGGTTTTCGACTCAAACTGATCGCTAGGACCATGAGAACAATGTCTAGAAATATCTAAGCTTTCTGATAAAACCGGAATTTTCTATTTAGGAAAAACCACAAAATCTTACCCAGAATGCCTTATAGACTACCATAGGGGTCTCTAAAAGTCGTTAAAAAAAATAGGGGTTTTCGACTCAAACTGATCGTTTGGACCCCGAGAACAATGTCTAGAAATATCTAAGCTTTCTGATAAAACCGGAATTTTTTATTTAGGAAAAACCACAAAATCATACCCAGGATGCCTTATGGTTTTTGGGATTTGCTAAAAATGTGTCAAAACAAACGGGGTTTTCGACTCAAACTGATCGCTAGGACCATGAGAACAATGTCTAGAAATATCTAAGCTTTCTGATAAAACCGGAATTTTCTATTTAGGAAAAACCACAAAATCTTACCCAGAATGCCTTATAGACTACCATAGGGGTCTCTAAAAGTCGTTAAAAAAAATCGGGGTTTTCGACTCAAACTGATCGTTTGGACCCCGAGAACAATGTCTAGAAATATCTAAGCTTTCTGATAAAACCGGAATTTTTTATTTAGGAAAAACCACAAAATCATACCCAGGATGCCTTATGGCCTTTGGGATTTGCTAAAAATGTGTCAAAACAATCGGGGTTTTCGACTCAAACTGATCGCTAGGACCATGAGAACAATGTCTAGAAATATCTAAGCTTTCTGATAAAACCGGAATTTTCTATTTAGGAAAAACCACAAAATCTTACCCAGAATGCCTTATAGACTATCATAGGGGTCTCTAAAAGTCGTTAAAAAAAATCGGGGTTTTCGACTCAAACTGATCGTTTGGACCCCGAGAACAATGTCTAGAAATATCTAAGCTTTCTGATAAAACCGGAATTTTTTATTTAGGAAAAACCACAAAATCATACCCAGAATGCCTTATGGCCTTTGGGATTTGCTAAAAATGTGTCAAAACAATCGGGGTTTTCGACTCAAACTGATCGCTAGGACCATGAGAACAATGTCTAGAAATATCTAAGCTTTCTGATAAAACCGGAATTTTTTATTTAGGAAAAACCACAAAATCATACCCAGGATGCCTTATAGCCTTTGGGATTTGCTAAAAATGTGTCAAAACAATCGGGGTTTTCGACTCAAACTGATCGCTAGGACCATGAGAACAATGTCTAGAAATATCTAAGCTTTCTGATAAAACCGGAATTTTCTATTTAGGAAAAACCACAAAATCCTACCCAGAATGCCTTATAGACTACCATAGGGGTCTCTAAAAGTCGTTAAAAAAAATCGGGGTTTTCGACTCAAACTGATCGTTTGGACCATGAGAACAATGTCTAGAAATATCTAAGCTTTCTGATAAAACCGGAATTTTTTATTTAGGAAAAACCACAAAATCATACCCAGGATGCCTTATGGCCTTTGGGATTTGCTAAAAATGTGTCAAAACAATCGGGGTTTTCGACTCAAACTGATCGCTAGGACCATGAGAACAATGTCTAGAAATATCTAAGCTTTCTGATAAAACCGGAATTTTCTATTTAGGAAAAACCACAAAATCTTACCCAGAATGCCTTATAGACTACCATAGGGGTCTCTAAAAGTCGTTAAAAAAAATAGGGGTTTTCGACTCAAACTGATCGTTTGGACCCCGAGAACAATGTCTAGAAATATCTAAGCTTTCTGATAAAACCGGAATTTTTTATTTAGGAAAAACCACAAAATCATACCCAGGATGCCTTATGGTTTTTGGGATTTGCTAAAAATGTGTCAAAACAAACGGGGTTTTCGACTCAAACTGATCGCTAGGACCATGAGAACAATGTCTAGAAATATCTAAGCTTTCTGATAAAACCGGAATTTTCTATTTAGGAAAAACCACAAAATCTTACCCAGAATGCCTTATAGACTACCATAGGGGTCTCTAAAAGTCGTTAAAAAAAATCGGGGTTTTCGACTCAAACTGATCGTTTGGACCCCGAGAACAATGTCTAGAAATATCTAAGCTTTCTGATAAAACCGGAATTTTTTATTTAGGAAAAACCACAAAATCATACCCAGGATGCCTTATGGTTTTTGGGATTTGCTAAAAATGTGTCAAAACAAACGGGGTTTTCGACTCAAACTGATCGCTAGGACCATGAGAACAATGTCTAGAAATATCTAAGCTTTCTGATAAAACCGGAATTTTCTATTTAGGAAAAACCACAAAATCTTACCCAGAATGCCTTATAGACTACCATAGGGGTCTCTAAAAGTCGTTAAAAAAAATCGGGGTTTTCGACTCAAACTGATCGTTTGGACCCCGAGAACAATGTCTAGAAATATCTAAGCTTTCTGATAAAACCGGAATTTTTTATTTAGGAAAAACCACAAAATCATACCCAGGATGCCTTATGGCCTTTGGGATTTGCTAAAAATGTGTCAAAACAATCGGGGTTTTCGACTCAAACTGATCGCTAGGACCATGAGAACAATGTCTAGAAATATCTAAGCTTTCTGATAAAACCGGAATTTTCTATTTAGGAAAAACCACAAAATCTTACCCAGAATGCCTTATAGACTATCATAGGGGTCTCTAAAAGTCGTTAAAAAAAATCGGGGTTTTCGACTCAAACTGATCGTTTGGACCCCGAGAACAATGTCTAGAAATATCTAAGCTTTCTGATAAAACCGGAATTTTTTATTTAGGAAAAACCACAAAATCATACCCAGAATGCCTTATGGCCTTTGGGATTTGCTAAAAATGTGTCAAAACAATCGGGGTTTTCGACTCAAACTGATCGCTAGGACCATGAGAACAATGTCTAGAAATATCTAAGCTTTCTGATAAAACCGGAATTTTTTATTTAGGAAAAACCACAAAATCATACCCAGGATGCCTTATAGCCTTTGGGATTTGCTAAAAATGTGTCAAAACAATCGGGGTTTTCGACTCAAACTGATCGCTAGGACCATGAGAACAATGTCTAGAAATATCTAAGCTTTCTGATAAAACCGGAATTTTCTATTTAGGAAAAACCACAAAATCCTACCCAGAATGCCTTATAGACTACCATAGGGGTCTCTAAAAGTCGTTAAAAAAAATCGGGGTTTTCGACTCAAACTGATCGTTTGGACCATGAGAACAATGTCTAGAAATATCTAAGCTTTCTGATAAAACCGGAATTTTTTATTTAGGAAAAACCACAAAATCATACCCAGGATGCCTTATGGCCTTTGGGATTTGCTAAAAATGTGTCAAAACAATCGGGGTTTTCGACTCAAACTGATCGCTAGGACCATGAGAACAATGTCTAGAAATATCTAAGCTTTCTGATAAAACCGGAATTTTCTATTTAGGAAAAACCACAAAATCTTACCCAGAATGCCTTATAGACTACCATAGGGGTCTCTAAAAGTCGTTAAAAAAAATAGGGGTTTTCGACTCAAACTGATCGTTTGGACCCCGAGAACAATGTCTAGAAATATCTAAGCTTTCTGATAAAACCGGAATTTTTTATTTAGGAAAAACCACAAAATCATACCCAGGATGCCTTATGGTTTTTGGGATTTGCTAAAAATGTGTCAAAACAAACGGGGTTTTCGACTCAAACTGATCGCTAGGACCATGAGAACAATGTCTAGAAATATCTAAGCTTTCTGATAAAACCGGAATTTTCTATTTAGGAAAAACCACAAAATCTTACCCAGAATGCCTTATAGACTACCATAGGGGTCTCTAAAAGTCGTTAAAAAAAATCGGGGTTTTCGACTCAAACTGATCGTTTGGACCCCGAGAACAATGTCTAGAAATATCTAAGCTTTCTGATAAAACCGGAATTTTTTATTTAGGAAAAACCACAAAATCATACCCAGGATGCCTTATGGCCTTTGGGATTTGCTAAAAATGTGTCAAAACAATCGGGGTTTTCGACTCAAACTGATCGCTAGGACCATGAGAACAATGTCTAGAAATATCTAAGCTTTCTGATAAAACCGGAATTTTCTATTTAGGAAAAACCACAAAATCTTACCCAGAATGCCTTATAGACTACCATAGGGGTCTCTAAAAGTCGTTAAAAAAAATCGGGGTTTTCGACTCAAACTGATCGTTTGGACCCCGAGAACAATGTCTAGAAATATCTAAGCTTTCTGATAAAACCGGAATTTTTTATTTAGGAAAAACCACAAAATCATACCCAGAATGCCTTATGGCCTTTGGGATTTGCTAAAAATGTGTCAAAACAATCGGGGTTTTCGACTCAAACTGATCGCTAGGACCATGAGAACAATGTCTAGAAATATCTAAGCTTTCTGATAAAACCGGAATTTTTTATTTAGGAAAAACCACAAAATCATACCCAGGATGCCTTATAGCCTTTGGGATTTGCTAAAAATGTGTCAAAACAATCGGGGTTTTCGACTCAAACTGATCGCTAGGACCATGAGAACAATGTCTAGAAATATCTAAGCTTTCTGATAAAACCGGAATTTTCTATTTAGGAAAAACCACAAAATCCTACCCAGAATGCCTTATAGACTACCATAGGGGTCTCTAAAAGTCGTTAAAAAAAATCGGGGTTTTCGACTCAAACTGATCGTTTGGACCATGAGAACAATGTCTAGAAATATCTAAGCTTTCTGATAAAACCGGAATTTTTTATTTAGGAAAAACCACAAAATCATACCCAGGATGCCTTATGGCCTTTGGGATTTGCTAAAAATGTGTCAAAACAATCGGGGTTTTCGACTCAAACTGATCGCTAGGACCATGAGAACAATGTCTAGAAATATCTAAGCTTTCTGATAAAACCGGAATTTTCTATTTAGGAAAAACCACAAAATCCTACCCAGAATGCCTTATAGACTACCATAGGGGTCTCTAAAAGTCGTTAAAAAAAATCGGGGTTTTCTACTCAAACTGATCGTTTGGACCCCGAGAACAATGTCTAGAAATATCTAAGCTTTCTGATAAAACCGGAATTTTTTATTTAGGAAAAACCACAAAATCATACCCAGGATGCCTTATGGCCTTTGGGATTTGCTAAAAATGTGTCAAAACAATCGGGGTTTTCGACTCAAACTGATTTCTAGGACCATGAGAACAATGTCTAGAAATATCTAAGCTTTCTGATAAAACCGGAATTTTCTATTTAGGAAAAACCACAAAATCTTACCCAGAATGCCTTATAGACTACCATAGGGGTCTCTAAAAGTCGTTAAAAAAAATCGGGGTTTTCGACTCAAACTGATGGTTTGGACCCCGAGAACAATGTATAGAAATATCTAAGCTTTCTGATAAAACCGGAATTTTTTATTTAGGAAAAACCACAAAATCATACCCAGGATGCCTTATGGCCTTTGGGATTTGCTAAAAATGTGTCAAAACAATCGGGGTTTTCGACTCAAACTGATCGCTAGGACCATGAGAACAATGTCTAGAAATATCTAAGCTTTCTGATAAAACCGGAATTTTCTATTTAGGAAAAACCACAAAATCTTACCCAGAATGCCTTATAGACTATCATAGGGGTCTCTAAAAGTCGTTAAAAAAAATCGGGGTTTTCGACTCAAACTGATCGTTTGGACCCCGAGAACAATGTCTAGAAATATCTAAGCTTTCTGATAAAACCGGAATTTTTTATTTAGGAAAAACCACAAAATCATACCCAGGATGCCTTATGGCCTTTGGGATTTGCTAAAAATGTGTCAAAACAATCGGGGTTTTCGACTCAAACTGATCGCTAGGACCATGAGAACAATGTCTAGAAATATCTAAGCTTTCTGATAAAACCGGAATTTTCTATTTAGGAAAAACCACAAAATCCTACCCAGAATGCCTTATAGACTACCATAGGGGTCTCTAAAAGTCGTTAAAAAAAATCGGGGTTTTCGACTCAAACTGATCGTTTGGACCCCGAGAACAATGTCTAGAAATATCTAAGCTTTCTGATAAAACCGGAATTTTCTATTTAGGAAAAACCACAAAATCTTACCCAGAATGCCTTATAGACTACCATAGGGGTCTCTAAAAGTCGTTAAAAAAAATCGGGGTTTTCGACTCAAACTGATCGCTTGGACCCCGAGAACAATGTCTAGAAATATCTAAGCTTTCTGATAAAACCGGAATTTTTTATTTAGGAAAAACCACAAAATCATACCCAGGATGCCTTATGGCCTTTGGGATTTGCTAAAAATGTGTCAAAACAATCGGGGTTTTCGACTCAAACTGATTGCTAGGACCATGAGAACAATGTCTAGAAATATCTAAGCTTTCTGATAAAACCGGAATTTTCTATTTAGGAAAAACCACAAAATCTTACCCAGAATGCCTTATAGACTACCATAGGGGTCTCTAAAAGTCGTTAAAAAAAATCGGGGTTTTCGACTCAAACTGATCGTTTGGACCCCGAGAACAATGTCTAGAAATATCTAAGCTTTCTGATAAAACCGGAATTTTTTATTTAGGAAAAACCACAAAATCATACCCAGGATGCCTTATGGCCTTTGGGATTTGCTAAAAATGTGTCAAAACAATCGGGGTTTTCGACTCAAACTGATCGCTAGGACCATGAGAACAATGTCTAGAAATATCTAAGCTTTCTGATAAAACCGGAATTTTCTATTTAGGAAAAACCACAAAATCTTACCCAGAATGCCTTATAGACTACCATAGGGGTCTCTAAAAGTCGTTAAAAAAAATCGGGGTTTTCGACTCAAACTGATCGTTTGGACCCCGAGAACAATGTCTAGAAATATCTAAGCTTTCTGATAAAACCGGAATTTTTTATTTAGGAAAAACCACAAAATCATACCCAGAATGCCTTATGGCCTTTGGGATTTGCTAAAAATGTGTCAAAACAATCGGGGTTTTCGACTCAAACTGATCGCTAGGACCATGAGAACAATGTCTAGAAATATCTAAGCTTTCTGATAAAACCGGAATTTTCTATTTAGGAAAAACCACAAAATCTTACCCAGAATGCCTTATAGACTACCATAGGGGTCTCTAAAAGTCGTTAAAAAAAATCGGGGTTTTCGACTCAAACTGATCGCTTGGACCCCGAGAACAATGTCTAGAAATATCTAAGCTTTCTGATAAAACCGGAATTTTTTATTTAGGAAAAACCACAAAATCATACTCAGGATGCCTTATGGCCTTTGGGATTTGCTAAAAATGTGTCAAAACAATCGGGGTTTTCGACTCAAACTGATCGCTAGGACCATGAGAACAATGTCTAGAAATATCTAAGCTTTCTGATAAAACCGGAATTTTCTATTTAGGAAAAACCACAAAATCTTACCCAGAATGCCTTATAGACTACCATAGGGGTCTCTAAAAGTCGTTAAAAAAAATAGGGGTTTTCGACTCAAACTGATCGTTTGGACCCCGAGAACAATGTCTAGAAATATCTAAGCTTTCTGATAAAACCGGAATTTTTTATTTAGGAAAAACCACAAAATCATACCCAGGATGCCTTATGGTTTTTGGGATTTGCTAAAAATGTGTCAAAACAAACGGGGTTTTCGACTCAAACTGATCGCTAGGACCATGAGAACAATGTCTAGAAATATCTAAGCTTTCTGATAAAACCGGAATTTTCTATTTAGGAAAAACCACAAAATCTTACCCAGAATGCCTTATAGACTACCATAGGGGTCTCTAAAAGTCGTTAAAAAAAATAGGGGTTTTCGACTCAAACTGATCGTTTGGACCCCGAGAACAATGTCTAGAAATATCTAAGCTTTCTGATAAAACCGGAATTTTTTATTTAGGAAAAACCACAAAATCATACCCAGAATGCCTTATGGCCTTTGGGATTTGCTAAAAATGTGTCAAAACAATCGGGGTTTTCGACTCAAACTGATCGCTAGGACCATGAGAACAATGTCTAGAAATATCTAAGCTTTCTGATAAAACCGGAATTTTTTATTTAGGAAAAACCACAAAATCATACCCAGGATGCCTTATAGCCTTTGGGATTTGCTAAAAATGTGTCAAAACAATCGGGGTTTTCGACTCAAACTGATCGCTAGGACCATGAGAACAATGTCTAGAAATATCTAAGCTTTCTGATAAAACCGGAATTTTCTATTTAGGAAAAACCACAAAATCCTACCCAGAATGCCTTATAGACTACCATAGGGGTCTCTAAAAGTCGTTAAAAAAAATCGGGGTTTTCGACTCAAACTGATCGTTTGGACCATGAGAACAATGTCTAGAAATATCTAAGCTTTCTGATAAAACCGGAATTTTTTATTTAGGAAAAACCACAAAATCATACCCAGGATGCCTTATGGCCTTTGGGATTTGCTAAAAATGTGTCAAAACAATCGGGGTTTTCGACTCAAACTGATCGCTAGGACCATGAGAACAATGTCTAGAAATATCTAAGCTTTCTGATAAAACCGGAATTTTCTATTTAGGAAAAACCACAAAATCTTACCCAGAATGCCTTATAGACTACCATAGGGGTCTCTAAAAGTCGTTAAAAAAAATCGGGGTTTTCGACTCAAACTGATCGTTTGGACCCCGAGAACAATGTCTAGAAATATCTAAGCTTTCTGATAAAACCGGAATTTTTTATTTAGGAAAAACCACAAAATCATATCCAGGATGCCTTATGGCCTTTGGGATTTGCTAAAAATGTGTCAAAACAATCGGGGTTTTCGACTCAAACTGATCGCTAGGACCATGAGAACAATGTCTAGAAATATCTAAGCTTTCTGATAAAACCGGAATTTTCTATTTAGGAAAAACCACAAAATCTTACCCAGAATGCCTTATAGACTACCATAGGGGTCTCTAAAAGTCGTTAAAAAAAATCGGGGTTTTCGACTCAAACTGATCGTTTGGACCCCGAGAACAATGTCTAGAAATATCTAAGCTTTCTGATAAAACCGGAATTTTTTATTTAGGAAAAACCACAAAATCATATCCAGGATGCCTTATGGCCTTTGGGATTTGCTAAAAATGTGTCAAAACAATCGGGGTTTTCGACTCAAACTGATCGCTAGGACCATGAGAACAATGTCTAGAAATATCTAAGCTTTCTGATAAAACTGGAATTTTCTATTTAGGAAAAACCACAAAATCTTACCAAGGATGCCTTATGGCCTTTGGGATTTGCTAAACATGTGTCAAAACAATCGGGGTTTTCGACTCAAACTGATCGCTAGGACCATGAGAACAATGTCTAGAAATATCTAAGCTTTCTGATAAAACCGGAATTTTCTATTTAGGAAAAACCACAAAATCTTACCCAGGATGCCTTATAGACTACCATAGGGGTCTCTAAAAGTCGTTAAAAAAAATCGGGGTTTTCGACTCAAACTGATCGCTTGGACCCCGAGAACAATGTCTAGAAATATCTAAGCTTTCTGATAAAACCGGAATTTTTTATTTAGGAAAAACCACAAAATCATACTCAGGATGCCTTATGGCCTTTGGGATTTGCTAAAAATGTGTCAAAACAATCGGGGTTTTCGACTCAAACTGATCGCTAGGACCATGAGAACAATGTCTAGAAATATCTAAGCTTTCTGATAAAACCGGAATTTTCTATTTAGGAAAAACCACAAAATCTTACCCAGAATGCCTTATAGACTACCATAGGGGTCTCTAAAAGTCGTTAAAAAAAATCGGGGTTTTCGACTCAAACTGATCGTTTGGACCCCGAGAACAATGTCTAGAAATATCTAAGCTTTCTGATAAAACCGGAATTTTTTATTTAGGAAAAACCACAAAATCATACCCAGGATGCCTTATGGTTTTTGGGATTTGCTAAAAATGTGTCAAAACAAACGGGGTTTTCGACTCAAACTGATCGCTAGGACCATGAGAACAATGTCTAGAAATATCTAAGCTTTCTGATAAAACCGGAATTTTCTATTTAGGAAAAACCACAAAATCTTACCCAGAATGCCTTATAGACTACCATAGGGGTCTCTAAAAGTCGTTAAAAAAAATCGGGGTTTTCGACTCAAACTGATCGTTTGGACCCCGAGAACAATGTCTAGAAATATCTAAGCTTTCTGATAAAACCGGAATTTTTTATTTAGGAAAAACCACAAAATCATACCCAGGATGCCTTATGGCCTTTGGGATTTGCTAAAAATGTGTCAAAACAATCGGGGTTTTCGACTCAAACTGATCGCTAGGACCATGAGAACAATGTCTAGAAATATCTAAGCTTTCTGATAAAACCGGAATTTTCTATTTAGGAAAAACCACAAAATCTTACCCAGAATGCCTTATAGACTACCATAGGGGTCTCTAAAAGTCGTTAAAAAAAATCGGGGTTTTCGACTCAAACTGATCGTTTGGACCCCGAGAACAATGTCTAGAAATATCTAAGCTTTCTGATAAAACCGGAATTTTTTATTTAGGAAAAACCACAAAATCATATCCAGGATGCCTTATGGCCTTTGGGATTTGCTAAAAATGTGTCAAAACAATCGGGGTTTTCGACTCAAACTGATCGCTAGGACCATGAGAACAATGTCTAGAAATATCTAAGCTTTCTGATAAAACTGGAATTTTCTATTTAGGAAAAACCACAAAATCTTACCAAGGATGCCTTATGGCCTTTGGGATTTGCTAAACATGTGTCAAAACAATCGGGGTTTTCGACTCAAACTGATCGCTAGGACCATGAGAACAATGTCTAGAAATATCTAAGCTTTCTGATAAAACCGGAATTTTCTATTTAGGAAAAACCACAAAATCTTACCCAGAATGCCTTATAGACTACCATAGGGGTCTCTAAAAGTCGTTAAAAAAAATCGGGGTTTTCGACTCAAACTGATCGCTTGGACCCCGAGAACAATGTCTAGAAATATCTAAGCTTTCTGATAAAACCGGAATTTTTTATTTAGGAAAAACCACAAAATCATACCCACGATGCCTTATGGCCTTTGGGATTTGCTAAAAATGTGTCAAAACAATCGGGGTTTTCGACTCAAACTGATCGATAGTACCATGAGAACAATGTCTAGAAATATCTAAGCTTTCTGATAAAACCGAAATTTTCTATTTAGGAAAAACCACAAAATCTTACCCAGAATGCCTTATAGACTACCATAGGGGTCTCTAAAAGTCGTTAAAAAAAATCGGGGTTTTCGACTCAAACTGATCGCTTGGACCCCGAGAACAATGTCTAGAAATATCTAAGCTTTCTGATAAAACCGGAATTTTTTATTTAGGAAAAACCACAAAATCATACCCAGGATGCCTTATGGCCTTTGGGATTTGCTAAAAATGTGTCAAAACAAACGGGGTTTTCGACTCAAACTGATCGCTAGGACCATGAGAACAATGTCTAGAAATATCTAAGCTTTCTGATAAAACCGGAATTTTCTATTTAGGAAAAACCACAAAATCTTACCCAGAATGCCTTATAGACTACCATAGGGGTCTCTAAAAGTCGTTAAAAAAAATCGGGGTTTTCGACTCAAACTGATCGTTTGGACCATGAGAACAATGTCTAGAAATATCTAAGCTTTCTGATAAAACCGGAATTTTTTATTTAGGAAAAACCACAAAATCATACCCAGGATGCCTTATGGCCTTTGGGATTTGCTAAAAATGTGTCAAAACAATCGGGGTTTTCGACTCAAACTGATCGCTAGGACCATGAGAACAATGTCTAGAAATATCTAAGCTTTCTGATAAAACCGGAATTTTCTATTTAGGAAAAACCACAAAATCTTACCCAGAATGCCTTATAGACTACCATAGGGGTCTCTAAAAGTCGTTAAAAAAAATCGGGGTTTTCGACTCAAACTGATCGTTTGGACCCCGAGAACAATGTCTAGAAATATCTAAGCTTTCTGATAAAACCGGAATTTTTTATTTAGGAAAAACCACAAAATCATATCCAGGATGCCTTATGGCCTTTGGGATTTGCTAAAAATGTGTCAAAACAATCGGGGTTTTCGACTCAAACTGATCGCTAGGACCATGAGAACAATGTCTAGAAATATCTAAGCTTTCTGATAAAACCGGAATTTTCTATTTAGGAAAAACCACAAAATCTTACCCAGAATGCCTTATAGACTACCATAGGGGTCTCTAAAAGTCGTTAAAAAAAATCGGGGTTTTCGACTCAAACTGATCGTTTGGACCCCGAGAACAATGTCTAGAAATATCTAAGCTTTCTGATAAAACCGGAATTTTTTATTTAGGAAAAACCACAAAATCATATCCAGGATGCCTTATGGCCTTTGGGATTTGCTAAAAATGTGTCAAAACAATCGGGGTTTTCGACTCAAACTGATCGCTAGGACCATGAGAACAATGTCTAGAAATATCTAAGCTTTCTGATAAAACTGGAATTTTCTATTTAGGAAAAACCACAAAATCTTACCAAGGATGCCTTATGGCCTTTGGGATTTGCTAAACATGTGTCAAAACAATCGGGGTTTTCGACTCAAACTGATCGCTAGGACCATGAGAACAATGTCTAGAAATATCTAAGCTTTCTGATAAAACCGGAATTTTCTATTTAGGAAAAACCACAAAATCTTACCCAGGATGCCTTATAGACTACCATAGGGGTCTCTAAAAGTCGTTAAAAAAAATCGGGGTTTTCGACTCAAACTGATCGCTTGGACCCCGAGAACAATGTCTAGAAATATCTAAGCTTTCTGATAAAACCGGAATTTTTTATTTAGGAAAAACCACAAAATCATACTCAGGATGCCTTATGGCCTTTGGGATTTGCTAAAAATGTGTCAAAACAATCGGGGTTTTCGACTCAAACTGATCGCTAGGACCATGAGAACAATGTCTAGAAATATCTAAGCTTTCTGATAAAACCGGAATTTTCTATTTAGGAAAAACCACAAAATCTTACCCAGAATGCCTTATAGACTACCATAGGGGTCTCTAAAAGTCGTTAAAAAAAATCGGGGTTTTCGACTCAAACTGATCGTTTGGACCCCGAGAACAATGTCTAGAAATATCTAAGCTTTCTGATAAAACCGGAATTTTTTATTTAGGAAAAACCACAAAATCATACCCAGGATGCCTTATGGTTTTTGGGATTTGCTAAAAATGTGTCAAAACAAACGGGGTTTTCGACTCAAACTGATCGCTAGGACCATGAGAACAATGTCTAGAAATATCTAAGCTTTCTGATAAAACCGGAATTTTCTATTTAGGAAAAACCACAAAATCTTACCCAGAATGCCTTATAGACTACCATAGGGGTCTCTAAAAGTCGTTAAAAAAAATCGGGGTTTTCGACTCAAACTGATCGTTTGGACCCCGAGAACAATGTCTAGAAATATCTAAGCTTTCTGATAAAACCGGAATTTTTTATTTAGGAAAAACCACAAAATCATACCCAGGATGCCTTATGGCCTTTGGGATTTGCTAAAAATGTGTCAAAACAATCGGGGTTTTCGACTCAAACTGATCGCTAGGACCATGAGAACAATGTCTAGAAATATCTAAGCTTTCTGATAAAACCGGAATTTTCTATTTAGGAAAAACCACAAAATCTTACCCAGAATGCCTTATAGACTACCATAGGGGTCTCTAAAAGTCGTTAAAAAAAATCGGGGTTTTCGACTCAAACTGATCGTTTGGACCCCGAGAACAATGTCTAGAAATATCTAAGCTTTCTGATAAAACCGGAATTTTTTATTTAGGAAAAACCACAAAATCATATCCAGGATGCCTTATGGCCTTTGGGATTTGCTAAAAATGTGTCAAAACAATCGGGGTTTTCGACTCAAACTGATCGCTAGGACCATGAGAACAATGTCTAGAAATATCTAAGCTTTCTGATAAAACTGGAATTTTCTATTTAGGAAAAACCACAAAATCTTACCAAGGATGCCTTATGGCCTTTGGGATTTGCTAAACATGTGTCAAAACAATCGGGGTTTTCGACTCAAACTGATCGCTAGGACCATGAGAACAATGTCTAGAAATATCTAAGCTTTCTGATAAAACCGGAATTTTCTATTTAGGAAAAACCACAAAATCTTACCCAGAATGCCTTATAGACTACCATAGGGGTCTCTAAAAGTCGTTAAAAAAAATCGGGGTTTTCGACTCAAACTGATCGCTTGGACCCCGAGAACAATGTCTAGAAATATCTAAGCTTTCTGATAAAACCGGAATTTTTTATTTAGGAAAAACCACAAAATCATACCCACGATGCCTTATGGCCTTTGGGATTTGCTAAAAATGTGTCAAAACAATCGGGGTTTTCGACTCAAACTGATCGATAGTACCATGAGAACAATGTCTAGAAATATCTAAGCTTTCTGATAAAACCGAAATTTTCTATTTAGGAAAAACCACAAAATCTTACCCAGAATGCCTTATAGACTACCATAGGGGTCTCTAAAAGTCGTTAAAAAAAATCGGGGTTTTCGACTCAAACTGATCGCTTGGACCCCGAGAACAATGTCTAGAAATATCTAAGCTTTCTGATAAAACCGGAATTTTTTATTTAGGAAAAACCACAAAATCATACCCAGGATGCCTTATGGCCTTTGGGATTTGCTAAAAATGTGTCAAAACAAACGGGGTTTTCGACTCAAACTGATCGCTAGGACCATGAGAACAATGTCTAGAAATATCTAAGCTTTCTGATAAAACCGGAATTTTCTATTTAGGAAAAACCACAAAATCTTACCCAGAATGCCTTATAGACTACCATAGGGGTCTCTAAAAGTCGTTAAAAAAAATCGGGGTTTTCGACTCAAACTGATCGTTTGGACCCCGAGAACAATGTCTAGAAATATCTAAGCTTTCTGATAAAACCGGAATTTTTTATTTAGGAAAAACCTCAAAATCATACCCAGGATGCCTTATGGCCTTTGGGATTTGCTAAAAATGTGTCAAAACAATCGGGGTTTTCGACTCAAACTGATCGATAGGACCATGAGAACAATGTCTAGAAATATCTAAGCTTTCTGATAAAACCGGAATTTTCTATTTAGGAAAAACCACAAAATCTTACCCAGAATGCCTTATAGACTACCATAGGGGTCTCTAAAAGTCGTTAAAAAAAATCGGGGTTTTCGACTCAAACTGATCGTTTGGACCCCGAGAACAATGTCTAGAAATATCTAAGCTTTCTGATAAAACCGGAATTTTTTATTTAGGAAAAACCACAAAATCATATCCAGGATGCCTTATGGCCTTTGGGATTTGCTAAAAATGTGTCAAAACAATCGGGGTTTTCGACTCAAACTGATCGCTAGGACCATGAGAACAATGTCTAGAAATATCTAAGCTTTCTGATAAAACTGGAATTTTCTATTTAGGAAAAACCACAAAATCTTACCAAGGATGCCTTATGGCCTTTGGGATTTGCTAAACATGTGTCAAAACAATCGGGGTTTTCGACTCAAACTGATCGCTAGGACCATGAGAACAATGTCTAGAAATATCTAAGCTTTCTGATAAAACCGGAATTTTCTATTTAGGAAAAACCACAAAATCTTACCCAGAATGCCTTATAGACTACCATAGGGGTCTCTAAAAGTCGTTAAAAAAAATCGGGGTTTTCGACTCAAACTGATCGCTTGGACCCCGAGAACAATGTCTAGAAATATCTAAGCTTTCTGATAAAACCGGAATTTTTTATTTAGGAAAAACCACAAAATCATACCCACGATGCCTTATGGCCTTTGGGATTTGCTAAAAATGTGTCAAAACAATCGGGGTTTTCGACTCAAACTGATCGATAGTACCATGAGAACAATGTCTAGAAATATCTAAGCTTTCTGATAAAACCGAAATTTTCTATTTAGGAAAAACCACAAAATCTTACCCAGAATGCCTTATAGACTACCATAGGGGTCTCTAAAAGTCGTTAAAAAAAATCGGGGTTTTCGACTCAAACTGATCGCTTGGACCCCGAGAACAATGTCTAGAAATATCTAAGCTTTCTGATAAAACCGGAATTTTTTATTTAGGAAAAACCACAAAATCATACCCAGGATGCCTTATGGCCTTTGGGATTTGCTAAAAATGTGTCAAAACAAACGGGGTTTTCGACTCAAACTGATCGCTAGGACCATGAGAACAATGTCTAGAAATATCTAAGCTTTCTGATAAAACCGGAATTTTCTATTTAGGAAAAACCACAAAATCTTACCCAGAATGCCTTATAGACTACCATAGGGGTCTCTAAAAGTCGTTAAAAAAAATCGGGGTTTTCGACTCAAACTGATCGTTTGGACCCCGAGAACAATGTCTAGAAATATCTAAGCTTTCTGATAAAACCGGAATTTTTTATTTAGGAAAAACCTCAAAATCATACCCAGGATGCCTTATGGCCTTTGGGATTTGCTAAAAATGTGTCAAAACAATCGGGGTTTTCGACTCAAACTGATCGATAGGACCATGAGAACAATGTCTAGAAATATCTAAGCTTTCTGATAAAACCGGAATTTTTTATTTAGGAAAAACCACAAAATCATACCCAGGATGCCTTATAGACTACCATAGGGGTCTCTAAAAGTCGTTAAAAAAAATCGGGGTTTTCGACTCAAACTGATCGATAGGACCATGAGAACAATGTCTAGAAATATCTAAGCTTTCTGATAAAACCGGAATTTTTTATTTAGGAAAAACCACAAAATCATACCCAGGATGCCTTATGGCCTTTGGGATTTGCTAAAAATGTGTCAAAACAATCGGGGTTTTCGACTCAAACTGATCGCTAGGACCATGAGAACAATGTCTAGAAATATCTAAGCTTTCTGATAAAACCGGAATTTTCTATTTAGGAAAAACCACAAAATCTTACCCAGAATGCCTTATAGACTACCATAGGGGTCTCTAAAAGTCGTTAAAAAAAATCGGGGTTTTCGACTCAAACTGATCGTTTGGACCCCGAGAACAATGTCTAGAAATATCTAAGCTTTCTGATAAAACCGGAATTTTTTATTTAGGAAAAACCACAAAATCATACCCAGGATGCCTTATGGCCTTTGGGATTTGCTAAAAATGTGTCAAAACAAACGGGGTTTTCGACTCAAACTGATCGCTAGGACCATGAGAACAATGTCTAGAAATATCTAAGCTTTCTGATAAAACCGGAATTTTCTATTTAGGAAAAACCACAAAATCTTACCCAGAATGCCTTATAGACTACCATAGGGGTCTCTAAAAGTCGTTAAAAAAAATCGGGGTTTTCGACTCAAACTGATCGTTTGGACCCCGAGAACAATGTCTAGAAATATCTAAGCTTTCTGATAAAACCGGAATTTTTTATTTAGGAAAAACCACAAAATCATACCCAGGATGCCTTATGGCCTTTGGGATTTGCTAAAAATGTGTCAAAACAAACGGGGTTTTCGACTCAAACTGATCGCTAGGACCATGAGAACAATGTCTAGAAATATCTAAGCTTTCTGATAAAACCGGAATTTTCTATTTAGGAAAAACCACAAAATCTTACCCAGAATGCCTTATAGACTACCATAGGGGTCTCTAAAAGTCGTTAAAAAAAATCGGGGTTTTCGACTCAAACTGATCGTTTGGACCCCGAGAACAATGTCTAGAAATATCTAAGCTTTCTGATAAAACCGGAATTTTTTATTTAGGAAAAACCACAAAATCATACCCAGGATGCCTTATGGTTTTTGGGATTTGCTAAAAATGTGTCAAAACAAACGGGGTTTTCGACTCAAACTGATCGCTAGGACCATGAGAACAATGTCTAGAAATATCTAAGCTTTCTGATAAAACCGGAATTTTCTATTTAGGAAAAACCACAAAATCTTACCCAGAATGCCTTATAGACTACCATAGGGGTCTCTAAAAGTCGTTAAAAAAAATCGGGGTTTTCGACTCAAACTGATCGTTTGGACCCCGAGAACAATGTCTAGAAATATCTAAGCTTTCTGATAAAACCGGAATTTTTTATTTAGGAAAAACCACAAAATCATACCCAGGATGCCTTATGGCCTTTGGGATTTGCTAAAAATGTGTCAAAACAATCGGGGTTTTCGACTCAAACTGATCGCTAGGACCATGAGAACAATGTCTAGAAATATCTAAGCTTTCTGATAAAACCGGAATTTTCTATTTAGGAAAAACCACAAAATCTTACCCAGAATGCCTTATAGACTACCATAGGGGTCTCTAAAAGTCGTTAAAAAAAATCGGGGTTTTCGACTCAAACTGATCGTTTGGACCCCGAGAACAATGTCTAGAAATATCTAAGCTTTCTGATAAAACCGGAATTTTTTATTTAGGAAAAACCACAAAATCATATCCAGGATGCCTTATGGCCTTTGGGATTTGCTAAAAATGTGTCAAAACAATCGGGGTTTTCGACTCAAACTGATCGCTAGGACCATGAGAACAATGTCTAGAAATATCTAAGCTTTCCGATAAAACTGGAATTTTCTATTTAGGAAAAACCACAAAATCTTACCAAGGATGCCTTATGGCCTTTGGGATTTGCTAAACATGTGTCAAAACAATCGGGGTTTTCGACTCAAACTGATCGCTAGGACCATGAGAACAATGTCTAGAAATATCTAAGCTTTCTGATAAAACCGGAATTTTCTATTTAGGAAAAACCACAAAATCTTACCCAGAATGCCTTATAGACTACCATAGGGGTCTCTAAAAGTCGTTAAAAAAAATCGGGGTTTTCGACTCAAACTGATCGCTTGGACCCCGAGAACAATGTCTAGAAATATCTAAGCTTTCTGATAAAACCGGAATTTTTTATTTAGGAAAAACCACAAAATCATACCCACGATGCCTTATGGCCTTTGGGATTTGCTAAAAATGTGTCAAAACAATCGGGGTTCTCGACTCAAACTGATCGATAGTACCATGAGAACAATGTCTAGAAATATCTAAGCTTTCTGATAAAACCGAAATTTTCTATTTAGGAAAAACCACAAAATCTTACCCAGAATGCCTTATAGACTACCATAGGGGTCTCTAAAAGTCGTTAAAAAAAATCGGGGTTTTCGACTCAAACTGATCGCTTGGACCCCGAGAACAATGTCTAGAAATATCTAAGCTTTCTGATAAAACCGGAATTTTTTATTTAGGAAAAACCACAAAATCATACCCAGGATGCCTTATGGCCTTTGGGATTTGCTAAAAATGTGTCAAAACAAACGGGGTTTTCGACTCAAACTGATCGCTAGGACCATGAGAACAATGTCTAGAAATATCTAAGCTTTCTGATAAAACCGGAATTTTCTATTTAGGAAAAACCACAAAATCTTACCCAGAATGCCTTATAGACTACCATAGGGGTCTCTAAAAGTCGTTAAAAAAAATCGGGGTTTTCGACTCAAACTGATCGTTTGGACCCCGAGAACAATGTCTAGAAATATCTAAGCTTTCTGATAAAACCGGAATTTTTTATTTAGGAAAAACCTCAAAATCATACCCAGGATGCCTTATGGCCTTTGGGATTTGCTAAAAATGTGTCAAAACAATCGGGGTTTTCGACTCAAACTGATCGATAGGACCATGAGAACAATGTCTAGAAATATCTAAGCTTTCTGATAAAACCGGAATTTTTTATTTAGGAAAAACCACAAAATCATACCCAGGATGCCTTATAGACTACCATAGGGGTCTCTAAAAGTCGTTAAAAAAAATCGGGGTTTTCGACTCAAACTGATCGATAGGACCATGAGAACAATGTCTAGAAATATCTAAGCTTTCTGATAAAACCGGAATTTTTTATTTAGGAAAAACCACAAAATCATACCCAGGATGCCTTATGGCCTTTGGGATTTGCTAAAAATGTGTCAAAACAATCGGGGTTTTCGACTCAAACTGATCGCTAGGACCATGAGAACAATGTCTAGAAATATCTAAGCTTTCTGATAAAACCGGAATTTTCTATTTAGGAAAAACCACAAAATCTTACCCAGAATGCCTTATAGACTACCATAGGGGTCTCTAAAAGTCGTTAAAAAAAATCGGGGTTTTCGACTCAAACTGATCGTTTGGACCCCGAGAACAATGTCTAGAAATATCTAAGCTTTCTGATAAAACCGGAATTTTTTATTTAGGAAAAACCACAAAATCATACCCAGGATGCCTTATGGCCTTTGGGATTTGCTAAAAATGTGTCAAAACAAACGGGGTTTTCGACTCAAACTGATCGCTAGGACCATGAGAACAATGTCTAGAAATATCTAAGCTTTCTGATAAAACCGGAATTTTCTATTTAGGAAAAACCACAAAATCTTACCCAGAATGCCTTATAGACTACCATAGGGGTCTCTAAAAGTCGTTAAAAAAAATCGGGGTTTTCGACTCAAACTGATCGTTTGGACCCCGAGAACAATGTCTAGAAATATCTAAGCTTTCTGATAAAACCGGAATTTTTTATTTAGGAAAAACCACAAAATCATACCCAGGATGCCTTATGGCCTTTGGGATTTGCTAAAAATGTGTCAAAACAAACGGGGTTTTCGACTCAAACTGATCGCTAGGACCATGAGAACAATGTCTAGAAATATCTAAGCTTTCTGATAAAACCGGAATTTTCTATTTAGGAAAAACCACAAAATCTTACCCAGAATGCCTTATAGACTACCATAGGGGTCTCTAAAAGTCGTTAAAAAAAATCGGGGTTTTCGACTCAAACTGATCGTTTGGACCCCGAGAACAATGTCTAGAAATATCTAAGCTTTCTGATAAAACCGGAATTTTTTATTTAGGAAAAACCTCAAAATCATACCCAGGATGCCTTATGGCCTTTGGGATTTGCTAAAAATGTGTCAAAACAATCGGGGTTTTCGACTCAAACTGATCGAAAGGACCATGAGAACAATGTCTAGAAATATCTAAGCTTTCTGATAAAACCGGAATTTTTTATTTAGGAAAAACCACAAAATCATACCCAGGATGCCTTATGGCCTTTGGGATTTGCTAAAAATGTGTCAAAACAATCGGGGTTTTCGACTCAAACAGATCGCTAGGACCATGAGAACAATGTCTAGAAATATCTAAGCTTTCTGATAAAACCGGAATTTTCTATTTAGGAAAAACCACAAAATCCTACCCAGAATGCCTTATAGACTACCATAGGGGTCTCTAAAAGTCGTTAAAAAAAATCGGGGTTTTCGACTCAAACTGATCGTTTGGACCCCGAGAACAATGTCTAGAAATATCTAAGCTTTCTGATAAAACCGGAATTTTTTATTTAGGAAAAACCACAAAATCATATCCAGGATGCCTTATGGCCTTTGGGATTTGCTAAAAATGTGTCAAAACAATCGGGGTTTTCGACTCAAACTGATCGCTAGGACCATGAGAACAATGTCTAGAAATATCTAAGCTTTCTGATAAAACTGGAATTTTCTATTTAGGAAAAACCACAAAATGTTACCCAGGATGCCTTATTGCCTTTGGGATTTGCTAAAAATGTGTCAAAACAATCGGGGTTTTCGACTCAAACTGATCGCTAGGACCATGAGAACAATGTCTAGAAATATCTAAGCTTTCTGATAAAACCGGAATTTTTTATTTAGGAAAAACCACAAAATCATACCCAGGATGCCTTATGGCCTTTGGGATTTGCTAAAAATGTGTCAAAACAATCGGGGTTTTCGACTCAAACTGATCGCTAGGACCATGAGAACAATGTCTAGAAATATCTAAGCTTTCTGATAAAACCGGAATTTTCTATTTAGGAAAAACCACAAAATCCTACCCAGAATGCCTTATAGACTACCATAGGGGTCTCTAAAAGTCGTTAAAAAAAATCGGGGTTTTCGACTCAAACTGATCGTTTGGACCCCGAGAACAATGTCTAGAAATATCTAAGCTTTCTGATAAAACCGGAATTTTTTATTTAGGAAAAACCACAAAATCATATCCAGGATGCCTTATGGCCTTTGGGATTTGCTAAAAATGTGTCAAAACAATCGGGGTTTTCGACTCAAACTGATCGCTAGGACCATGAGAACAATGTCTAGAAATATCTAAGCTTTCTGATAAAACTGGAATTTTCTATTTAGGAAAAACCACAAAATCTTACCAAGGATGCCTTATGGCCTTTGGGATTTGCTAAACATGTGTCAAAACAATCGGGGTTTTCGACTCAAACTGATCGCTAGGACCATGAGAACAATGTCTAGAAATATCTAAGCTTTCTGATAAAACCGGAATTTTCTATTTAGGAAAAACCACAAAATCTTACCCAGAATGCCTTATAGACTACCATAGGGGTCTCTAAAAGTCGTTAAAAAAAATCGGGGTTTTCGACTCAAACTGATCGCTTGGACCCAGAGAACAATGTCTAGAAATATCTAAGCTTTCTGATAAAACCGGAATTTTTTATTTAGGAAAAACCACAAAATCATACCCAGGATGCCTTATGGCCTTTGGGATTTGCTAAAAATGTGTCAAAACAATCGGGGTTTTCGACTCAAACTGATCGCTAGGACCATGAGAACAATGTCTAGAAATATCTAAGCTTTCTGATAAAACCGGAATTTTCTATTTAGGAAAAACCACAAAATCTTACCCAGAATGCCTTATAGACTACCATAGGGGTCTCTAAAAGTCGTTAAAAAAAATCGGGGTTTTCGACTCAAACTGATCGTTTGGACCCCGAGAACAATGTCTAGAAATATCTAAGCTTTCTGATAAAACCGGAATTTTTTATTTAGGAAAAACCACAAAATCATACCCAGGATGCCTTATGGCCTTTGGGATTTGCTAAAAATGTGTCAAAACAAACGGGGTTTTCGACTCAAACTGATCGCTAGGACCATGAGAACAATGTCTAGAAATATCTAAGCTTTCTGATAAAACCGGAATTTTCTATTTAGGAAAAACCACAAAATCTTACCCAGAATGCCTTATAGACTACCATAGGGGTCTCTAAAAGCCGTTAAAAAAAATCGGGGTTTTCGACTCAAACTGATCGTTTGGACCCCGAGAACAATGTCTAGAAATATCTAAGCTTTCTGATAAAACCGGAATTTTTTATTTAGGAAAAACCTCAAAATCATACCCAGGATGCCTTATGGCCTTTGGGATTTGCTAAAAATGTGTCAAAA
This sequence comes from Metridium senile, assembly GCA_949775045.1. Classification (NCBI taxonomy): domain Eukaryota; kingdom Metazoa; phylum Cnidaria; class Anthozoa; order Actiniaria; family Metridiidae; genus Metridium; species Metridium senile. The sequence goes on from OX459109.1 coordinate 7,024,341, forward strand.
CAATCGGGGTTTTCGACTCAAACTGATCGAAAGGACCATGAGAACAATGTCTAGAAATATCTAAGCTTTCTGATAAAACCGGAATTTTTTATTTAGGAAAAACCACAAAATCATACCCAGGATGCCTTATGGCCTTTGGGATTTGCTAAAAATGTGTCAAAACAATCGGGGTTTTCGACTCAAACAGATCGCTAGGACCATGAGAACAATGTCTAGAAATATCTAAGCTTTCTGATAAAACCGGAATTTTCTATTTAGGAAAAACCACAAAATCCTACCCAGAATGCCTTATAGACTACCATAGGGGTCTCTAAAAGTCGTTAAAAAAAATCGGGGTTTTCGACTCAAACTGATCGTTTGGACCCCGAGAACAATGTCTAGAAATATCTAAGCTTTCTGATAAAACCGGAATTTTTTATTTAGGAAAAACCACAAAATCATATCCAGGATGCCTTATGGCCTTTGGGATTTGCTAAAAATGTGTCAAAACAATCGGGGTTTTCGACTCAAACTGATCGCTAGGACCATGAGAACAATGTCTAGAAATATCTAAGCTTTCTGATAAAACTGGAATTTTCTATTTAGGAAAAACCACAAAATGTTACCCAGGATGCCTTATTGCCTTTGGGATTTGCTAAAAATGTGTCAAAACAATCGGGGTTTTCGACTCAAACTGATCGCTAGGACCATGAGAACAATGTCTAGAAATATCTAAGCTTTCTGATAAAACCGGAATTTTTTATTTAGGAAAAACCACAAAATCATACCCAGGATGCCTTATGGCCTTTGGGATTTGCTAAAAATGTGTCAAAACAATCGGGGTTTTCGACTCAAACTGATCGCTAGGACCATGAGAACAATGTCTAGAAATATCTAAGCTTTCTGATAAAACCGGAATTTTCTATTTAGGAAAAACCACAAAATCCTACCCAGAATGCCTTATAGACTACCATAGGGGTCTCTAAAAGTCGTTAAAAAAAATCGGGGTTTTCGACTCAAACTGATCGTTTGGACCCCGAGAACAATGTCTAGAAATATCTAAGCTTTCTGATAAAACCGGAATTTTTTATTTAGGAAAAACCACAAAATCATATCCAGGATGCCTTATGGCCTTTGGGATTTGCTAAAAATGTGTCAAAACAATCGGGGTTTTCGACTCAAACTGATCGCTAGGACCATGAGAACAATGTCTAGAAATATCTAAGCTTTCTGATAAAACTGGAATTTTCTATTTAGGAAAAACCACAAAATCTTACCAAGGATGCCTTATGGCCTTTGGGATTTGCTAAACATGTGTCAAAACAATCGGGGTTTTCGACTCAAACTGATCGCTAGGACCATGAGAACAATGTCTAGAAATATCTAAGCTTTCTGATAAAACCGGAATTTTCTATTTAGGAAAAACCACAAAATCTTACCCAGAATGCCTTATAGACTACCATAGGGGTCTCTAAAAGTCGTTAAAAAAAATCGGGGTTTTCGACTCAAACTGATCGCTTGGACCCAGAGAACAATGTCTAGAAATATCTAAGCTTTCTGATAAAACCGGAATTTTTTATTTAGGAAAAACCACAAAATCATACTCAGGATGCCTTATGGCCTTTGGGATTTGCTAAAAATGTGTCAAAACAATCGGGGTTTTCGACTCAAACTGATCGCTAGGACCATGAGAACAATGTCTAGAAATATCTAAGCTTTCTGATAAAACCGGAATTTTCTATTTAGGAAAAACCACAAAATCTTACCCAGAATGCCTTATGGCCTTTGGGATTTGCTAAAAATGTGTCAAAACAATCGGAGTTTTCGACTCAAACTGATCGCTAGTACCATGAGAACAATGTCTAGAAATATCTAAGCTTTCTGATAAAACCGGAATTTTTTATTTAGGAAAAACCACAAAATCATACCCAGGATGCCTTATGGCCTTTGGGATTTGCTAAAAATGTGTCAAAACAATCGGGGTTTTCGACTCAAACTGATCGCTAGGACCATGAGAACAATGTCTAGAAATATCTAAGCTTTCTGATAAAACCGGAATTTTCTATTTAGGAAAAACCACAAAATCTTACCCAGAATGCCTTATAGACTACCATAGGGGTCTCTAAAAGTCGTTAAAAAAAATCGGGGTTTTCGACTCAAACTGATCGTTTGGACTCCGAGAACAATGTCTAGAAATATCTAAGCTTTCTGATAAAACCGGAATTTTTTATTTAGGAAAAACCACAAAATCATACCCAGGATGCCTTATGGCCTTTGGGATTTGCTAAAAATGTGTCAAAACAATCGGGGTTTTCGACTCAAACTGATCGCTAGGACCCCGAGAACAATGTCTAGAAATATCTAAGCTTTCTAATAAAACCGGAATTTTTTATTTAGGAAAAACCACAAAATCATACCCAGGATGCCTTATGGCCTTTGGGATTTGCTAAAAATGTGTCAAAACAATCGGGGTTTTCGACTCAAACTGATCGATAGGACCATGAGAACAATGTCTAGAAATATCTAAGCTTTCTGATAAAACCGCAATTTTTTATTTAGGAAAAACCACAAAATCATACCCAGGATGCCTTATGGCCTTTGGGATTTGCTAAAAATGTGTCAAAACAATCGGGGTTTTCGATTCAAACTGATCGCTAGGACCATGAGAACAATGTCTAGAAATATCTAAGCTTTCTGATAAAACCGGAATTTTCTATTTAGGAAAAAACACAAAATCTTACCCAGAATGCCTTATAGACTACCATAGGGGTCTCTAAAAGTCGTTAAAAAAAATCGGGGTTTTCGACTCAAACTGATCGTTTGGACCCCGAGAACAATGTCTAGAAATATCTAAGCTTTCTGATAAAACCGGAATTTTTTATTTAGGAAAAACCACAAAATCATACCCAGGATGCCTTATGGCCTTTGGGATTTGCTAAAAATGTGTCAAAACAATCGGGGTTTTCGACTCAAACTGATCGCTAGGACCATGAGAACAATGTCTAGAAATATCTAAGCTTTCTGATAAAACCGGAATTTTCTATTTAGGAAAAACCACAAAATCTTACCCAGAATGCCTTATAGACTACCATAGGGGTCTCTAAAAGTCGTTAAAAAAAATCGGGGTTTTCGACTCAAACTGATCGTTTGGACCCCGAGAACAATGTCTGGAAATATCTAAGCTTTCTGATAAAACCGGAATTTTTTATTTAGGAAAAACCACAAAATCATACCCAGGATGCCTTATGGCCTTTGGGATTTGCTAAAAATGTGTCAAAACAATCGGGGTTTTCGACTCAAACTGATCGATAGGACCATGAGAACAATGTCTAGAAATATCTAAGCTTTCTGATAAAACCGGAATTTTTTATTTAGGAAAAACCACAAAATCATACCAAGGATGCCTTATGGCCTTTGGGATTTGCTAAAAATGTGTCAAAACAATCGGGGTTTTCGACTCAAACTGATCGCTAGGACCATGAGAACAATGTCTAGAAATATCTAAGCTTTCTGATTAAACCGGAATTTTCTATTTAGGAAAAACCACAAAATCCTACCCAGAATGCCTTATAGACTACCATAGGGGTCTCTAAAAGTCGTTAAAAAAAATCGGGGTTTTCGACTCAAACTGATCGCTAGGACCATGAGAACAATGTCTAGAAATATCTAAGCTTTCTGATAAAACCGGAATTTTTTATTTAGGAAAAACCACAAAATCATACCCAGGATGCCTTATGGCCTTTGGGATTTGCTAAAAATGTGTCAAAACAATCGGGGTTTTCGACTCAAACTGATCGCTAGGACCATGAGAACAATGTCTAGAAATATCTAAGCTTTCTGATAAAACCGGAATTTTTTATTTAGGAAAAACCACAAAATCATACCCAGGATGCCTTATGGCATTTGCTAAAAATGTGTCAAAACAATCGGGGTTTTCGACTCAAACTGATCGATAGGACCATGAGAACAATGTCTAGAAATATCTAAGCTTTCTGATAAAACCGGAATTTTTTATTTAGGAAAAACCACAAAATCATACCCAGGATGCCTTATGGCCTTTGGGATTTGCTAAAAATGTGTCAAAACAATCGGGGTTTTCGACTCAAACTGATCGCTAGGACCATGAGAACAATGTCTAGAAATATCTAAGCTTTCTGATTAAACCGGAATTTTCTATTTAGGAAAAACCACAAAATCCTACCCAGAATGCCTTATAGACTACCATAGGGGTCTCTAAAAGTCGTTAAAAAAAATCGGGGTTTTCGACTCAAACTGATCGTTTGGACCCCGAGAACAATGTCTAGAAATATCTAAGCTTTCTGATAAAACCGGAATTTTTTATTTAGGAAAAACCACAAAATCATATCCAGGATGCCTTATGGCCTTTGGGATTTGCTAAAAATGTGTCAAAACAATCGGGGGTTTTCGACTCAAACTGATCGCTAGGACCATGATAACAATGTCTAGAAATATCTAAGCTTTCTGATAAAACCGGAATTTTCTATTTAGGAAAAACCACAAAATCTTACCCAGGATGCCTTATGGCCTTTGGGATTTGCTAAAAATGTGTCAAAACAATCGGGGTTTTCGACTCAAACTGATCGCTAGGACCCCGAGAACAATGTCTAGAAATATCTAAGCTTTCTGATAAAACCGGAATTTTTTATTTAGGAAAAACCACAAAATCATACCCAGGATGCCTTATGGCCTTTGGGATTTGCTAAAAATGTGTCAAAACAATCGGGGTTTTCGACTCAAACTGATCGATAGGACCATGAGAACAATGTCTAGAAATATCTAAGCTTTCTGATAAAACCGGAATTTTTTATTTAGGAAAAACCACAAAATCATACCCAGGATGCCTTATGGCCTTTGGGATTTGCTAAAAATGTGTCAAAACAAACGGGGTTTTCGACTCAAACTGATCGCTAGGACCATGAGAACAATGTCTAGAAATATCTAAGCTTTCTGATAAAACCGGAATTTTCTATTTAGGAAAAACCACAAAATCTTACCCAGAATGCCTTATAGACTACCATAGGGGTCTCTAAAAGTCGTTAAAAAAAATCGGGGTTTTCGACTCAAACTGATCGTTTGGACCCCGAGAACAATGTCTAGAAATATCTAAGCTTTCTGATAAAACCGGAATTTTTTATTTAGGAAAAACCACAAAATCATACCCAGGATGCCTTATGGCCTTTGGGATTTGCTAAAAATGTGTCAAAACAATCGGGGTTTTCGACTCAAACTGATCGCTAGGACCATGAGAACAATGTCTAGAAATATCTAAGCTTTCTGATAAAACTGGAATTTTTTATTTAGGAAAAACCACAAAATCATACCCAGGATGCCTTATGGCCTTTGGGATTTGCTAAAAATGTGTCAAAACAATCGGGGTTTTCGACTCAAACTGATCGATAGGACCATGAGAACAATGTCTAGAAATATCTAAGCTTTCTGATAAAACCGGAATTTTTTATTTAGGAAAAACCACAAAATCATACCCAGGATGCCTTATGGCCTTTGGGATTTGCTAAAAATGTGTCAAAACAATCGGGGTTTTCGACTCAAACTGATCGCTAGGACCATGAGAACAATGTCTAGAAATATCTAAGCTTTCTGATAAAACCGGAATTTTCTATTTAGGAAAAACCACAAAATCCTACCCAGGATGCCTTATGGCCTTTAGGATTTGCTAAAAATGTGTCAAAAAAATCGGGGTTTTCGACTAAAACTGATCGCTTGGACCCCGAGAACAATGTCTAGAAATATCTAAGCTTTCTGATAAAACCGGAATTTTCTATTTAGGAAAAACCACAAAATCTTACCCAGGATGCCTTATGGCCTTTGGGATTTGCTAAAAATGTGTCAAAACAATCGGGGTTTTCGACTCAAACTGATCGCTAGGACCCCGAGAACAATGTCTAGAAATATCTAAGCTTTCTGATAAAACCGGAATTTTTTATTTAGGAAAAACCACAAAATCATACCCAGGATGCCTTATGGCCTTTGGGATTTGCTAAAAATGTGTCAAAACAATCGGGGTTTTCGACTCAAACTGATCGCTAGGACCATGAGAACAATGTCTAGAAATATCTAAGCTTTCTGATAAAACCGGAATTTTCTATTTAGGAAAAACCACAAAATCCTACCCAGAATGCCTTATAGACTACCATAGGGGTCTCTAAAAGTCGTTAAAAAAAATCGGGGTTTTCGACTCAAACTGATCGTTTGGACCCCGAGAACAATGTCTAGAAATATCTAAGCTTTCTGATAAAACCGGAATTTTTTATTTAGGAAAAACCACAAAATCATATCCAGGATGCCTTATGGCCTTTGGGATTTGCTAAAAATGTGTCAAAACAATCGGGGGTTTTCGACTCAAACTGATCGCTAGGACCATGAGAACAATGTCTAGAAATATCTAAGCTTTCTGATAAAACCGGAATTTTCTATTTAGGAAAAACCACAAAATCTTACCCAGGATGCCTTATGGCCTTTGGGATTTGCTAAAAATGTGTCAAAACAATCGGGGTTTTCGACTCAAACTGATCGCTAGGACCCCGAGAACAATGTCTAGAAATATCTAAGCTTTCTGATAAAACCGGAATTTTTTATTTAGGAAAAACCACAAAATCATACCCAGGATGCCTTATGGCCTTTAGGATTTGCTAAAAATGTGTCAAAACAATCGGGGTTTTCGACTCAAACTGATCGCTAGGACCATGAGAACAATGTCTAGAAATATCTAAGCTTTCTGATAAAACCGGAATTTTCTATTTAGGAAAAACCACAAAATCTTACCCAGAATGCCTTATAGACTACCATAGGGGTCTCTAAAAGTCGTTAAAAAAAATCGGGGTTTTCGACTCAAACTGATCGCTTGGACCCCGAGAACAATGTCTAGAAATATCTAAGCTTTCTGATAAAATCGGAATTTTTTATTTAGGAAAAACCACAAAATCATACCCAGGATGCCTTATGGCCTTTGGGATTTGCTAAAAATGTGTCAAAACAATCGGGGTTTTCGACTCAAACTGATCGCTAGGACCATGAGAACAATGTCTAGAAATATCTAAGCTTTCTGATAAAACCGGAATTTTTTATTTAGGAAAAACCACAAAATCATACCCAGGATGCCTTATGGCCTTTGGGATTTGCTAAAAATGTGTCAAAACAATCGGGGTTTTCGACTCAAACTGATCGATAGGACCATGAGAACAATGTCTAGAAATATCTAAGCTTTCTGATAAAACCGGAATTTTTTATTTAGGAAAAACCACAAAATCATACCCAGGATGCCTTATGGCCTTTGGGATTTGCTAAAAATGTGTCAAAACAATCGGGGTTTTCGACTCAAACTGATCGCTAGGACCATGAGAACAATGTCTAGAAATATCTAAGCTTTCTGATAAAACCGGAATTTTCTATTTAGGAAAAACCACAAAATCCTACCCAGAATGCCTTATAGACTACCATAGGGGTCTCTAAAAGTCGTTAAAAAAAATCGGGGTTTTCGACTCAAACTGATCGTTTGGACCCCGAGAACAATGTCTAGAAATATCTAAGCTTTCTGATAAAACCGGAATTTTCTATTTAGGAAAAACCACAAAATCTTACCCAGAATGCCTTATAGACTACCATAGGGGTCTCTAAAAGTCGTTAAAAAAAATCGGGGTTTTCGACTCAAACTGATCGTTTGGACCCCGAGAACAATGTCTAGAAATATCTAAGCTTTCTGATAAAACCGGAATTTTTTATTTAGGAAAAACCACAAAATCATACCCAGGATGCCTTATGGCCTTTGGGATTTGCTAAAAATGTGTCAAAACAATCGGGGTTTTCGACTCAAACTGATCGCTAGGACCATGAGAACAATGTCTAGAAATATCTAAGCTTTCTGATAAAACTGGAATTTTTTATTTAGGAAAAACCACAAAATCATACCCAGGATGCCTTATGGCCTTTGGGATTTGCTAAAAATGTGTCAAAACAATCGGGGTTTTCGACTCAAACTGATCGATAGGACCATGAGAACAATGTCTAGAAATATCTAAGCTTTCTGATAAAACCGGAATTTTTTATTTAGGAAAAACCACAAAATCATACCCAGGATGCCTTATGGCCTTTGGGATTTGCTAAAAATGTGTCAAAACAATCGGGGTTTTCGACTCAAACTGATCGCTAGGACCATGAGAACAATGTCTAGAAATATCTAAGCTTTCTGATAAAACCGGAATTTTCTATTTAGGAAAAACCACAAAATCCTACCCAGGATGCCTTATGGCCTTTAGGATTTGCTAAAAATGTGTCAAAAAAATCGGGGTTTTCGACTCAAACTGATCGCTTGGACCCCGAGAACAATGTCTAGAAATATCTAAGCTTTCTGATAAAACCGGAATTTTCTATTTAGGAAAAACCACAAAATCTTACCCAGGATGCCTTATGGCCTTTGGGATTTGCTAAAAATGTGTCAAAACAATCGGGGTTTTCGACTCAAACTGATCGCTAGGACCCCGAGAACAATGTCTAGAAATATCTAAGCTTTCTGATAAAACCGGAATTTTTTATTTAGGAAAAACCACAAAATCATACCCAGGATGCCTTATGGCCTTTGGGATTTGCTAAAAATGTGTCAAAACAATCGGGGTTTTCGACTCAAACTGATCGCTAGGACCATGAGAACAATGTCTAGAAATATCTAAGCTTTCTGATAAAACCGGAATTTTCTATTTAGGAAAAACCACAAAATCCTACCCAGAATGCCTTATAGACTACCATAGGGGTCTCTAAAAGTCGTTAAAAAAATCGGGGTTTTCGACTCAAACTGATCGCTTGGACCCCGAGAACAATGTCTAGAAATATCTAAGCTTTCTGATAAAACCGGAATTTTCTATTTAGGAAAAACCACAAAATCTTACCCAGGATGCCTTATGGCCTTTGGGATTTGCTAAAAATGTGTCAAAACAATCGGGGTTTTCGACTCAAACTGATCGCTAGGACCCCGAGAACAATGTCTAGAAATATCTAAGCTTTCTGATAAAACCGGAATTTTTTATTTAGGAAAAACCACAAAATCATACCCAGGATGCCTTATGGCCTTTGGGATTTGCTAAAAATATGTCAAAACAATCGGGGTTTTCAACTCAAACTGATCGCTAGGACCATGAGAACAATGTCTAGAAATATCTAAGCTTTCTGATAAAACCGGAATTTTTTATTTAGGAAAAACCACAAAATCATACCCAGGATGCCTTATGGCCTTTAGGATTTGCTAAAAATGTGTCAAAACAATCGGGGTTTTCGACTCAAACTGATCGCTAGGACCATGAGAACAATGTCTAGAAATATCTAAGCTTTCTGATAAAACCGGAATTTTCTATTTAGGAAAAACCACAAAATCTTACCCAGAATGCCTTATAGACTACCATAGGGGTCTCTAAAAGTCGTTAAAAAAAATCGGGGTTTTCGACTCAAACTGATCGCTTGGACCCCGAGAACAATGTCTAGAAATATCTAAGCTTTCTGATAAAACCGGAATTTTTTATTTAGGAAAAACCACAAAATCATACCCAGGATGCCTTATGGCCTTTGGGATTTGCTAAAAATGTGTCAAAACAATCGGGGTTTTCGACTCAAACTGATCGCTAGGACCATGAGAACAATGTCTAGAAATATCTAAGCTTTCTGATAAAACCGGAATTTTCTATTTAGGAAAAACCACAAAATCCTACCCAGGATGCCTTATGGCCTTTAGGATTTGCTAAAAATGTGTCAAAAAAATCGGGGTTTTCGACTCAAACTGATCGCTTGGACCCCGAGAACAATGTCTAGAAATATCTAAGCTTTCTGATAAAACCGGAATTTTCTATTTAGGAAAAACCACAAAATCTTACCCAGGATGCCTTATGGCCTTTGGGATTTGCTAAAAATGTGTCAAAACAATCGGGGTTTTCGACTCAAACTGATCGCTAGGACCCCGAGAACAATGTCTAGAAATATCTAAGCTTTCTGATAAAACCGGAATTTTTTATTTAGGAAAAACCACAAAATCATACCCAGGATGCCTTATGGCCTTTGGGATTTGCTAAAAATGTGTCAAAACAATCGGGGTTTTCGACTCAAACTGATCGCTAGGACCATGAGAACAATGTCTAGAAATATCTAAGCTTTCTGATAAAACCGGAATTTTCTATTTAGGAAAAACCACAAAATCCTACCCAGAATGCCTTATAGACTACCATAGGGGTCTCTAAAAGTCGTTAAAAAAATCGGGGTTTTCGACTCAAACTGATCGCTTGGACCCCGAGAACAATGTCTAGAAATATCTAAGCTTTCTGATAAAACCGGAATTTTCTATTTAGGAAAAACCACAAAATCTTACCCAGGATGCCTTATGGCCTTTGGGATTTGCTAAAAATGTGTCAAAACAATCGGGGTTTTCGACTCAAACTGATCGCTAGGACCCCGAGAACAATGTCTAGAAATATCTAAGCTTTCTGATAAAACCGGAATTTTTTATTTAGGAAAAACCACAAAATCATACCCAGGATGCCTTATGGCCTTTGGGATTTGCTAAAAATATGTCAAAACAATCGGGGTTTTCAACTCAAACTGATCGCTAGGACCATGAGAACAATGTCTAGAAATATCTAAGCTTTCTGATAAAACCGGAATTTTTTATTTAGGAAAAACCACAAAATCATACCCAGGATGCCTTATGGCCTTTAGGATTTGCTAAAAATGTGTCAAAACAATCGGGGTTTTCGACTCAAACTGATCGCTAGGACCATGAGAACAATGTCTAGAAATATCTAAGCTTTCTGATAAAACCGGAATTTTCTATTTAGGAAAAACCACAAAATCTTACCCAGAATGCCTTATAGACTACCATAGGGGTCTCTAAAAGTCGTTAAAAAAAATCGGGGTTTTCGACTCAAACTGATCGCTTGGACCCCGAGAACAATGTCTAGAAATATCTAAGCTTTCTGATAAAACCGGAATTTTTTATTTAGGAAAAACCACAAAATCATACCCAGGATGCCTTATGGCCTTTGGGATTTGCTAAAAATGTGTCAAAACAATCGGGGTTTTCGACTCAAACTGATCGCAAGGACCATGAGAACAATGTCTAGAAATATCTAAGCTTTCTGATAAAACCGGAATTTTCTATTTAGGAAAAACCACAAAATCTTACCCAGAATGCCTTATAGACTACCATAGGGGTCTCTAAAAGTCGTTAAAAAAAATCGGGGTTTTCGACTCAAACTGATCGTTTGGACCCCGAGAACAATGTCTAGAAATATCTAAGCTTTCTGATAAAACCGGAATTTTTTATTTAGGAAAAACCACAAAATCATACCCAGGATGCCTTATGGCCTTTGGGATTTGCTAAAAATGTGTCAAAACAATCGGGGTTTTCGACTCAAACTGATCGCTAGGACCATGAGAACAATGTCTAGAAATATCTAAGCTTTCTGATAAAACCGGAATTTTCTATTTAGGAAAAACCACAAAATCCTACCCAGAATGCCTTATAGACTACCATAGGGGTCTCTAAAAGTCGTTTAAAAAAATCGGGGTTTTCGACTCAAACTGATCGTTTGGACCCCGAGAACAATGTCTAGAAATATCTAAGCTTTCTGATAAAACCGGAATTTTTTATTTAGGAAAAACCACAAAATCATACCCAGGATGCCTTATGGCCTTTGGGATTTGCTAAAAATGTGTCAAAACAATCGGGGTTTTCGACTCAAACTGATCGCTAGGACCATGAGAACAATGTCTAGAAATATCTAAGCTTTCTGATAAAACCGGAATTTTCTATTTAGGAAAAACCACAAAATCTTACCCAGAATGCCTTATAGACTACCATAGGGGTCTCTAAAAGTCGTTAAAAAAAATCGGGGTTTTCGACTCAAACTGATCGTTTGGACCCCGAGAACAATGTCTAGAAATATCTAAGCTTTCTGATAAAACCGGAATTTTCTATTTAGGAAAAACCACAAAATCTTACCCAGAATGCGTTATAGACTACCATAGGGGTCTCTAAAAGTCGTTAAAAAAAATCGGGGTTTTCGACTCAAACTGATCGTTTGGACCCCGAGAACAATGTCTAGAAATATCTAAGCTTTCTGATAAAACCGGAATTTTCTATTTAGGAAAAACCACAAAATCTTACCCAGGATGCCTTATGGCCTTTGGGATTTGCTAAAAATGTGTCAAAACAATCGGGGTTTTCGACTCAAACTGATCGCTAGGACCCCGAGAACAATGTCTAGAAATATCTAAGCTTTCTGATAAAACCGGAATTTTTTATTTAGGAAAAACCACAAAATCATACCCAGGATGCCTTATGGCCTTTGGGATTTGCTAAAAATGTGTCAAAACAATCGGGGTTTTCGACTCAAACTGATTGCTAGGACCATGAGAACAATGTCTAGAAATATCTAAGCTTTCTGATAAAACCGGCATTTTTTATTTAGGAAAAACCACAAAATCATACCCAGGATGCCTTATGGCCTTTGGGATTTGCTAAAAATGTGTCAAAACAATCGGGGTTTTCGACTCAAACTGATCGCTAGGACCATGAGAACAATGTCTAGAAATATCTAAGCTTTCTGATAAAACCGGAATTTTCTATTTAGGAAAAACCACAAAATCCTACCCAGAATGCCTTATAGACTACCATAGGGGTCTCTAAAAGTCGTTTAAAAAAATCGGGGTTTTCGACTCAAACTGATCGTTTGGACCCCGAGAACAATGTCTAGAAATATCTAAGCTTTCTGATAAAACCGGAATTTTTTATTTAGGAAAAACCACAAAATCATACCCAGGATGCCTTATGGCCTTTGGGATTTGCTAAAAATGTGTCAAAACAATCGGGGTTTTCGACTCAAACTGATCGCTAGGACCATGAGAACAATGTCTAGAAATATCTAAGCTTTCTGATAAAACCGGAATTTTCTATTTAGGAAAAACCACAAAATCTTACCCAGAATGCCTTATAGACTACCATAGGGGTCTCTAAAAGTCGTTAAAAAAAATCGGGGTTTTCGACTCAAACTGATCGTTTGGACCCCGAGAACAATGTCTAGAAATATCTAAGCTTTCTGATAAAACCGGAATTTTCTATTTAGGAAAAACCACAAAATCTTACCCAGGATGCCTTATGGCCTTTGGGATTTGCTAAAAATGTGTCAAAACAATCGGGGTTTTCGACTCAAACTGATCGATAGGACCCCGAGAACAATGTCTAGAAATATCTAAGCTTTCTGATAAAACCGGAATTTTTTATTTAGGAAAAACCACAAAATCATACCCAGGATGCCTTATGGCCTTTGGGATTTGCTAAAAATGTGTCAAAACAATCGGGGTTTTCGACTCAAACTGATCGCTAGGACCATGAGAACAATGTCTAGAAATATCTAAGCTTTCTGATAAAACCGGAATTTTCTATTTAGGAAAAACCACAAAATCCTACCCAGAATGCCTTATAGACTACCATAGGGGTCTCTAAAAGTCGTTAAAAAAATCGGGGTTTTCGACTCAAACTGATCGCTTGGACCCCGAGAACAATGTCTAGAAATATCTAAGCTTTCTGATAAAACCGGAATTTTCTATTTAGGAAAAACCACAAAATCATACCCAGGATGCCTTATGGCCTTTGGGATTTGCTAAAAATGTGTCAAAACAATCGGGGTTTTCGACTCAAACTGATCGCTAGGACCATGAGAACAATGTCTAGAAATATCTAAGCTTTCTGATAAAACCGGAATTTTCTATTTAGGAAAAACCACAAAATCATACCCAGGATGCCTTATGGCCTTTGGGATTTGCTAAAAATGTGTCAAAACAATCGGGGTTTTCGACTCAAACTGATCGATAGGACCATGAGAACAATGTCTAGAAATATCTAAGCTTTCTGATAAAACCGGAATTTTTTATTTAGAAAAAACCACAAAATCATACCCAGGATGCCTTATGGCCTTTGGGATTTGCTAAAAATGTGTCAAAACAATCGGGGTTTTCGACTCAAACTGATCGCTTGGACCCCGAGAACAATGTCTAGAAATATCTAAGCTTTCTGATAAAACCGGAATTTTCTATTTAGGAAAAACCACAAAATCTTACCCAGGATGCCTTATGGCCTTTGGGATTTGCTAAAAATGTGTCAAAACAATCGGAGTTTTCGACTCAAACTGATCGCTAGGACCCCGAGAACAATGTCTAGAAATATCTAAGCTTTCTGATAAAACCGGAATTTTTTATTTAGGAAAAACCACAAAATCATACCCAGGATGACTTATGGCCTTTGGGATTTGCTAAAAATATGTCAAAACAATCGGGGTTTTCAACTCAAACTGATCGCTAGGACCATGAGAACAATGTCTAGAAATATCTAAGCTTTCTGATAAAACCGGAATTTTTTATTTAGGAAAAACCACAAAATCATACCCAGAATGCCTTATGGCCTTTAGGATTTGCTAAAAATGTGTCAAAACAATCGGGGTTTTCGACTCAAACTGATCGCTAGGACCATGAGAACAATGTCTAGAAATATCTAAGCTTTCTGATAAAACCGGAATTTTCTATTTAGGAAAAACCACAAAATCTTACCCAGAATGCCTTATAGACTACCATAGGGGTCTCTAAAAGTCGTTAAAAAAAATCGGGGTTTTCGACTCAAACTGATCGTTTGGACCCCGAGAACAATGTCTAGAAATATCTAAGCTTTCTGATAAAACCGGAATTTTTTATTTAGGAAAAACCACAAAATCATACCCAGGATGCCTTATGGCCTTTGGGATTTGCTAAAAATGTGTCAAAACAATCGGGGTTTTCGACTCAAACTGATCGCTAGGACCATGAGAACAATGTCTAGAAATATCTAAGCTTTCTGATAAAACCGGAATTTTCTATTTAGGAAAAACCACAAAATCTTACCCAGAATGCCTTATAGACTACCATAGGGGTCTCTAAAAGTCGTTAAAAAAAATCGGGGTTTTCGACTCAAACTGATCGTTTGGACCCCGAGAACAATGTCTAGAAATATCTAAGCTTTCTGATAAAACCGGAATTTTTTATTTAGGAAAAACCACAAAATCATACACAGGATGCCTTATGGCCTTTGGGATTTGCTAAAAATGTGTCAAAACAATCGGGGTTTTCGACTCAAACTGATCGCTAGGACCATGAGAACAATGTCTAGAAATATCTAAGCTTTCTGATAAAACCGGAATTTTTTATTTAGGAAAAACCACAAAATAATACCCAGGATGCCTTATGGCCTTTGGGATTTGCTAAAAATGTGTCAAAACAATCGGGGTTTTCGACTCAAACTGATCGATAGGACCATGAGAACAATGTCTAGAAATATCTAAGCTTTCTGATAAAACCGGAATTTTTTATTTAGAAAAAACCACAAAATCATACCCAGGATGCCTTATGGCCTTTGGGATTTGCTAAAAATTTGTCAAAACAATCGGGGTTTTCGACTCAAACTGATCGCTTGGACCCCGAGAACAATGTCTAGAAATATCTAAGCTTTCTGATAAAACCGGAATTTTCTATTTAGGAAAAACCACAAAATCTTACCCAGGATGCCTTATGGCCTTTGGGATTTGCTAAAAATGTGTCAAAACAATCGGGGTTTTCGTATCAAACTGATCGCTAGGACCCCGAGAACAATGTCTAGAAATATCTAAGCTTTCTGATAAAACCGGAATTTTTTATTTAGGAAAAACCACAAAATCATACCCAGGATGCCTTATGGCCTTTGGGATTTGCTAAAAATGTGTCAAAACAATCGGGGTTTTCGACTCAAACTGATCGCTAGGACCATGAGAACAATGTCTAGAAATATCTAAGCTTTCTGATAAAACCGGAATTTTCTATTTAGGAAAAACCACAAAATCTTACCCAGAATGCCTTATAGACTACCATAGGGGTCTCTAAAAGTCGTTAAAAAAAATCGGGGTTTTCGACTCAAACTGATCGCTTGGACCCCGAGAACAATGTCTAGAAATATCTAAGCTTTCTGATAAAACCGGAATTTTTTATTTAGGAAAAACCACAAAATCATACCCAGGATGCCTTATGGCCTTTGGGATTTGCTAAAAATGTGTCAAAACAATCGGGGTTTTCGACTCAAACTGATCGCTAGGACCATGAGAACAATGTCTAGAAATATCTAAGCTTTCTGATAAAACCGGAATTTTCTATTTAGTAAAAACCACAAAATCTTACCCAGAATGCCTTATAGACTACCATAGGGGTCTCTAAAAGTCGTTAAAAAAAATCGGGGTTTTCGACTCAAACTGATCGTTTGGACCCCGAGAACAATGTCTAGAAATATCTAAGCTTTCTGATAAAACCGGAATTTTTTATTTAGGAAAAACCACAAAATCATACCCAGGATGCCTTATGGCCTTTGGGATTTGCTAAAAATGTGTCAAAACAATCGGGGTTTTCGACTCAAACTGATCGATAGGACCATGAGAACAATGTCTAGAAATATCTAAGCTTTCTGATAAAACCGGAATTTTTTATTTAGAAAAAACCACAAAATCATACCCAGGATGCCTTATGGCCTTTGGGATTTGCTAAAAATGTGTCAAAACAATCGGGGTTTTCGACTCAAACTGATCGCTAGGACCATGAGAACAATGTCTAGAAATATCTAAGCTTTCTGATAAAACCGGAATTTTCTATTTAGGAAAAACCACAAAATCCTACCCAGAATGCCTTATAGACTACCATAGGGGTCTCTAAAAGTCGTTTAAAAAAATCGGGGTTTTCGACTCAAACTGATCGTTTGGACCCCGAGAACAATGTCTAGAAATATCTAAGCTTTCTGATAAAACCGGAATTTTTTATTTAGGAAAAACCACAAAATCATACCCAGGATGCCTTATGGCCTTTGGGATTTGCTAAAAATGTGTCAAAACAATCGGGGTTTTCGACTCAAACTGATCGCTAGGACCATGAGAACAATGTCTAGAAATATCTAAGCTTTCTGATAAAACCGGAATTTTCTATTTAGGAAAAACCACAAAATCCTACCCAGAATGCCTTATAGACTACCATAGGGGTCTCTAAAAGTCGTTTAAAAAAATCGGGGTTTTCGACTCAAACTGATCGTTTGGACCCCGAGAACAATGTCTAGAAATATCTAAGCTTTCTGATAAAACCGGAATTTTTTATTTAGGAAAAACCACAAAATCATACCCAGGATGCCTTATGGCCTTTGGGATTTGCTAAAAATGTGTCAAAACAATCGGGGTTTTCGACTCAAACTGATCGCTAGGACCATGAGAACAATGTCTAGAAATATCTAAGCTTTCTGATAAAACCGGAATTTTCTATTTAGGAAAAACCACAAAATCTTACCCAGAATGCCTTATAGACTACCATAGGGGTCTCTAAAAGTCGTTAAAAAAAATCGGGGTTTTCGACTCAAACTGATCGTTTGGACCCCGAGAACAATGTCTAGAAATATCTAAGCTTTCTGATAAAACCGGAATTTTCTATTTAGGAAAAACCACAAAATCTTACCCAGAATGCGTTATAGACTACCATAGGGGTCTCTAAAAGTCGTTAAAAAAAATCGGGGTTTTCGACTCAAACTGATCGTTTGGACCCCGAGAACAATGTCTAGAAATATCTAAGCTTTCTGATAAAACCGGAATTTTTTATTTAGGAAAAACCACAAAATCATACCCAGGATGCCTTATGGCCTTTGGGATTTGCTAAAAATGTGTCAAAACAATCGGGGTTTTCGACTCAAACTGATCGATAGGACCCCGAGAACAATGTCTAGAAATATCTAAGCTTTCTGATAAAACCGGAATTTTTTATTTAGGAAAAACCACAAAATCATACCCAGGATGCCTTATGGCCTTTGGGATTTGCTAAAAATGTGTCAAAACAATCGGGGTTTTCGACTCAAACTGATCGCTAGGACCATGAGAACAATGTCTAGAAATATCTAAGCTTTCTGATAAAACCGGAATTTTCTATTTAGGAAAAACCACAAAATCTTACCCAGAATGCCTTATAGACTACCATAGGGGTCTCTAAAAGTCGTTAAAAAAAATCGGGGTTTTCGACTCAAACTGATCGTTTGGACCCCGAGAACAATGTCTAGAAATATCTAAGCTTTCTGATAAAACCGGAATTTTTTATTTAGGAAAAACCACAAAATCATACCCAGGATGCCTTATGGCCTTTGGGATTTGCTAAAAATGTGTCAAAACAATCGGGGTTTTCGACTCAAACTGATCGCTAGGACCATGAGAACAATGTCTAGAAATATCTAAGCTTTCTGATAAAACCGGAATTTTTTATTTAGGAAAAACCACAAAATCATACCCAGGATGCCTTATGGCCTTTGGGATTTGCTAAAAATGTGTCAAAACAATCGGGGTTTTCGATTCAAACTGATCGCTAAGACCATGAGAACAATGTCTAGAAATATCTAAGCTTTCTGATAAAACCGGAATTTTCTATTTAGGAAAAACCACAAAATCTTACCCAGAATGCCTTATAGACTACCATAGGGGTCTCTAAAAGTCGTTAAAAAAAATCGGGGTTTTCGACTCAAACTGATCGCTTGGACCCCGAGAACAATGTCTAGAAATATCTAAGCTTTCTGATAAAACCGGAATTTTTTATTTAGGAAAAACCACAAAATCATACCCAGGATGCCTTATGGCCTTTGGGATTTGCTAAAAATGTGTCAAAACAATCGGGGTTTTCGACTCAAACTGATCGCTAGGACCATGAGAACAATGTCTAGAAATATCTAAGCTTTCTGATAAAACCGGAATTTTCTATTTAGTAAAAACCACAAAATCTTACCCAGAATGCCTTATAGACTACCATAGGGGTCTCTAAAAGTCGTTAAAAAAAATCGGGGTTTTCGACTCAAACTGATCGTTTG
The DNA here is from genome assembly GCA_949775045.1 of Metridium senile. Taxonomy (NCBI): domain Eukaryota; kingdom Metazoa; phylum Cnidaria; class Anthozoa; order Actiniaria; family Metridiidae; genus Metridium; species Metridium senile. The sequence goes on from OX459109.1 coordinate 7,043,263, forward strand.
GACCCCGAGAACAATGTCTAGAAATATCTAAGCTTTCTGATAAAACCGGAATTTTTTATTTAGGAAAAACCACAAAATCATACCCAGGATGCCTTATGGCCTTTGGGATTTGCTAAAAATGTGTCAAAACAATCGGGGTTTTCGACTCAAACTGATCGCTAGGACCATGAGAACAATGTCTAGAAATATCTAAGCTTTCTGATAAAACCGGAATTTTTTATTTAGGAAAAACCACAAAATCATACCCAGGATGCCTTATGGCCTTTGGGATTTGCTAAAAATGTGTCAAAACAATCGGGGTTTTCGACTCAAACTGATCGATAGGACCATGAGAACAATGTCTAGAAATATCTAAGCTTTCTGATAAAACCGGAATTTTTTATTTAGAAAAAACCACAAAATCATACCCAGGATGCCTTATGGCCTTTGGGATTTGCTAAAAATGTGTCAAAACAATCGGGGTTTTCGACTCAAACTGATCGCTAGGACCATGAGAACAATGTCTAGAAATATCTAAGCTTTCTGATAAAACCGGAATTTTCTATTTAGGAAAAACCACAAAATCCTACCCAGAATGCCTTATAGACTACCATAGGGGTCTCTAAAAGTCGTTTAAAAAAATCGGGGTTTTCGACTCAAACTGATCGTTTGGACCCCGAGAACAATGTCTAGAAATATCTAAGCTTTCTGATAAAACCGGAATTTTTTATTTAGGAAAAACCACAAAATCATACCCAGGATGCCTTATGGCCTTTGGGATTTGCTAAAAATGTGTCAAAACAATCGGGGTTTTCGACTCAAACTGATCGCTAGGACCATGAGAACAATGTCTAGAAATATCTAAGCTTTCTGATAAAACCGGAATTTTCTATTTAGGAAAAACCACAAAATCCTACCCAGAATGCCTTATAGACTACCATAGGGGTCTCTAAAAGTCGTTTAAAAAAATCGGGGTTTTCGACTCAAACTGATCGTTTGGACCCCGAGAACAATGTCTAGAAATATCTAAGCTTTCTGATAAAACCGGAATTTTTTATTTAGGAAAAACCACAAAATCATACCCAGGATGCCTTATGGCCTTTGGGATTTGCTAAAAATGTGTCAAAACAATCGGGGTTTTCGACTCAAACTGATCGCTAGGACCATGAGAACAATGTCTAGAAATATCTAAGCTTTCTGATAAAACCGGAATTTTCTATTTAGGAAAAACCACAAAATCTTACCCAGAATGCCTTATAGACTACCATAGGGGTCTCTAAAAGTCGTTAAAAAAAATCGGGGTTTTCGACTCAAACTGATCGTTTGGACCCCGAGAACAATGTCTAGAAATATCTAAGCTTTCTGATAAAACCGGAATTTTCTATTTAGGAAAAACCACAAAATCTTACCCAGAATGCGTTATAGACTACCATAGGGGTCTCTAAAAGTCGTTAAAAAAAATCGGGGTTTTCGACTCAAACTGATCGTTTGGACCCCGAGAACAATGTCTAGAAATATCTAAGCTTTCTGATAAAACCGGAATTTTTTATTTAGGAAAAACCACAAAATCATACCCAGGATGCCTTATGGCCTTTGGGATTTGCTAAAAATGTGTCAAAACAATCGGGGTTTTCGACTCAAACTGATCGCTAGGACCATGAGAACAATGTCTAGAAATATCTAAGCTTTCTGATAAAACCGGAATTTTTTATTTAGGAAAAACCACAAAATCATACCCAGGATGCCTTATGGCCTTTGGGATTTGCTAAAAATGTGTCAAAACAATCGGGGTTTTCGATTCAAACTGATCGCTAAGACCATGAGAACAATGTCTAGAAATATCTAAGCTTTCTGATAAAACCGGAATTTTCTATTTAGGAAAAACCACAAAATCCTACCCAGAATGCCTTATAGACTACCATAGGGGTCTCTAAAAGTCGTTAAAAAAAATCGGGGTTTTCGACTCAAACTGATCGTTTGGACCCCGAGAAGAATGTCTAGAAATATCTAAGCTTTCTGATAAAACCGGAATTTTTTATTTAGGAAAAACCACAAAATCATACCCAGGATGCCTTATGGCCTTTGGGATTTGCTAAAAATGTGTCAAAACAATCGGGGTTTTCGACTCAAACTGATCGCTAGGACCATGAGAACAATGTCTAGAAATATCTAAGCTTTCTGATAAAACCGGAATTTTCTATTTAGGAAAAACCACAAAATCTTACCCAGAATGCCTTATAGACTACCATAGGGGTCTCTAAAAGTCGTTAAAAAAAATCGGGGTTTTCGACTCAAACTGATCGCTAGGACCCCGAGAACAATGTCTAGAAATATCTAAGCTTTCTGATAAAACCGGAATTTTTTATTTAGGAAAAACCACAAAATCATACCCAGGATGCCTTATGGCCTTTGGGATTTGCTAAAAATGTGTCAAAACAATCGGGGTTTTCGACTCAAACTGATCGCTAGGACCATGAGAACAATGTCTAGAAATATCTAAGCTTTCTGATAAAACCGGAATTTTTTATTTAGGAAAAACCACAAAATCATACCCAGGATGCCTTATGGCCTTTGGGATTTGCTAAAAATGTGTCAAAACAATCGGGGTTTTCGATTCAAACTGATCGCTAAGACCATGAGAACAATGTCTAGAAATATCTAAGCTTTCTGATCAAACCGGATTTTTCTATTTAGGAAAAACCACAAAATCCTACCCAGAATGCCTTATAGACTACCATAGGGGTCTCTAAAAGTCGTTAAAAAAAATCGGGGTTTTCGACTCAAACTGATCGTTTGGACCCCGAGAACAATGTCTAGAAATATCTAAGCTTTCTGATAAAACCGGAATTTTTTATTTAGGAAAAACCACAAAATCATACCCAGGATGCCTTATGGCCTTTGGGATTTGCTAAAAATGTGTCAAAACAATCGGGGTTTTCGACTCAAACTGATCGCTAGGACCATGAGAACAATGTCTAGAAATATCTAAGCTTTCTGATAAAACCGGAATTTTCTATTTAGGAAAAACCACAAAATCTTACCCAGAATGCCTTATAGACTACCATAGGGGTCTCTAAAAGTCGTTAAAAAAAATCGGGGTTTTCGACTCAAACTGATCGCTTGGACCCCGAGAACAATGTCTAGAAATATCTAAGCTTTCTGATAAAACCGGAATTTTTTATTTAGGAAAAACCACAAAATCATACCCAGGATGCCTTATGGCCTTTGGGATTTGCTAAAAATGTGTCAAAACAATCGGGGTTTTCGACTCAAACTGATCGCTAGGACCATGAGAACAATGTCTAGAAATATCTAAGCTTTCTGATAAAACCGGAATTTTTTATTTAGGAAAAACCACAAAATCATACCCAGGATGCCTTATGGCCTTTAGGATTTGCTAAAAATGTGTCAAAACAATCGGGGTTTTCGACTCAAACTGATCGCTAGGACCATGAGAACAATGTCTAGAAATATCTAAGCTTTCTGATAAAACCGAAATTTTCTATTTAGGAAAAACCACAAAATCTTACCCAGAATGCCTTATAGACTACCATAGGGGTCTCTAAAAGTCGTTAAAAAAAATCGGGGTTTTCGACTCAAACTGATCGCTAGGACCCCGAGAACAATGTCTAGAAATATCTAAGCTTTCTGATAAAACCGGAATTTTTTATTTAGGAAAAACCACAAAATCATACCCAGGATGCCTTATGGCCTTTGGGATTTGCTAAAAATGTGTCAAAACAATCGGGGTTTTCAACTCAAACTGATCGCTAGGACCATGAGAACAATGTCTAGAAATATCTAAGCTTTCTGATAAAACCGGAATTTTTTATTTAGGAAAAACCACAAAATCATACCCAGGATGCCTTATGGCCTTTAGGATTTGCTAAAAATGTGTCAAAACAATCGGGGTTTTCGACTCAAACTGATCGCTAGGACCATGAGAACAATGTCTAGAAATATCTAAGCTTTCTGATAAAACCGGAATTTTTTATTTAGGAAAAACCACAAAATCATACCCAGGATGCCTTATGGCCTTTGGGATTTGCTAAAAATGTGTCAAAACAATCGGGGTTTTCGATTCAAACTGATCGCTAAGACCATGAGAACAATGTCTAGAAATATCTAAGCTTTCTGATAAAACCGGAATTTTCTATTTAGGAAAAACCACAAAATCCTACCCAGAATGCCTTATAGACTACCATAGGGGTCTCTAAAAGTCGTTAAAAAAAATCGGGGTTTTCGACTCAAACTGATCGTTTGGACCCCGAGAAGAATGTCTAGAAATATCTAAGCTTTCTGATAAAACCGGAATTTTTTATTTAGGAAAAACCACAAAATCATACCCAGGATGCCTTATGGCCTTTGGGATTTGCTAAAAATGTGTCAAAACAATCGGGGTTTTCGACTCAAACTGATCGCTAGGACCATGAGAACAATGTCTAGAAATATCTAAGCTTTCTGATAAAACCGGAATTTTTTATTTAGGAAAAACCACAAAATCATACCCAGGATGCCTTATGGCCTTTAGGATTTGCTAAAAATGTGTCAAAACAATCGGGGTTTTCGACTCAAACTGATCGCTAGGACCATGAGAACAATGTCTAGAAATATCTAAGCTTTCTGATAAAACCGAAATTTTCTATTTAGGAAAAACCACAAAATCTTACCCAGAATGCCTTATAGACTACCATAGGGGTCTCTAAAAGTCGTTAAAAAAAATCGGGGTTTTCGACTCAAACTGATCGCTAGGACCCCGAGAACAATGTCTAGAAATATCTAAGCTTTCTGATAAAACCGGAATTTTTTATTTAGGAAAAACCACAAAATCATACCCAGGATGCCTTATGGCCTTTGGGATTTGCTAAAAATGTGTCAAAACAATCGGGGTTTTCAACTCAAACTGATCGCTAGGACCATGAGAACAATGTCTAGAAATATCTAAGCTTTCTGATAAAACCGGAATTTTTTATTTAGGAAAAACCACAAAATCATACCCAGGATGCCTTATGGCCTTTAGGATTTGCTAAAAATGTGTCAAAACAATCGGGGTTTTCGACTCAAACTGATCGCTAGGACCATGAGAACAATGTCTAGAAATATCTAAGCTTTCTGATAAAACCGGAATTTTTTATTTAGGAAAAACCACAAAATCATACCCAGGATGCCTTATGGCCTTTGGGATTTGCTAAAAATGTGTCAAAACAATCGGGGTTTTCGATTCAAACTGATCGCTAAGACCATGAGAACAATGTCTAGAAATATCTAAGCTTTCTGATAAAACCGGAATTTTCTATTTAGGAAAAACCACAAAATCCTACCCAGAATGCCTTATAGACTACCATAGGGGTCTCTAAAAGTCGTTAAAAAAAATCGGGGTTTTCGACTCAAACTGATCGTTTGGACCCCGAGAAGAATGTCTAGAAATATCTAAGCTTTCTGATAAAACCGGAATTTTTTATTTAGGAAAAACCACAAAATCATACCCAGGATGCCTTATGGCCTTTGGGATTTGCTAAAAATGTGTCAAAACAATCGGGGTTTTCGACTCAAACTGATCGCTAGGACCATGAGAACAATGTCTAGAAATATCTAAGCTTTCTGATAAAACCGGAATTTTCTATTTAGGAAAAACCACAAAATCTTACCCAGAATGCCTTATAGACTACCATAGGGGTCTCTAAAAGTCGTTAAAAAAAAATCGGGGTTTTCGACTCAAACTGATCGTTTGGACCCCGAGAACAATGTCTAGAAATATCTAAGCTTTCTGATAAAACCGGAATTTTCTATTTAGGAAAAACCACAAAATCTTACCCAGAATGCCTTATAGACTACCATAGGGGTCTCTAAAAGTCGTTAAAAAAAATCGGGGTTTTCGACTCAAACTGATCGCTTGGACCCCGAGAACAATGTCTAGAAATATCTAAGCTTTCTGATAAAACCGGAATTTTTTATTTAGGAAAAACCACAAAATCATACCCAGGATGCCTTATGGCCTTTGGGATTTGCTAAAAATGTGTCAAAACAATCGGGGTTTTCGACTCAAACTGATCGCTAGGACCATGAGAACAATGTCTAGAAATATCTAAGCTTTCTGATAAAACCGGAATTTTTTATTTAGGAAAAACCACAAAATCATACCCAGGATGCCTTATGGCCTTTAGGATTTGCTAAAAATGTGTCAAAACAATCGGGGTTTTCGACTCAAACTGATCGCTAGGACCATGAGAACAATGTCTAGAAATATCTAAGCTTTCTGATAAAACCGAAATTTTCTATTTAGGAAAAACCACAAAATCTTACCCAGAATGCCTTATAGACTACCATAGGGGTCTCTAAAAGTCGTTAAAAAAAATCGGGGTTTTCGACTCAAACTGATCGCTAGGACCCCGAGAACAATGTCTAGAAATATCTAAGCTTTCTGATAAAACCGGAATTTTTTATTTAGGAAAAACCACAAAATCATACCCAGGATGCCTTATGGCCTTTGGGATTTGCTAAAAATGTGTCAAAACAATCGGGGTTTTCAACTCAAACTGATCGCTAGGACCATGAGAACAATGTCTAGAAATATCTAAGCTTTCTGATAAAACCGGAATTTTTTATTTAGGAAAAACCACAAAATCATACCCAGGATGCCTTATGGCCTTTAGGATTTGCTAAAAATGTGTCAAAACAATCGGGGTTTTCGACTCAAACTGATCGCTAGGACCATGAGAACAATGTCTAGAAATATCTAAGCTTTCTGATAAAACCGGAATTTTTTATTTAGGAAAAACCACAAAATCATACCCAGGATGCCTTATGGCCTTTGGGATTTGCTAAAAATGTGTCAAAACAATCGGGGTTTTCGATTCAAACTGATCGCTAAGACCATGAGAACAATGTCTAGAAATATCTAAGCTTTCTGATAAAACCGGAATTTTCTATTTAGGAAAAACCACAAAATCCTACCCAGAATGCCTTATAGACTACCATAGGGGTCTCTAAAAGTCGTTAAAAAAAATCGGGGTTTTCGACTCAAACTGATCGTTTGGACCCCGAGAAGAATGTCTAGAAATATCTAAGCTTTCTGATAAAACCGGAATTTTTTATTTAGGAAAAACCACAAAATCATACCCAGGATGCCTTATGGCCTTTGGGATTTGCTAAAAATGTGTCAAAACAATCGGGGTTTTCGACTCAAACTGATCGCTAGGACCATGAGAACAATGTCTAGAAATATCTAAGCTTTCTGATAAAACCGGAATTTTCTATTTAGGAAAAACCACAAAATCTTACCCAGAATGCCTTATAGACTACCATAGGGGTCTCTAAAAGTCGTTAAAAAAAAATCGGGGTTTTCGACTCAAACTGATCGTTTGGACCCCGAGAACAATGTCTAGAAATATCTAAGCTTTCTGATAAAACCGGAATTTTCTATTTAGGAAAAACCACAAAATCTTACCCAGAATGCGTTATAGACTACCATAGGGGTCTCTAAAAGTCGTTAAAAAAAATCGGGGTTTTCGACTCAAACTGATCGTTTGGACCCCGAGAACAATGTCTAGAAATATCTAAGCTTTCTGATAAAACCGGAATTTTTTATTTAGGAAAAACCACAAAATCATACCCAGGATGCCTTATGGCCTTTGGGATTTGCTAAAAATGTGTCAAAACAATCGGGGTTTTCGACTCAAACTGATCGCTAGGACCATGAGAACAATGTCTAGAAATATCTAAGCTTTCTGATAAAACCGGAATTTTCTATTTAGGAAAAACCACAAAATCCTACCCAGAATGCCTTATAGACTACCATAGGGGTCTCTAAAAGTCGTTAAAAAAAATCGGGGTTTTCGACTCAAACTGATCGTTTGGACCCCGAGAACAATGTCTAGAAATATCTAAGCTTTCTGATAAAACCGGAATTTTTTATTTATGAAAAAACACAAAATCATATCCAGGATGCCTTATGGCCTTTGGGATTTGCTAAAAATGTGTCAAAACAATCGGGGTTTTCGACTCAAACTGATCGCTAGGACCATGAGAACAATGTCTAGAAATATCTAAGCTTTCTGATAAAACCGGAATTTTCTATTTAGGAAAAACCACAAAATCTTACCCAGAATGCCTTATAGACTACCATAGGGGTCTCTAAAAGTCGTTAAAAAAAATCGGGGTTTTCGACTCAAACTGATCGTTTGGACCCCGAGAACAATGTCTAGAAATATCTAAGCTTTCTGATAAAACCGGAATTTTTTATTTAGGAAAAACCACAAAATCATACCCAGGATGCCTTATGGCCTTTGGGATTTGCTAAAAATGTGTCAAAACAATCGGGGTTTTCGACTCAAACTGATCGCTAGGACCATGAGAACAATGTCTAGAAATATCTAAGCTTTCTGATAAAACCGGAATTTTTTATTTAGGTAAAACCACAAAATCATACCCAGGATGCCTTATGGCCTTTTGGATTTGCTAAAAATGTGTCAAAACAATCGGGGTTTTCGATTCAAACTGATCGCTAAGACCATGAGAACAATGTCTAGAAATATCTAAGCTTTCTGATAAAACCTTAATTTTCTATTTAGGAAAAACCACAAAATCATACCCAGGATGCCTTATGGCCTTTGGGATTTGCTAAAAATGTGTCAAAACAATCGGGGTTTTCGACTCAAACTGATCGCTAGGACCATGAGAACAATGTCTAGAAATATCTAAGCTTTCTGATAAAACCGGAATTTTCTATTTAGGAAAAACCACAAAATCTTACCCAGAATGCCTTATAGACTACCATAGGGGTCTCTAAAAGTCGTTAAAAAAAATCGGGGTTTTCGACTCAAACTGATCGCTTGGACCCCGAGAACAATGTCTAGAAATATGTAAGCTTTCTGATAAAACCGGAATTTTTTATTTAGGAAAAACCACAAAATCATACCCAGGATGCCTTATGGCCTTTGGGATTTGCTAAAAATGTGTCAAAACAATCGGAGTTTTCAACTCAAACTGATCGCTAGGACCATGAGAACAATGTCTAGAAATATCTAAGCTTTCTGATAAAACCGGAATTTTCTATTTAGGAAAAACCACAAAATCTTACCCAGAATGCCTTATAGACTACCATAGGGGTCTCTAAAAGTCGTTAAAAAAAATCGGGGTTTTCGACTCAAACTGATCGTTTGGACCCCGAGAACAATGTCTAGAAATATCTAAGCTTTCTGATAAAACGGAATTTTTTATTTAGGAAAAACCACAAAATCATACCCAGGATGCCTTATGGCCTTTGGGATTTGCTAAAAATGTGTCAAAACAATCGGGGTTTTCGACTCAAACTGATCGCTAGGACCATGAGAACAATGTCTAGAAATATCTAAGCTTTCTGATAAAACCGGAATTTTCTATTTAGGAAAAACCACAAAATCTTACCCAGAAGGCCTTATAGACTACCATAGGGGTCTCTAATAGTCGTTAAAAAAAAATCGGGGTTTTCGACTCAAACTGATCGCTTGGACCCCGAGAACAATGTCTAGAAATATCTAAGCTTTCTGATAAAACCGGAATTTTTTATTTAGGAAAAACCACAAAATCATACCCAGGATGCCTTATGGCCTTTGGGATTTGCTAAAAATGTGTCAAAACAATCGGGGTTTTCGACTCAAACTGATCGCTAGGACCATGAGAACAATGTCTAGAAATATCTAAGCTTTCTGATAAAACCGGAATTTTCTATTTAGGAAAAACCACAAAATCTTACCCAGAATGCCTTATAGACTACCATAGGGGTCTCTAAAAGTCGTTAAAAAAAATCGGGGTTTTCGACTCAAACTGATCGTTTGGACCCCGAGAACAATGTCTAGAAATATCTAAGCTTTCTGATAAAACGGAATTTTTTATTTAGGAAAAACCACAAAATCATACCCAGGATGCCTTATGGCCTTTGGGATTTGCTAAAAATGTGTCAAAACAATCGGGGTTTTCGACTCAAACTGATCGCTAGGACCATGAGAACAATGTCTAGAAATATCTAAGCTTTCTGATAAAACCGGAATTTTCTATTTAGGAAAAACCACAAAATCTTACCCAGAAGGCCTTATAGACTACCATAGGGGTCTCTAATAGTCGTTAAAAAAAAATCGGGGTTTTCGACTCAAACTGATCGCTTGGACCCCGAGAACAATGTCTAGAAATATCTAAGCTTTCTGATAAAACCGGAATTTTTTATTTAGGAAAAACCACAAAATCATACCCAGGATGCCTTATGGCCTTTGGGATTTGCTAAAAATGTGTCAAAACAATCGGGGTTTTCGACTCAAACTGATCGCTAGGACCATGAGAACAATGTCTAGAAATATCTAAGCTTTCTGATAAAACCGGAATTTTCTATTTAGGAAAAACCACAAAATCCTACCCAGAATGCCTTATAGACTACCATAGGGGTCTCTAAAAGTCGTTAAAAAAAATCGGGGTTTTCGACTCAAACTGATCGTTTGGACCATGAGAACAATGTCTAGAAATATCTAAGCTTTCTGATAAAACCGGAATTTTTTATTTAGGAAAAACCACAAAATCATACCCAGGATGCCTTATGGCCTTTGGGATTTGCTAAAAATGTGTCAAAACAATCGGGGTTTTCGACTCAAACTGATCGCTAGGACCATGAGAACAATGTTTAGAAATATCTAAGCTTTCTGATAAAACCGGAATTTTCTATTTAGGAAAAACCACAAAATCTTACCCAGAATGCCTTATAGACTACCATAGGGGTCTCTAAAAGTCGTTTAAAAAAATCAGGGTTTTCAACTCAAACTGATCGCTTGGACCCCGAGAACAATGTCTAGAAATATCTAAGCTTTCTGATAAAAACGGAATTTTTTATTTAGGAAAAACCACAAAATCATACCCAGGATGCCTTATGGCCTTTGGGATTTGCTAAAAATGTGTCAAAACAATCGGGATTTTCGACTCAAACTGATCGCTAGGACCATGAGAACAATGTCTAGAAATATCTAAGCTTTCTGATAAAACCGGAATTTTTTATTTAGGAAAAACCACAAAATCATACCCAGGATGCCTTATGGCCTTTGGGATTTGCTAAAAATGTGTCAAAACAATCGGGGTTTTCGATTCAAACTGATCGCTAAGACCATGAGAACAATGTCTAGAAATATCTAAGCTTTCTGATAAAACCGGAATTTTCTATTTAGGAAAAACCACAAAATCCTACCCAGAATGCCTTATAGACTACCATAGGGGTCTCTAAAAGTCGTTAAAAAAAATCGGGGTTTTCGACTCAAACTGATCGTTTGGACCCCGAGAACAATGTCTAGAAATATCTAAGCTTTCTGATAAAACCGGAATTTTTTATTTAGGAAAAACCACAAAATCATACCCAGGATGCCTTATGGCCTTTGGGATTTGCTAAAAATGTGTCAAAACAATCGGGGTTTTCGACTCAAACTGATCGCTAGGACCATGAGAACAATGTCTAGAAATATCTAAGCTTTCTGATAAAACCGGAATTTTCTATTTAGGAAAAACCACAAAATCTTACCCAGAATGCCTTATAGACTACCATAGGGGTCTCTAAAAGTCGTTAAAAAAAATCGGGGTTTTCGACTCAAACTGATCGTTTGGACCATGAGAACAATGTCTAGAAATATCTAAGCTTTCTGATAAAACCGGAATTTTTTATTTAGGAAAAACCACAAAATCATACCCAGGATGCCTTATGGCCTTTGGGATTTGCTAAAAATGTGTCAAAACAATCGGGGTTTTCGATTCAAACTGATCGCTAAGACCATGAGAACAATGTCTAGAAATATCTAAGCTTTCTGATAAAACCGGAATTTTCTATTTAGGAAAAACCACAAAATCCTACCCAGAATGCCTTATAGACTACCATAGGGGTCTCTAAAAGTCGTTAAAAAAAATCGGGGTTTTCGACTCAAACTGATCGTTTGGACCCCGAGAACAATGTCTAGAAATATCTAAGCTTTCTGATAAAACCGGAATTTTTTATTTAGGAAAAACCACAAAATCATACCCAGGATGCCTTATGGCCTTTGGGATTTGCTAAAAATGTGTCAAAACAATCGGGGTTTTCGACTCAAACTGATCGCTAGGACCATGAGAACAATGTCTAGAAATATCTAAGCTTTCTGATAAAACCGGAATTTTCTATTTAGGAAAAACCACAAAATCTTACCCAGAATGCCTTATAGACTACCATAGGGGTCTCTAAAAGTCGTTAAAAAAAATCGGGGTTTTCGACTCAAACTGATCGTTTGGACCATGAGAACAATGTCTAGAAATATCTAAGCTTTCTGATAAAACCGGAATTTTTTATTTAGGAAAAACCACAAAATCATACCCAGGATGCCTTATGGCCTTTGGGATTTGCTAAAAATGTGTCAAAACAATCGGGGTTTTCGATTCAAACTGATCGCTAAGACCATGAGAACAATGTCTAGAAATATCTAAGCTTTCTGATAAAACCGGAATTTTCTATTTAGGAAAAACCACAAAATCCTACCCAGAATGCCTTATAGACTACCATAGGGGTCTCTAAAAGTCGTTAAAAAAAATCGGGGTTTTCGACTCAAACTGATCGTTTGGACCCCGAGAACAATGTCTAGAAATATCTAAGCTTTCTGATAAAACCGGAATTTTTTATTTAGGAAAAACCACAAAATCATACCCAGGATGCCTTATGGCCTTTGGGATTTGCTAAAAATGTGTCAAAACAATCGGGGTTTTCGACTCAAACTGATCGCTAGGACCATGAGAACAATGTCTAGAAATATCTAAGCTTTCTGATAAAACCGGAATTTTCTATTTAGGAAAAACCACAAAATCTTACCCAGAATGCCTTATAGACTACCATAGGGGTCTCTAAAAGTCGTTAAAAAAAATCGGGGTTTTCGACTCAAACTGATCGCTTGGACCCCGAGAACAATGTCTAGAAATATCTAAGCTTTCTGATAAAACCGGAATTTTTTATTTAGGAAAAACCACAAAATCATACCCAGGATGCCTTATGGCCTTTGGGATTTGCTAAAAATGTGTCAAAACAATCGGGGTTTTCGACTCAAACTGATCGCTAGGACCATGAGAACAATGTCTAGAAATATCTAAGCTTTCTGATAAAACCGGAATTTTTTATTTAGGAAAAACCACAAAATCATACCCAGGATGCCTTATGGCCTTTGGGATTTGCTAAAAATGTGTCAAAACAATCGGGGTTTTCGATTCAAACTGATCGCTAAGACCATGAGAACAATGTCTAGAAATATCTAAGCTTTCTGATAAAACCGGAATTTTCTATTTAGGAAAAACCACAAAATCCTACCCAGAATGCCTTATAGACTACCATAGGGGTCTCTAAAAGTCGTTAAAAAAAATCGGGGTTTTCGACTCAAACTGATCGTTTGGACCCCGAGAACAATGTCTAGAAATATCTAAGCTTTCTGATAAAACCGGAATTTTTTATTTAGGAAAAACCACAAAATCATACCCAGGATGCCTTATGGCCTTTGGGATTTGCTAAAAATGTGTCAAAACAATCGGGGTTTTCGACTCAAACTGATCGCTAGGACCATGAGAACAATGTCTAGAAATATCTAAGCTTTCTGATAAAACCGGAATTTTCTATTTAGGAAAAACCACAAAATCTTACCCAGAATGCCTTATAGACTACCATAGGGGTCTCTAAAAGTCGTTAAAAAAAATCGGGGTTTTCGACTCAAACTGATCGCTTGGACCCCGAGAACAATGTCTAGAAATATCTAAGCTTTCTGATAAAACCGGAATTTTTTATTTAGGAAAAACCACAAAATCATACCCAGGATGCCTTATGGCCTTTGGGATTTGCTAAAAATGTGTCAAAACAATCGGGGTTTTCGACTCAAACTGATTGCTAGGACCATGAGAACAATGTCTAGAAATATCTAAACTTTCTGATAAAACCGGAATTTTCTATTTAGGAAAAACCACAAAATCTTACCCAGAAGGCCTTATAGACTACCATAGGGGTCTCTAATAGTCGTTAAAAAAAATCGGGGTTTTCGACTCAAACTGATCGCTTGGACCCCGAGAACAATGTCTAGAAATATCTAAGCTTTCTGATAAAACCGTAATTTTTTATTTAGGAAAAACCACAAAATCATACCCAGGATGCCTTATGGCCTTTGGGATTTGCTAAAAATGTGTCAAAAAAATCAAGGTTTTCGACTCAAACTGATCGTTTGGACCCCGAGAACAATGTCTAGAAATATCTAAGCTTTCTGATAAAACCGGAATTTTTTATTTAGGGAAAACCACAAAATCATACCCAGGATGCTTTATGGCCTTTGGGATTTGCTAAAAATGTGTCAAAACAATCGGGGTTTTCGACTCAAACTGATCGCTAGGACCATGAGAACAATGTCTAGAAATATCTAAGCTTTCTGATAAAACCGGAATTTTCTATTTAGGAAAAACCACAAAATCTTACCCAGAATGCCTTATAGACTACCATAGGGGTCTCTAAAACTCGTTAAAAAAAATCGAGGTTTTCGACTCAAACTGATCGCTTGGACCCCGAGAACAATGTCTAGAAATATCTAAGCTTTCTGATAAAACCGGAATTTTTTATTTAGGAAAAACCACAAAATCATACCCAGGATGCCTTATGGCCTTTGGGATTTGCTAAAAATGTGTCAAAACAATCGGGGTTTTCGACTCAAACTGATTGCTAGGACCATGAGAACAATGTCTAGAAATATCTAAGCTTTCTGATAAAACCGGAATTTTCTATTTAGGAAAAACCACAAAATCTTACCCAGAAGGCCTTATAGACTACCATAGGGGTCTCTAATAGTCGTTAAAAAAATCGGGGTTTTCGACTCAAACTGATCGCTTGGACCCCGAGAACAATGTCTAGAAATATCTAAGCTTTCTGATAAAACCGTAATTTTTTATTTAGGAAAAACCACAAAATCATACCCAGGATGCCTTATGGCCTTTGGGATTTGCTAAAAATGTGTCAAAAAAATCAAGGTTTTCGACTCAAACTGATCGTTATGACCCCGAGAACAATGTCTAGAAATATCTAAGCTTTCTGATAAAACCGGAATTTTTTATTTAGGAAAAACCACAAAATCATACCCAGGATGCCTTCTGGCCTTTGGGATTTGCTAAAAATGTGTCAAAACAATCGTGGTTTTCGACTCAAACTGATCGCTAGGACCATGAGAACAATGTCTAGAAATATCTAAGCTTTCTGATAAAACCGGAATTTTCTATTTAGGAAAAACCACAAAATCTTACCCAGAAGGCCTTATAGACTACCATAGGGGTCTCTAATAGTCGTTAAAAAAAATCGGGGTTTTCGACTCAAACTGATCGCTTGGACCCCGAGAACAATGTCTAGAAATATCTAAGCTTTCTGATAAAACCGGAATTTTTTATTTAGGAAAAACCACAAAATCATACCCAGGATGCCTTATGGCCTTTGGGATTTGCTAAAAATGTGTCAAAACAATCGGGGTTTTCGACTCAAACTGATCGCTAGGACCATGAGAACAATGTCTAGAAATATCTAAGCTTTCTGATAAAACCGGAATTTTCTATTTAGGAAAAACCACAAAATCTTACCCAGAATGCCTTATAGACTACCATAGGGGTCTCTAAAAGTCGTTAAAAAAATCGGGGTTTTCGACTCAAACTGATCGCTTGGACCCCGAGAACAATGTCTAGAAATATCTAAGCTTTCTGATAAAACCGGAATTTTTTATTTAGGAAAAACCACAAAATCATATCCAGGATGCCTTATGGCCTTTGGGATTTGCTAAAAATGTGTCAAAACAATCGGGGTTTTCGACTCAAACTGATCGCTAGGACCATGAGAACAATGTCTAGAAATATCTAAGCTTTCTGATAAAACCGGAATTTTCTATTTAGGAAAAACCACAAAATCTTACCCAGTATGCCTTATAGACTACCATAGGGGTCTCTAAAAGTCGTTAAAAAAAATCGGGGTTTTCGACTCAAACTGATCGTTTGGACCCCGAGAACAATGTCTAGAAATATCTAAGCTTTCTGATAAAACGGAATTTTTTATTTAGGAAAAACCACAAAATCATACCCAGGATGCCTTATGGCCTTTGGGATTTGCTAAAAATGTGTCAAAACAATCGGGGTTTTCGACTCAAACTGATCGCTAGGACCATGAGAACAATGTCTAGAAATATCTAAGCTTTCTGATAAAACCGGAATTTTCTATTTAGGAAAAACCACAAAATCTTACCCAGAATGCCTTATAGACTACCATAGGGGTCTCTAAAAGTCGTTAAAACAAATCGGGGTTTTCGACTCAAACTGATCGCTTGGACCCCGAGAACAATGTCTAGAAATATCTAAGCTTTCTGATAAAACCGGAATTTTTTATTTAGGAAAAACCACAAAATCATACCCAGGATGCCTTATGGCCTTTGGGATTTGCTAAAAATGTGTCAAAACAATCGGGGTTTTCGACTCAAACTGATCGCTAGGACCATGAGAACAATGTCTAGAAATATCTAAGCTTTCTGATAAAACCGGAATTTTCTATTTAGGAAAAACCACAAAATCTTACCCAGAATGCCTTATAGACTACCATAGGGGTCTCTAAAAGTCGTTAAAAAAAATCGGGGTTTTCGACTCAAACTGATCGTTTGGACCCCGAGAACAATGTCTAGAAATATCTAAGATTTCTGATAAAACGGAATTTTTTATTTAGGAAAAACCACAAAATCATACCCAGGATGCCTTATGGCCTTTGGGATTTGCTAAAAATGTGTCAAAACAATCGGGATTTTCGACTCAAACTGATCGCTAGGACCATGAGAACAATGTCTAGAAATATCTAAGCTTTCTGATAAAACCGGAATTTTCTATTTAGGAAAAACCACAAAATCTTACCCAGAATGCCTTATAGACTACCATAGGGGTCTCTAAAAGTCGTTAAAAAAAATCGGGGTTTTCGACTCAAACTGATCGTTTGGACCCCGAGAACAATGTCTAGAAATATCTAAGCTTTCTGATAAAACGGAATTTTTTATTTAGGAAAAACCACAAAATCATACCCAGGATGCCTTATGGCCTTTGGGATTTGCTAAAAATGTGTCAAACCAATCGGGGTTTTCGACTCAAACTGATCGCTAGGACCATGAGAACAATGTCTAGAAATATCTAAGCTTTGTGATAAAACCGGAATTTTCTATTTAGGAAAAACCACAAAATCTTACCCAGAATGCCTTATAGACTACCATAGGGGTCTCTAAAAATGTGTCAAAACAATCGGGGTTTTCGACTCAAACTGATCGCTAGGACCATGAGAACAATGTCTAGAAATATCTAAGCTTTCTGATAAAACTGGAATTTTTTATTTAGGAAAAACCACAAAATCATACCCAGGATGCCTTATGGCCTTTGGGATTTGCTAAAAATGTGTCAAAACAATCGGGGTTTTCGACTCAAACTGATCGCTAGGACCATGAGAACAATGTCTAGAAATATCTAAGCTTTCTGATAAAACCGGAATTTTCTATTTAGGAAAAACCACAAAATCTTACCCAGAAGGCCTTATAGACTACCATAGGGGTCTCTAATAGTCGTTAAAAAAAATCGGGGTTTTCGACTCAAACTGATCGCTTGGACCCCGAGAACAATGTCTAGAAATATCTAAGCTTTCTGATAAAACCGGAATTTTTTATTTAGGAAAAACCACAAAATCATACCCAGGATGCCTTATGGCCTTTGGGATTTGCTAAAAATGTGTCAAAACAATCGGAGTTTTCAACTCAAACTGATCGCTAGGACCATGAGAACAATGTCTAGAAATATCTAAGCTTTCTGATAAAACCGGAATTTTCTATTTAGGAAAAACCACAAAATCTTACCCAGAATGCCTTATAGACTACCATAGGGGTCTCTAAAAGTCGTTAAAAAAAATCGGGGTTTTCGACTCAAACTGATCGTTTGGACCCCGAGAACAATGTCTAGAAATATTTAAGCTTTCTGATAAAACGGAATTTTTTATTTAGGAAAAACCACAAAATCATACCCAGGATGCCTTATGGCCTTTGGGATTTGCTAAAAATGTGTCAAAACAATCGGGGTTTTCGACTCAAACTGATCGCTAGGACCATGAGAACAATGTCTAGAAATATCTAAGCTTTCTGATAAAACCGGAATTTTCTATTTAGGAAAAACCACAAAATCTTACCCAGAATGCCTTATAGACTACCATAGGGGTCTCTAAAAGTCGTTAAAAAAAATCGGGGTTTTCGACTCAAACTGATCGCTTGGACCCCGAGAACAATGTCTAGAAATATCTAAGCTTTCTGATAAAACCGGAATTTTTTATTTAGGAAAAACCACAAAATCATACCCAGGATGCCTTATGGCCTTTGGGATTTGCTAAAAATGTGTCAAAACAATCGGGGTTTTCGACTCAAACTGATTGCTAGGACCATGAGAACAATGTCTAGAAATATCTAAGCTTTCTGATAAAACCGGAATTTTCTATTTAGGAAAAACCACAAAATCTTACCCAGAAGGCCTTATAGACTACCATAGGGGTCTCTAATAGTCGTTAAAAAAAATCGGGGTTTTCGACTCAAACTGATCGCTTGGACCCCGAGAACAATGTCTAGAAATATCTAAGCTTTCTGATAAAACCGTAATTTTTTATTTAGGAAAAACCACAAAATCATACCCAGGATGCCTTATGGCCTTTGGGATTTGCTAAAAATGTGTCAAAAAAATCAAGGTTTTCGACTCAAACTGATCGTTTGGACCCCGAGAACAATGTCTAGAAATATCTAAGCTTTCTGATAAAACCGGAATTTTTTATTTAGGAAAAACCACAAAATCATACCCAGGATGCCTTCTGGCCTTTGGGATTTGCTAAAAATGTGTCAAAACAATCGGGGTTTTCGACTCAAACTGATCGCTAGGACCATGAGAACAATGTCTAGAAATATCTAAGCTTTCTGATAAAACCGGAATTTTCTATTTAGGAAAAACCACAAAATCTTACCCAGAAGGCCTTATAGACTACCATAGGGGTCTCTAAAAGTCGTTAAAAAAAATCGGGGTTTTCGACTCAAACTGATCGTTTGGACCCCGAGAACAATGTCTAGAAATATCTAAGCTTTCTGATAAAACGGAATTTTTTATTTAGGAAAAACCACAAAATCATACCCAGGATGCCTTATGGCCTTTGGGATTTGCTAAAAATGTGTCAAAAAAATCAAGGTTTTCGACTCAAACTGATCGTTTGGACCCCGAGAACAATGTCTAGAAATATCTAAGCTTTCTGATAAAACCGGAATTTTTTATTTAGGGAAAACCACAAAATCATACCCAGGATGCTTTATGGCCTTTGGGATTTGCTAAAAATGTGTCAAAACAATCGGGGTTTTCGACTCAAACTGATCGCTAGGACCATGAGAACAATGTCTAGAAATATCTAAGCTTTCTGATAAAACCGGAATTTTCTATTTAGGAAAAACCACAAAATCTTACCCAGAATGCCTTATAGACTACCATAGGGGTCTCTAAAAGTCGTTAAAAAAAATCGGGTTTTCGACTCAAACTGATCGTTTGGACCCCGAGAACAATGTCTAGAAATATCTAAGCTTTCTGATAAAACCGGAATTTTTTATTTAGGAAAAACCACAAAATCATACCCAGGATGCCTTATGGCCTTTGGGATTTGCTAAAAATGTGTCAAAACAATCGGGGTTTTCGACTCAAACTGATCGCTAGGACCATGAGAACAATGTCTAGAAATATCTAAGCTTTCTGATAAAACCGGAATTTTCTATTTAGGAAAAACCACAAAATCTTACCCAGAATGCCTTATAGACTACCATAGGGGTCTCTAAAAGTCGTTAAAACAAATCGGGGTTTTCGACTCAAACTGATCGCTTGGACCCCGAGAACAATGTCTAGAAATATCTAAGCTTTCTGATAAAACCGGAATTTTTTATTTAGGAAAAACCACAAAATCATACCCAGGATGCCTTATGGCCTTTGGGATTTGCTAAAAATGTGTCAAAACAATCGGGGTTTTCGACTCAAACTGATCGCTAGGACCATGAGAACAATGTCTAGAAATATCTAAGCTTTCTGATAAAACCGGAATTTTCTATTTAGGAAAAACCACAAAATCTTACCCAGAATGCCTTATAGACTACCATAGGGGTCTCTAAAAGTCGTTAAAAAAAATCGGGGTTTTCGACTCAAACTGATCGTTTGGACCCCGAGAACAATGTCTAGAAATATCTAAGATTTCTGATAAAACGGAATTTTTTATTTAGGAAAAACCACAAAATCATACCCAGGATGCCTTATGGCCTTTGGGATTTGCTAAAAATGTGTCAAAACAATCGGGATTTTCGACTCAAACTGATCGCTAGGACCATGAGAACAATGTCTAGAAATATCTAAGCTTTCTGATAAAACCGGAATTTTCTATTTAGGAAAAACCACAAAATCTTACCCAGAATGCCTTATAGACTACCATAGGGGTCTCTAAAAGTCGTTAAAAAAAATCGGGGTTTTCGACTCAAACTGATCGTTTGGACCCCGAGAACAATGTCTAGAAATATCTAAGCTTTCTGATAAAACGGAATTTTTTATTTAGGAAAAACCACAAAATCATACCCAGGATGCCTTATGGCCTTTGGGATTTGCTAAAAATGTGTCAAACCAATCGGGGTTTTCGACTCAAACTGATCGCTAGGACCATGAGAACAATGTCTAGAAATATCTAAGCTTTGTGATAAAACCGGAATTTTCTATTTAGGAAAAACCACAAAATCTTACCCAGAATGCCTTATAGACTACCATAGGGGTCTCTAAAAATGTGTCAAAACAATCGGGGTTTTCGACTCAAACTGATCGCTAGGACCATGAGAACAATGTCTAGAAATATCTAAGCTTTCTGATAAAACTGGAATTTTTTATTTAGGAAAAACCACAAAATCATACCCAGGATGCCTTATGGCCTTTGGGATTTGCTAAAAATGTGTCAAAACAATCGGGGTTTTCGACTCAAACTGATCGCTAGGACCATGAGAACAATGTCTAGAAATATCTAAGCTTTCTGATAAAACCGGAATTTTCTATTTAGGAAAAACCACAAAATCTTACCCAGAAGGCCTTATAGACTACCATAGGGGTCTCTAATAGTCGTTAAAAAAAATCGGGGTTTTCGACTCAAACTGATCGCTTGGACCCCGAGAACAATGTCTAGAAATATCTAAGCTTTCTGATAAAACCGGAATTTTTTATTTAGGAAAAACCACAAAATCATACCCAGGATGCCTTATGGCCTTTGGGATTTGCTAAAAATGTGTCAAAACAATCGGAGTTTTCAACTCAAACTGATCGCTAGGACCATGAGAACAATGTCTAGAAATATCTAAGCTTTCTGATAAAACCGGAATTTTCTATTTAGGAAAAACCACAAAATCTTACCCAGAATGCCTTATAGACTACCATAGGGGTCTCTAAAAGTCGTTAAAAAAAATCGGGGTTTTCGACTCAAACTGATCGTTTGGACCCCGAGAACAATGTCTAGAAATATTTAAGCTTTCTGATAAAACGGAATTTTTTATTTAGGAAAAACCACAAAATCATACCCAGGATGCCTTATGGCCTTTGGGATTTGCTAAAAATGTGTCAAAACAATCGGGGTTTTCGACTCAAACTGATCGCTAGGACCATGAGAACAATGTCTAGAAATATCTAAGCTTTCTGATAAAACCGGAATTTTCTATTTAGGAAAAACCACAAAATCTTACCCAGAATGCCTTATAGACTACCATAGGGGTCTCTAAAAGTCGTTAAAAAAAATCGGGGTTTTCGACTCAAACTGATCGCTTGGACCCCGAGAACAATGTCTAGAAATATCTAAGCTTTCTGATAAAACCGGAATTTTTTATTTAGGAAAAACCACAAAATCATACCCAGGATGCCTTATGGCCTTTGGGATTTGCTAAAAATGTGTCAAAACAATCGGGGTTTTCGACTCAAACTGATTGCTAGGACCATGAGAACAATGTCTAGAAATATCTAAGCTTTCTGATAAAACCGGAATTTTCTATTTAGGAAAAACCACAAAATCTTACCCAGAAGGCCTTATAGACTACCATAGGGGTCTCTAATAGTCGTTAAAAAAAATCGGGGTTTTCGACTCAAACTGATCGCTTGGACCCCGAGAACAATGTCTAGAAATATCTAAGCTTTCTGATAAAACCGTAATTTTTTATTTAGGAAAAACCACAAAATCATACCCAGGATGCCTTATGGCCTTTGGGATTTGCTAAAAATGTGTCAAAAAAATCAAGGTTTTCGACTCAAACTGATCGTTTGGACCCCGAGAACAATGTCTAGAAATATCTAAGCTTTCTGATAAAACCGGAATTTTTTATTTAGGAAAAACCACAAAATCATACCCAGGATGCCTTCTGGCCTTTGGGATTTGCTAAAAATGTGTCAAAACAATCGGGGTTTTCGACTCAAACTGATCGCTAGGACCATGAGAACAATGTCTAGAAATATCTAAGCTTTCTGATAAAACCGGAATTTTCTATTTAGGAAAAACCACAAAATCTTACCCAGAAGGCCTTATAGACTACCATAGGGGTCTCTAAAAGTCGTTAAAAAAAATCGGGGTTTTCGACTCAAACTGATCGTTTGGACCCCGAGAACAATGTCTAGAAATATCTAAGCTTTCTGATAAAACGGAATTTTTTATTTAGGAAAAACCACAAAATCATACCCAGGATGCCTTATGGCCTTTGGGATTTGCTAAAAATGTGTCAAAAAAATCAAGGTTTTCGACTCAAACTGATCGTTTGGACCCCGAGAACAATGTCTAGAAATATCTAAGCTTTCTGATAAAACCGGAATTTTTTATTTAGGGAAAACCACAAAATCATACCCAGGATGCTTTATGGCCTTTGGGATTTGCTAAAAATGTGTCAAAACAATCGGGGTTTTCGACTCAAACTGATCGCTAGGACCATGAGAACAATGTCTAGAAATATCTAAGCTTTCTGATAAAACCGGAATTTTCTATTTAGGAAAAACCACAAAATCTTACCCAGAATGCCTTATAGACTACCATAGGGGTCTCTAAAAGTCGTTAAAAAAAATCGGGTTTTCGACTCAAACTGATCGTTTGGACCCCGAGAACAATGTCTAGAAATATCTAAGCTTTCTGATAAAACCGGAATTTTTTATTTAGGAAAAACCACAAAATCATACACAGGATGCCTTATGGCCTTTGGGATTTGCTAAAAATGTGTCAAAACAATCGGGGTTTTCGACTCAAACTGATCGCTAGGACCATGAGAACAATGTCTAGAAATATCTAAGCTTTCTGATAAAACCGGAATTTTCTATTTAGGAAAAACCACAAAATCTTACCCAGAATGCCTTATAGACTACCATAGGGGTCTCTAAAAGTCGTTAAAAAAAATCGAGGTTTTCGACTCAAACTGATCGCTTGGACCCCGAGAACAATGTCTAGAAATATCTAAGCTTTCTGATAAAACCGGAATTTTTTATTTAGGAAAAACCACAAAATCATACCCAGGATGCCTTATGGCCTTTGGGATTTGCTAAAAATGTGTCAAAACAATCGGGGTTTTCGACTCAAACTGATTGCTAGGACCATGAGAACAATGTCTAGAAATATCTAAGCTTTCTGATAAAACCGGAATTTTCTATTTAGGAAAAACCACAAAATCTTACCCAGAAGGCCTTATAGACTACCATAGGGGTCTCTAATAGTCGTTAAAAAAATCGGGGTTTTCGACTCAAACTGATCGCTTGGACCCCGAGAACAATGTCTAGAAATATCTAAGCTTTCTGATAAAACCGTAATTTTTTATTTAGGAAAAACCACAAAATCATACCCAGGATGCCTTATGGCCTTTGGGATTTGCTAAAAATGTGTCAAAAAAATCAAGGTTTTCGACTCAAACTGATCGTTATGACCCCGAGAACAATGTCTAGAAATATCTAAGCTTTCTGATAAAACCGGAATTTTTTATTTAGGAAAAACCACAAAATCATACCCAGGATGCCTTCTGGCCTTTGGGATTTGCTAAAAATGTGTCAAAACAATCGTGGTTTTCGACTCAAACTGATCGCTAGGACCATGAGAACAATGTCTAGAAATATCTAAGCTTTCTGATAAAACCGGAATTTTCTATTTAGGAAAAACCACAAAATCTTACCCAGAAGGCCTTATAGACTACCATAGGGGTCTCTAATAGTCGTTAAAAAAAATCGGGGTTTTCGACTCAAACTGATCGCTTGGACCCCGAGAACAATGTCTAGAAATATCTAAGCTTTCTGATAAAACCGGAATTTTTTATTTAGGAAAAACCACAAAATCATACCCAGGATGCCTTATGGCCTTTGGGATTTGCTAAAAATGTGTCAAAACAATCGGGGTTTTCGACTCAAACTGATCGCTAGGACCATGAGAACAATGTCTAGAAATATCTAAGCTTTCTGATAAAACCGGAATTTTCTATTTAGGAAAAACCACAAAATCTTACCCAGAATGCCTTATAGACTACCATAGGGGTCTCTAAAAGTCGTTAAAAAAAATCGGGGTTTTCGACTCAAACTGATCGCTTGGACCCCGAGAACAATGTCTAGAAATATCTAAGCTTTCTGATAAAACCGGAATTTTTTATTTAGGAAAAACCACAAAATCATACCCAGGATGCCTTATGGCCTTTGGGATTTGCTAAAAATGTGTCAAAACAATCGGGGTTTTCGACTCAAACTGATTGCTAGGACCATGAGAACAATGTCTAGAAATATCTAAGCTTTCTGATAAAACCGGAATTTTCTATTTAGGAAAAACCACAAAATCTTACCCAGAAGGCCTTATAGACTACCATAGGGGTCTCTAATAGTCGTTAAAAAAAATCGGGGTTTTCGACTCAAACTGATCGCTTGGACCCCGAGAACAATGTCTAGAAATATCTAAGCTTTCTGATAAAACCGTAATTTTTTATTTAGGAAAAACCACAAAATCATACCCAGGATGCCTTATGGCCTTTGGGATTTGCTAAAAATGTGTCAAAAAAATCAAGGTTTTCGACTCAAACTGATCGTTTGGACCCCGAGAACAATGTCTAGAAATATCTAAGCTTTCTGATAAAACCGGAATTTTTTATTTAGGAAAAACCACAAAATCATACCCAGGATGCCTTCTGGCCTTTGGGATTTGCTAAAAATGTGTCAAAACAATCGGGGTTTTCGACTCAAACTGATCGCTAGGACCATGAGAACAATGTCTAGAAATATCTAAGCTTTCTGATAAAACCGGAATTTTCTATTTAGGAAAAACCACAAAATCTTACCCAGAAGGCCTTATAGACTACCATAGGGGTCTCTAAAAGTCGTTAAAAAAAATCGGGGTTTTCGACTCAAACTGATCGTTTGGACCCCGAGAACAATGTCTAGAAATATCTAAGCTTTCTGATAAAACGGAATTTTTTATTTAGGAAAAACCACAAAATCATACCCAGGATGCCTTATGGCCTTTGGGATTTGCTAAAAATGTGTCAAAAAAATCAAGGTTTTCGACTCAAACTGATCGTTTGGACCCCGAGAACAATGTCTAGAAATATCTAAGCTTTCTGATAAAACCGGAATTTTTTATTTAGGGAAAACCACAAAATCATACCCAGGATGCTTTATGGCCTTTGGGATTTGCTAAAAATGTGTCAAAACAATCGGGGTTTTCGACTCAAACTGATCGCTAGGACCATGAGAACAATGTCTAGAAATATCTAAGCTTTCTGATAAAACCGGAATTTTCTATTTAGGAAAAACCACAAAATCTTACCCAGAATGCCTTATAGACTACCATAGGGGTCTCTAAAAGTCGTTAAAAAAAATCGGGTTTTCGACTCAAACTGATCGTTTGGACCCCGAGAACAATGTCTAGAAATATCTAAGCTTTCTGATAAAACCGGAATTTTGTATTTAGGAAAAACCACAAAATCATACACAGGATGCCTTATGGCCTTTGGGATTTGCTAAAAATGTGTCAAAACAATCGGGGTTTTCGACTCAAACTGATCGCTAGGACCATGAGAACAATGTCTAGAAATATCTAAGCTTTCTGATAAAACCGGAATTTTCTATTTAGGAAAAACCACAAAATCTTACCCAGAATGCCTTATAGACTACCATAGGGGTCTCTAAAAGTCGTTAAAAAAAATCGAGGTTTTCGACTCAAACTGATCGCTTGGACCCCGAGAACAATGTCTAGAAATATCTAAGCTTTCTGATAAAACCGGAATTTTTTATTTAGGAAAAACCACAAAATCATACCCAGGATGCCTTATGGCCTTTGGGATTTGCTAAAAATGTGTCAAAACAATCGGGGTTTTCGACTCAAACTGATTGCTAGGACCATGAGAACAATGTCTAGAAATATCTAAGCTTTCTGATAAAACCGGAATTTTCTATTTAGGAAAAACCACAAAATCTTACCCAGAAGGCCTTATAGACTACCATAGGGGTCTCTAATAGTCGTTAAAAAAATCGGGGTTTTCGACTCAAACTGATCGCTTGGACCCCGAGAACAATGTCTAGAAATATCTAAGCTTTCTGATAAAACCGTAATTTTTTATTTAGGAAAAACCACAAAATCATACCCAGGATGCCTTATGGCCTTTGGGATTTGCTAAAAATGTGTCAAAAAAATCAAGGTTTTCGACTCAAACTGATCGTTATGACCCCGAGAACAATGTCTAGAAATATCTAAGCTTTCTGATAAAACCGGAATTTTTTATTTAGGAAAAACCACAAAATCATACCCAGGATGCCTTCTGGCCTTTGGGATTTGCTAAAAATGTGTCAAAACAATCGTGGTTTTCGACTCAAACTGATCGCTAGGACCATGAGAACAATGTCTAGAAATATCTAAGCTTTCTGATAAAACCGGAATTTTCTATTTAGGAAAAACCACAAAATCTTACCCAGAAGGCCTTATAGACTACCATAGGGGTCTCTAATAGTCGTTAAAAAAAATCGGGGTTTTCGACTCAAACTGATCGCTTGGACCCCGAGAACAATGTCTAGAAATATCTAAGCTTTCTGATAAAACCGGAATTTTTTATTTAGGAAAAACCACAAAATCATACCCAGGATGCCTTATGGCCTTTGGGATTTGCTAAAAATGTGTCAAAACAATCGGGGTTTTCGACTCAAACTGATCGCTAGGACCATGAGAACAATGTCTAGAAATATCTAAGCTTTCTGATAAAACCGGAATTTTCTATTTAGGAAAAACCACAAAATCTTACCCAGAATGCCTTATAGACTACCATAGGGGTCTCTAAAAGTCGTTAAAAAAAATCGGGGTTTTCGACTCAAACTGATCGCTTGGACCCCGAGAACAATGTCTAGAAATATCTAAGCTTTCTGATAAAACCGGAATTTTTTATTTAGGAAAAACCACAAAATCATACCCAGGATGCCTTATGGCCTTTGGGATTTGCTAAAAATGTGTCAAAACAATCGGGGTTTTCGACTCAAACTGATCGCTAGGACCATGAGAACAATGTCTAGAAATATCTAAGCTTTCTGATAAAACCGGAATTTTCTATTTAGGAAAAACCACAAAATCTTACCCAGAATGCCTTATAGACTACCATAGGGGTCTCTAAAAGTCGTTAAAAAAAATCGGGGTTTTCAACTCAAACTGATTGCTTGGACCCCGAGAACAATGTCTAGAAATATCTAAGCTTTCTGATAAAACCGGAATTTTTTATTTAGGAAAAACCACAAAATCATACCCAGGATGCCTTATGGCCTTTGGGATTTGCTAAAAATATGTCAAAACAATCGGGGTTTTCAACTCAAACTGATCGCTAGGACCATGAGAACAATGTCTAGAAATATCTAAGCTTTTTGATAAAACCGGAATTTTCTATTTAGGAAAAACCACAAAATCTTACCCAGAATGCCTTATAGACTACCATAGGGGTCTCTAAAAGTCGTTAAAAAAAATCGGGGTTTTCGACTCAAACTGATCGTTTGGACCCCGAGAACAATGTCTAGAAATATCTAAGCTTTCTGATAAAACCGGAATTTTTTATTTAGGAAAAACCACAAAATCATACCCAGGATGCCTTATGGCCTTTGGGATTTGCTAAAAATGTGTCAAAACAATCGGGGTTTTCGACTCAAACTGATCGCTAGGACCATGAGAACAATGTCTAGAAATATCTAAGCTTGCTGATAAAACCGGAATTTTCTATTTAGGAAAAACCACAAAATTTAACCCAGAATGCCTTATAGACTACCATAGGGGTCTCTAAAAGTCGTTAAAAAAAATCGGGGTTTTCGACTCAAACTGATCGTTTGGACCCCGAGAACAATGTCTACAAATATCTAAGCTTTCTGATAAAACCGGAATTTTTTATTTAGGAAAAACCACAAAATCATACCCAGGATGCCTTATGGCCTTTGGGATTTGCTAAAAATATGTCAAAACAATCGGGGTTTTCAACTCAAACTGATCGCTAGGACCATGAGAACAATGTCTAGAAATATCTAAGCTTGCTGATAAAACCGGAATTTTCTATTTAGGAAAAACCACAAAATTTAACCCAGAATGCCTTATAGACTACCATAGGGGTCTCTAAAAGTCGTTAAAAAAAATCGGGGTTTTCGACTCAAACTGATCGCTTGGACCCCGAGAACAATGTCTAGAAATATCTAAGCTTTCTGATAAAACCGGAATTTTTTATTTAGGAAAAACCACAAAATCATACCCAGGATGCCTTATAGACTACCATAGGGGTCTCTAAATGTCGTTAAAAAAATCGGGGTTTTCGAGTCAAACTGATCGTTTGGACCCCGAGAACAATGTCTAGAAATATCTAAGCTTTCTGATAAAACCGGAATTTTTTATTTAGGAAAAACCACAAAATCATACCCAGGATGCCTTATGGCCTTTGGGATTTGCTAACAATGTGTCAAAACAATCGGGGTTTTCGACTCAAACTGATCGCTAGGACCATGAGAACAATGTCTAGAAATATCTAAGCTTTCTGATAAAACCGGAATTTTCTATTTAGGAAAAACCACAAAATCTTACCCAGAATGCCTTATAGACTACCATAGGGGTCTCTAAAAGTCGTTAAAAAAAATCGGGGTTTTCGACTCAAACTGATCGCTTGGACCCCGAGAACAATGTCTAGAAATATCTAAGCTTTCTGATAAAACCGGAATTTTTTATTTAGGAAAAACCACAAAATCATACCCAGGATGCCTTATGGCCTTTGGGATTTGCTAAAAATATGTCAAAACAATCGGGGTTTTCAACTCAAACTGATCGCTAGGACCATGAGAACAATGTCTAGAAATATCTAAGCTTTTTGATAAAACCGGAATTTTCTATTTAGGAAAAACCACAAAATCTTACCCAGAATGCCTTATAGACTACCATAGGGGTCTCTAAAAGTCGTTAAAAAAAATCGGGGTTTTCGACTCAAACTGATCGTTTGGACCCCGAGAACAATGTCTAGAAATATCTAAGCTTTCTGATAAAACCGGAATTTTTTATTTAGGAAAAACCACAAAATCATACCCAGGATGCCTTATGGCCTTTGGGATTTGCTAAAAATGTGTCAAAACAATCGGGGTTTTCGACTCAAACTGATCGCTAGGACCATGAGAACAATGTCTAGAAATATCTAAGCTTTCTGATAAAACCGGAATTTTCTATTTAGGAAAAACCACAAAATCTTACCCAGAATGCCTTATAGACTACCATAGGGGTCTCTAAAAGTCGTTAAAAAAAATCGGGGTTTTCAACTCAAACTGATCGCTTGGACCCCGAGAACAATGTCTAGAAATATCTAAGCTTTCTGATAAAACCGGAATTTTTTATTTAGGAAAAACCACAAAATCATACCCAGGATGCCTTATGGCCTTTGGGATTTGCTAACAATGTGTCAAAACAATCGGGGTTTTCGACTCAAACTGATCGCTAGGACCATGAGAACAATGTCTAGAAATATCTAAGCTTTCTGATAAAACCGGAATTTTCTATTTAGGAAAAACCACAAAATCTTACCCAGAATGCCTTATAGACTACCATAGGGGTCTCTAAAAGTCGTTAAAAAAAATCGGGGTTTTCGACTCAAACTGATCGCTTGGACCCCGAGAACAATGTCTAGAAATATCTAAGCTTTCTGATAAAACCGGAATTTTTTATTTAGGAAAAACCACAAAATCATACCCAGGATGCCTTATGGCCTTTGGGATTTGCTAAAAATATGTCAAACCAATCGGGGTTTTCAACTCAAACTGATCGCTAGGACCATGAGAACAATGTCTAGAAATATCTAAGCTTTTTGATAAAACCGGAATTTTCTATTTAGGAAAAACCACAAAATCTTACCCAGAATGCCTTATAGACTACCATAGGGGTCTCTAAAAGTCGTTAAAAAAAATCGGG
Organism: Metridium senile; assembly: GCA_949775045.1. Lineage (NCBI taxonomy): Eukaryota > Metazoa > Cnidaria > Anthozoa > Actiniaria > Metridiidae > Metridium > Metridium senile. The sequence goes on from OX459109.1 coordinate 7,073,762, forward strand.
GTTTTCGACTCAAACTGATCGTTTGGACCCCGAGAACAATGTCTAGAAATATCTAAGCTTTCTGATAAAACCGGAATTTTTTATTTAGGAAAAACCACAAAATCATACCCAGGATGCCTTATGGCCTTTGGGATTTGCTAAAAATGTGTCAAAACAATCGGGGTTTTCGACTCAAACTGATCGCTAGGACCATGAGAACAATGTCTAGAAATATCTAAGCTTTCTGATAAAACCGGAATTTTCTATTTAGGAAAAACCACAAAATCTTACCCAGAATGCCTTATAGACTACCATAGGGGTCTCTAAAAGTCGTTAAAAAAAATCGGGGTTTTCAACTCAAACTGATCGCTTGGACCCCGAGAACAATGTCTAGAAATATCTAAGCTTTCTGATAAAACCGGAATTTTTTATTTAGGAAAAACCACAAAATCATACCCAGGATGCCTTATGGCCTTTGGGATTTGCTAACAATGTGTCAAAACAATCGGGGTTTTCGACTCAAACTGATCGCTAGGACCATGAGAACAATGTCTAGAAATATCTAAGCTTTCTGATAAAACCGGAATTTTCTATTTAGGAAAAACCACAAAATCTTACCCAGAATGCCTTATAGACTACCATAGGGGTCTCTAAAAGTCGTTAAAAAAAATCGGGGTTTTCGACTCAAACTGATCGCTTGGACCCCGAGAACAATGTCTAGAAATATCTAAGCTTTCTGATAAAACCGGAATTTTTTATTTAGGAAAAACCACAAAATCATACCCAGGATGCCTTATGGCCTTTGGGATTTGCTAAAAATATGTCAAAACAATCGGGGTTTTCAACTCAAACTGATCGCTAGGACCATGAGAACAATGTCTAGAAATATCTAAGCTTTTTGATAAAACCGGAATTTTCTATTTAGGAAAAACCACAAAATCTTACCCAGAATGCCTTATAGACTACCATAGGGGTCTCTAAAAGTCGTTAAAAAAAATCGGGGTTTTCGACTCAAACTGATCGTTTGGACCCCGAGAACAATGTCTAGAAATATCTAAGCTTTCTGATAAAACCGGAATTTTTTATTTAGGAAAAACCACAAAATCATACCCAGGATGCCTTATGGCCTTTGGGATTTGCTAAAAATGTGTCAAAACAATCGGGGTTTTCGACTCAAACTGATCGCTAGGACCATGAGAACAATGTCTAGAAATATCTAAGCTTTCTGATAAAACCGGAATTTTCTATTTAGGAAAAACCACAAAATCTTACCCAGAATGCCTTATAGACTACCATAGGGGTCTCTAAAAGTCGTTAAAAAAAATCGGGGTTTTCAACTCAAACTGATCGCTTGGACCCCGAGAACAATGTCTAGAAATATCTAAGCTTTCTGATAAAACCGGAATTTTTTATTTAGGAAAAACCACAAAATCATACCCAGGATGCCTTATGGCCTTTGGGATTTGCTAACAATGTGTCAAAACAATCGGGGTTTTCGACTCAAACTGATCGCTAGGACCATGAGAACAATGTCTAGAAATATCTAAGCTTTCTGATAAAACCGGAATTTTCTATTTAGGAAAAACCACAAAATCTTACCCAGAATGCCTTATAGACTACCATAGGGGTCTCTAAAAGTCGTTAAAAAAAATCGGGGTTTTCGACTCAAACTGATCGCTTGGACCCCGAGAACAATGTCTAGAAATATCTAAGCTTTCTGATAAAACCGGAATTTTTTATTTAGGAAAAACCACAAAATCATACCCAGGATGCCTTATGGCCTTTGGGATTTGCTAAAAATATGTCAAACCAATCGGGGTTTTCAACTCAAACTGATCGCTAGGACCATGAGAACAATGTCTAGAAATATCTAAGCTTTTTGATAAAACCGGAATTTTCTATTTAGGAAAAACCACAAAATCTTACCCAGAATGCCTTATAGACTACCATAGGGGTCTCTAAAAGTCGTTAAAAAAAATCGGGGTTTTCGACTCAAACTGATCGTTTGGACCCCGAGAACAATGTCTAGAAATATCTAAGCTTTCTGATAAAACCGGAATTTTTTATTTAGGAAAAACCACAAAATCATACCCAGGATGCCTTATGGCCTTTGGGATTTGCTAAAAATGTGTCAAAACAATCGGGGTTTTCGACTCAAACTGATCGCTAGGACCATGAGAACAATGTCTAGAAATATCTAAGCTTTCTGATAAAACCGGAATTTTCTATTTAGGAAAAACCACAAAATCTTACCCAGAATGCCTTATAGACTACCATAGGGGTCTCTAAAAGTCGTTAAAAAAAATCGGGGTTTTCAACTCAAACTGATCGCTTGGACCCCGAGAACAATGTCTAGAAATATCTAAGCTTTCTGATAAAACCGGAATTTTTTATTTAGGAAAAACCACAAAATCATACCCAGGATGCCTTATGGCCTTTGGGATTTGCTAACAATGTGTCAAAACAATCGGGGTTTTCGACTCAAACTGATCGCTAGGACCATGAGAACAATGTCTAGAAATATCTAAGCTTTCTGATAAAACCGGAATTTTCTATTTAGGAAAAACCACAAAATCTTACCCAGAATGCCTTATAGACTACCATAGGGGTCTCTAAAAGTCGTTAAAAAAAATCGGGGTTTTCGACTCAAACTGATCGCTTGGACCCCGAGAACAATGTCTAGAAATATCTAAGCTTTCTGATAAAACCGGAATTTTTTATTTAGGAAAAACCACAAAATCATACCCAGGATGCCTTATGGCCTTTGGGATTTGCTAAAAATATGTCAAAACAATCGGGGTTTTCGACTCAAACTGATCGCTAGGACCATGAGAACAATGTCTAGAAATATCTAAGCTTTTTGATAAAACCGGAATTTTCTATTTAGGAAAAACCACAAAATCTTACCCAGAATGCCTTATAGACTACCATAGGGGTCTCTAAAAGTCGTTAAAAAAAATCGGGGTTTTCGACTCAAACTGATCGTTTGGACCCCGAGAACAATGTCTAGAAATATCTAAGCTTTCTGATAAAACCGGAATTTTTTATTTAGGAAAAACCACAAAATCATACCCAGGATGCCTTATGGCCTTTGGGATTTGCTAACAATGTGTCAAAACAATCGGGGTTTTCGACTCAAACTGATCGCTAGGACCATGAGAACAATGTCTAGAAATATCTAAGCTTTCTGATAAAACCGGAATTTTCTATTTAGGAAAAACCACAAAATCTTACCCAGAATGCCTTATAGACTACCATAGGGGTCTCTAAAAGTCGTTAAAAAAAATCGGGGTTTTCGACTCAAACTGATCGCTTGGACCCCGAGAACAATGTCTAGAAATATCTAAGCTTTCTGATAAAACCGGAATTTTTTATTTAGGAAAAACCACAAAATCATACCCAGGATGCCTTATGGCCTTTGGGATTTGCTAAAAATATGTCAAAACAATCGGGGTTTTCAACTCAAACTGATCGCTAGGACCATGAGAACAATGTCTAGAAATATCTAAGCTTTTTGATAAAACCGGAATTTTCTATTTAGGAAAAACCACAAAATCTTACCCAGAATGCCTTATAGACTACCATAGGGGTCTCTAAAAGTCGTTAAAAAAAATCGGGGTTTTCGACTCAAACTGATCGTTTGGACCCCGAGAACAATGTCTAGAAATATCTAAGCTTTCTGATAAAACCGGAATTTTTTATTTAGGAAAAACCACAAAATCATACCCAGGATGCCTTATGGCCTTTGGGATTTGCTAAAAATGTGTCAAAACAATCGGGGTTTTCGACTCAAACTGATCGCTAGGACCATGAGAACAATGTCTAGAAATATCTAAGCTTTCTGATAAAACCGGAATTTTCTATTTAGGAAAAACCACAAAATCTTACCCAGAATGCCTTATAGACTACCATAGGGGTCTCTAAAAGTCGTTAAAAAAAATCGGGGTTTTCAACTCAAACTGATCGCTTGGACCCCGAGAACAATGTCTAGAAATATCTAAGCTTTCTGATAAAACCGGAATTTTTTATTTAGGAAAAACCACAAAATCATACCCAGGATGCCTTATGGCCTTTGGGATTTGCTAACAATGTGTCAAAACAATCGGGGTTTTCGACTCAAACTGATCGCTAGGACCATGAGAACAATGTCTAGAAATATCTAAGCTTTCTGATAAAACCGGAATTTTCTATTTAGGAAAAACCACAAAATCTTACCCAGAATGCCTTATAGACTACCATAGGGGTCTCTAAAAGTCGTTAAAAAAAATCGGGGTTTTCGACTCAAACTGATCGCTTGGACCCCGAGAACAATGTCTAGAAATATCTAAGCTTTCTGATAAAACCGGAATTTTTTATTTAGGAAAAACCACAAAATCATACCCAGGATGCCTTATGGCCTTTGGGATTTGCTAAAAATATGTCAAAACAATCGGGGTTTTCGACTCAAACTGATCGCTAGGACCATGAGAACAATGTCTAGAAATATCTAAGCTTTTTGATAAAACCGGAATTTTCTATTTAGGAAAAACCACAAAATCTTACCCAGAATGCCTTATAGACTACCATAGGGGTCTCTAAAAGTCGTTAAAAAAAATCGGGGTTTTCGACTCAAACTGATCGTTTGGACCCCGAGAACAATGTCTAGAAATATCTAAGCTTTCTGATAAAACCGGAATTTTTTATTTAGGAAAAACCACAAAATCATACCCAGGATGCCTTATGGCCTTTGGGATTTGCTAAAAATGTGTCAAAACAATCGGGGTTTTCGACTCAAACTGATCGCTAGGACCATGAGAACAATGTCTAGAAATATCTAAGCTTTCTGATAAAACCGGAATTTTCTATTTAGGAAAAACCACAAAATCTTACCCAGAATGCCTTATAGACTACCATAGGGGTCTCTAAAAGTCGTTAAAAAAAATCGGGGTTTTCAACTCAAACTGATCGCTTGGACCCCGAGAACAATGTCTAGAAATATCTAAGCTTTCTGATAAAACCGGAATTTTTTATTTAGGAAAAACCACAAAATCATACCCAGGATGCCTTATGGCCTTTGGGATTTGCTAACAATGTGTCAAAACAATCGGGGTTTTCGACTCAAACTGATCGCTAGGACCATGAGAACAATGTCTAGAAATATCTAAGCTTTCTGATAAAACCGGAATTTTCTATTTAGGAAAAACCACAAAATCTTACCCAGAATGCCTTATAGACTACCATAGGGGTCTCTAAAAGTCGTTAAAAAAAATCGGGGTTTTCGACTCAACCTGATCGCTTGGACCCCGAGAACAATGTCTAGAAATATCTAAGCTTTCTGATAAAACCGGAATTTTTTATTTAGGAAAAACCACAAAATCATACCCAGGATGCCTTATGGCCTTTGGGATTTGCTAAAAATATGTCAAAACAATCGGGGTTTTCGACTCAAACTGATCGCTAGGACCATGAGAACAATGTCTAGAAATATCTAAGCTTTTTGATAAAACCGGAATTTTCTATTTAGGAAAAACCACAAAATCTTACCCAGAATGCCTTATAGACTACCATAGGGGTCTCTAAAAGTCGTTAAAAAAAATCGGGGTTTTCGACTCAAACTGATCGTTTGGACCCCGAGAACAATGTCTACAAATATCTAAGCTTTCTGATAAAACCGGAATTTTTTATTTAGGAAAAACCACAAAATCATACCCAGGATGCCTTATGGCCTTTGGGATTTGCTAAAAATGTGTCAAACCAATCGGGATTTTTGACTCAAACTGATCGCTAGGACCATGAGAACAATGTCTAGAAATATCTAAGCTTTCTGATAAAACCGGAATTTTCTATTTAGGAAAAACCACAAAATCTTACCCAGAATGCCTTATAGACTACCATAGGGGTCTCTAAAAGTCGTTAAAAAAAATCGGGGTTTTCAACTCAAACTGATCGCTTGGACCCCGAGAACAATGTCTAGAAATATCTAAGCTTTCTGATAAAACCGGAATTTTTTATTTAGGAAAAACCACAAAATCATACCCAGGATGCCTTATGGCCTTTGGGATTTGCTAAAAATGTGTCAAAACAATCGTAGTTTTCGACTCAAACTGATCGCTAGGACCATGAGAACAATGTCTAGAAATATCTAAGCTTTCGGATAAAACAGGAATTTTTTATTTAGGAAAAACCACAAAATCATACCCAGGATGCCTTATGGCCTTTGGGATTTGCTAAAAATGTGTCAAAACAATCGGGGTTTTCGACTCAAACTGATCGCTAGGACCATGAGAACAATGTCTAGAAATATCTAAGCTTTCTGATAAAACCGGAATTTTCTATTTAGGAAAAACCACAAAATCTTACCCAGAATGCCTTATAGACTACCATAGGGGTCTCTAAAAGTCGTTAAAAAAAATCGGGGTTTTCGACTCAAACTGATCGCTTGGACCCCCAGAACAATGTCTAGAAATATCTAAGCTTTCTGATAAAACCGGAATTTTTTATTTAGGAAAAACCACAAAATCATACCCAGGATGCCTTATGGCCTTTGGGATTTGCTAAAAATGTGTCAAAATAATCGGGGTTTTCGACTCAAACTGATCGCTAGGACCATGAGAACAATGTCTAGAAATATCTAAGCTTTCTGATAAAACCGGAATTTTCTATTTAGGAAAAACCACAAAATCTTACCCAGAATGCCTTTTAGACTACCATAGGGGTCTCTAAAAGTCGTTAAAAAAAATCGAGGTTTTCGACTCAAACTGATCGCTTGGACCCCGAGAACAATGTCTACAAATATCTAAGCTTTCTGATAAAACCGGAATTTTTTATTTAGGAAAAACCACAAAATCATACCCAGGATGCCTTTTGGCCTTTGGGATTTGCTAAAAATGTGACAAAACAATCGGGGTTTTCGACTCAAACTGATCGCTAGGACCATGAGAACAATGTCTAGAAATATCTTAGCTTTCTGATAAAACCGGAATTTTCTATTTAGGAAAAACCACAAAATCTTACCCAGAATGCCTTATAGACTACCATAGGGGTTTTTAAAAGTCGTTTAAAAAAATCGGGGTTTTCGACTCAAACTGATCGCTTGGACCCCGAGAACAATGTCTAGAAATATCTAAGCTTTCTGATAAAACCGGAATTTTTTATTTAGGAAAAACCACAAAATCATACCCAGGATGCCTTATGGCCTTTGGGATTTGCTAAAAATATGTCAAAACAATCGGGGTTTTCGACTCAAACTGATCGCTAGGACCATGAGAACAATGTCTAGAAATATCTAAGCTTTTTGATAAAACCGGAATTTTCTATTTAGGAAAAACCACAAAATCTTACCCAGAATGCCTTATAGACTACCATAGGGGTCTCTAAAAGTCGTTAAAAAAAATCGGGGTTTTCGACTCAAACTGATCGCTAGGACCCCGAGAACAATGTCTAGAAATATCTAAGCTTTCTGATAAAACCGGAATTTTTTATTTAGGAAAAACCACAAAATCATACCCAGGATGCCTTATGGCCTTTGGGATTTGCTAAAAATGTGTCAAACCAATCGGGATTTTCGACTCAAACTGATCGCTAGGACCATGAGAACAATGTCTAGAAATATCTAAGCTTTCTGATAAAACCGGAATTTTCTATTTATGAAAAACCACAAAATCTTACCCAGAATGCCTTATAGACTACCATAGGGGTCTCTAAAAGTCGTTAAAAAAAATCGGGGTTTTCGACTCAAACTGATCGCTTGGACCCCGAGAACAATGTCTAGAAATATCTAAGCTTTCTGATAAAACCGGAATTTTTTATTTAGGAAAAACCACAAAATCATACCCAGGATGCCTTATGGCCTTTGGGATTTGCTAAAAATGTGTCAAAACAATCGTAGTTTTCGACTCAAACTGATCGCTAGGACCATGAGAACAATGTCTAGAAATATCTAAGCTTTCGGATAAAACAGGAATTTTTTATTTAGGAAAAACCACAAAATCATACCCAGGATGCCTTATGGCCTTTGGGATTTGCTAAAAATGTGTCAAAACAATCGGGGTTTTCGACTCAAACTGATCGCTAGGACCATGAGAACAATGTCTAGAAATATCTAAGCTTTCTGATAAAACCGGAATTTTCTATTTAGGAAAAACCACAAAATCTTACCCAGAATGCCTTATAGACTACCATAGGGGCCTCTAAAAGTCGTTAAAAAAAATCGGGGTTTTCGACTCAAACTGATCGCTTGGACCCCCAGAACAATGTCTAGAAATATCTAAGCTTTCTGATAAAACCGGAATTTTTTATTTAGGAAAAACCACAAAATCATACCCAGGATGCCTTATGGCCTTTGGGATTTGCTAAAAATGTGTCAAAACAATCGGGGTTTTCGACTCAAACTGATCGCTAGGACCATGAGAACAATGTCTAGAAATATCTAAGCTTTCTGATAAAACCGGAATTTTCTATTTAGGAAAAACCACAAAATCTTACCCAGAATGCCTTATAGACTACCATAGGGGTCTCTAAAAGTCGTTAAAAAAAATCGAGGTTTTCGACTCAAACTGATCGCTTGGACCCCGAGAACAATGTCTACAAATATCTAAGCTTTCTGATAAAACCGGAATTTTTTATTTAGGAAAAACCACAAAATCATACCCAGGATGCCTTTTGGCCTTTGGGATTTGCTAAAAATGTGACAAAACAATCGGGGTTTTCGACTCAAACTGATCGCTAGGACCATGAGAACAATGTCTAGAAATATCTAAGCTTTCTGATAAAACCGGAATTTTCTATTTAGGAAAAACCACAAAATCTTACCCAGAATGCCTTATAGACTACCATAGGGGTCTCTAAAAGTCGTTTAAAAAAATCGGGGTTTTCGACTCAAACTGATCGCTTGGACCCCGAGAACAATGTCTAGAAATATCTAAGCTTTCTGATAAAACCGGAATTTTTTATTTAGGAAAAACCACAAAATCATACCCAGGATGCCTTATGGCCTTTGGGATTTGCTAAAAATGTGTCAAAACAATCGGGGTTTTCGACTCAAACTGATCGCCAGGACCATGAGAACAATGTCTAGAAATATCTAAGCTTTCTGATAAAACCGGAATTTTCTATTTAGGAAAAACCACAAAATCTTACCCAGAATGCCTTTTAGACTACCATAGGGGTCTCTAAAAGTCGTTAAAAAAAATCGAGGTTTTCGACTCAAACTGATCGCTTGGACCCCGAGAACAATGTCTACAAATATCTAAGCTTTCTGATAAAACCGGAATTTTTTATTTAGGAAAAACCACAAAATCATACCCAGGATGCCTTTTGGCCTTTGGGATTTGCTAAAAATGTGACAAAACAATCGGGGTTTTCGACTCAAACTGATCGCTAGGACCATGAGAACAATGTCTAGAAATATCTTAGCTTTCTGATAAAACCGGAATTTTCTATTTAGGAAAAACCACAAAATCTTACCCAGAATGCCTTATAGACTACCATAGGGGTTTTTAAAAGTCGTTTAAAAAAATCGGGGTTTTCGACTCAAACTGATCGCTTGGACCCCGAGAACAATGTCTAGAAATATCTAAGCTTTCTGATAAAACCGGAATTTTTTATTTAGGAAAAACCACAAAATCATACCCAGGATGCCTTATGGCCTTTGGGATTTGCTAAAAATATGTCAAAACAATCGGGGTTTTCGACTCAAACTGATCGCTAGGACCATGAGAACAATGTCTAGAAATATCTAAGCTTTTTGATAAAACCGGAATTTTCTATTTAGGAAAAACCACAAAATCTTACCCAGAATGCCTTATAGACTACCATAGGGGTCTCTAAAAGTCGTTAAAAAAAATCGGGGTTTTCGACTCAAACTGATCGCTAGGACCCCGAGAACAATGTCTAGAAATATCTAAGCTTTCTGATAAAACCGGAATTTTTTATTTAGGAAAAACCACAAAATCATACCCAGGATGCCTTATGGCCTTTGGGATTTGCTAAAAATGTGTCAAACCAATCGGGATTTTCGACTCAAACTGATCGCTAGGACCATGAGAACAATGTCTAGAAATATCTAAGCTTTCTGATAAAACCGGAATTTTCTATTTATGAAAAACCACAAAATCTTACCCAGAATGCCTTATAGACTACCATAGGGGTCTCTAAAAGTCGTTAAAAAAAATCGGGGTTTTCGACTCAAACTGATCGCTTGGACCCCGAGAACAATGTCTAGAAATATCTAAGCTTTCTGATAAAACCGGAATTTTTTATTTAGGAAAAACCACAAAATCATACCCAGGATGCCTTATGGCCTTTGGGATTTGCTAAAAATGTGTCAAAACAATCGTAGTTTTCGACTCAAACTGATCGCTAGGACCATGAGAACAATGTCTAGAAATATCTAAGCTTTCGGATAAAACAGGAATTTTTTATTTAGGAAAAACCACAAAATCATACCCAGGATGCCTTATGGCCTTTGGGATTTGCTAAAAATGTGTCAAAACAATCGGGGTTTTCGACTCAAACTGATCGCTAGGACCATGAGAACAATGTCTAGAAATATCTAAGCTTTCTGATAAAACCGGAATTTTCTATTTAGGAAAAACCACAAAATCTTACCCAGAATGCCTTATAGACTACCATAGGGGCCTCTAAAAGTCGTTAAAAAAAATCGGGGTTTTCGACTCAAACTGATCGCTTGGACCCCCAGAACAATGTCTAGAAATATCTAAGCTTTCTGATAAAACCGGAATTTTTTATTTAGGAAAAACCACAAAATCATACCCAGGATGCCTTATGGCCTTTGGGATTTGCTAAAAATGTGTCAAAACAATCGTAGTTTTCGACTCAAACTGATCGCTAGGACCATGAGAACAATGTCTAGAAATATCTAAGCTTTCGGATAAAACAGGAATTTTTTATTTAGGAAAAACCACAAAATCATACCCAGGATGCCTTATGGCCTTTGGGATTTGCTAAAAATGTGTCAAAACAATCGGGGTTTTCGACTCAAACTGATCGCTAGGACCATGAGAACAATGTCTAGAAATATCTAAGCTTTCTGATAAAACCGGAATTTTCTATTTAGGAAAAACCACAAAATCTTACCCAGAATGCCTTATAGACTACCATAGGGGCCTCTAAAAGTCGTTAAAAAAAATCGGGGTTTTCGACTCAAACTGATCGCTTGGACCCCCAGAACAATGTCTAGAAATATCTAAGCTTTCTGATAAAACCGGAATTTTTTATTTAGGAAAAACCACAAAATCATACCCAGGATGCCTTATGGCCTTTGGGATTTGCTAAAAATGTGTCAAAACAATCGGGGTTTTCGACTCAAACTGATCGCTAGGACCATGAGAACAATGTCTAGAAATATCTAAGCTTTCTGATAAAACCGGAGTTTTCTATTTAGGAAAAACCACAAAATCTTACCCAGAATGCCTTATAGACTACCATAGGGGTCTCTAAAAGTCGTTAAAAAAAATCGAGGTTTTCGACTCAAACTGATCGCTTGGACCCCGAGAACAATGTCTACAAATATCTAAGCTTTCTGATAAAACCGGAATTTTTTATTTAGGAAAAACCACAAAATCATACCCAGGATGCCTTTTGGCCTTTGGGATTTGCTAAAAATGTGACAAAACAATCGGGGTTTTCGACTCAAACTGATCGCTAGGACCATGAGAACAATGTCTAGAAATATCTAAGCTTTCTGATAAAACCGGAATTTTCTATTTAGGAAAAACCACAAAATCTTACCCAGAATGCCTTATAGACTACCATAGGGGTCTCTAAAAGTCGTTTAAAAAAATCGGGGTTTTCGACTCAAACTGATCGCTTGGACCCCGAGAACAATGTCTAGAAATATCTAAGCTTTCTGATAAAACCGGAATTTTTTATTTAGGAAAAACCACAAAATCATACCCAGGATGCCTTATGGCCTTTGGGATTTGCTAAAAATGTGTCAAAACAATCGGGGTTTTCGACTCAAACTGATCGCCAGGACCATGAGAACAATGTCTAGAAATATCTAAGCTTTCTGATAAAACCGGAATTTTTTATTTAGGAAAAACCACAAAATCATACCCAGGATGCCTTATAGCCTTTGGGATTTGCTAAAAATGTGTGAAAACAATCGGGGTTTTCGACTCAAACTGATCGCTAGGACCATGAGAACAATGTCTAGAAATATCTAAGCTTGCTGATAAAACCGGAATTTTCTATTTAGGAAAAACCACAAAATTTAACCCAGAATGCCTTATAGACTACCATAGGGGTCTCTAAAAGTCGTTAAAAAAAATCGGGGTTTTCGACTCAAACTCATCGTTTGGACCCCGAGAACAATGTCTACAAATATCTAAGCTTTCTGATAAAACCGGAATTTTTTATTTAGGAAAAACCACAAAATCATACCCAGGATGCCTTATGGCCTTTGGGATTTGCAAAAAATATGTCAAAACAATCGGGGTTTTCAACTCAAACTGATCGCTAGGACCATGAGAACAATGTCTAGAAATATCTAAGCTTTCTGATAAAACCGGAATTTTCTATTTAGGAAAAACCACAAAATTTAACCCAGAATGCCTTATAGACTACCATAGGGGTCTCTAAAAGTCGTTAAAAAAAATCGGGGTTTTCGACTCAAACTCATCGTTTGGACCCCGAGAACAATGTCTACAAATATCTAAGCTTTCTGATAAAACCGGAATTTTTTATTTAGGAAAAACCAAAAAATCATACCCAGGATGCCTTATGGCCTTTGGGATTTGCTAAAAATATGTCAAAACAATCGGGGTTTTCAACTCAAACTGATCGCTAGGACCATGAGAACAATGTCTAGAAATATCTAAGCTTTCTGATAAAACCGGAATTTTCTATTTAGGAAAAACCACAAAATCATACCCAGGATGCCTTATGGCCTTTGGGATTTGCTAAAAATATGTCAAAACAATCGGGGTTTTCAACTCAAACTGATCGCTAGGACCATGAGAACAATGTCTAGAAATATCTAAGCTTTCTGATAAAACCGGAATTTTCTATTTAGGAAAAACCACAAAATTTAACCCAGAATGCCTTATAGACTACCATAGGGGTCTCTAAAAGTCGTTTAAAAAAATCGGGGTTTTCGACTCAAACTGATCGCTTGGACCCCGAGAACAATGTCTACAAATATCTAAGCTTTCTGATAAAACCGGAATTTTTTATTTAGGAAAAACCACAAAATCATACCCAGGATGCCTTCTGGCCTTTGGGATTTGCTAAAAATGTGTCAAAACAATCGGAGTTTTCAACTCAAACTGATCGCTAGGACCATGAGAACAATGTCTAGAAATATCTAAGCTTTCTGATAAAACCGGAATTTTTTATTTAGGAAAAACCACAAAATCATACCCAGGATGCCTTATGGCCTTTGGGATTTGCTAAAAATATGTCAAAACAATCGGGGTTTTCGACTCAAACTGATCGCTAGGACCATGAGAACAATGTCTAGAAATATCTAAGCTTTTTGATAAAACCGGAATTTTCTATTTAGGAAAAACCACAAAATCTTACCCAGGATGCCTTATAGACTACCATAGGGGTCTCTAAAAGTCGTTAAAAAAAATCGGGGTTTTCGACTCAAACTGATCGTTTGGACCCCGAGAACAATGTCTAGAAATATCTAAGCTTTCTGATAAAACCGGAATTTTTTATTTAGGAAAAACCACAAAATCATACCCAGGATGCCTTATGGCCTTTGGGATTTGCTAACAATGTGTCAAAACAATCGGGGTTTTCGACTCAAACTGATCGCTAGGACCATGAGAACAATGTCTAGAAATATCTAAGCTTTCTGATAAAACCGGAATTTTCTATTTAGGAAAAACCACAAAATCTTACCCAGAATGCCTTATAGACTACCATAGGGGTTTCTAAAAGTCGTTAAAAAAAATCGGGGTTTTCGACTCAAACTGATCGCTTGGACCCCGAGAACAATGTCTAGAAATATCTAAGCTTTCTGATAAAACCGGAATTTTTTATTTAGGAAAAACCACAAAATCATACCCAGGATGCCTTATGGCCTTTGGGATTTGCTAAAAATATGTCAAAACAATCGGGGTTTTCGACTCAAACTGATCGCTAGGACCATGAGAACAATGTCTAGAAATATCTAAGCTTTTTGATAAAACCGGAATTTTCTATTTAGGAAAAACCACAAAATCTTACCCAGAATGCCTTATAGACTACCATAGGGGTCTCTAAAAGTCGTTAAAAAAAATCAAGGTTTTCGACTCAAACTGATCGTTTGGACCCCGAGAACAATGTCTAGAAATATCTAAGCTTTCTGATAAAACCGGAATTTTCTATTTAGGAAAAACCACAAAATCTTACCCAGAATGCCTTATAGACTACCATAGGGGTCTCTAAAAGTCGTTAAAAAAAATCGGGGTTTTCGACTCAAACTGATCGCTTGGACCCCGAGAACAATGTCTAGAAATATCTAAGCTTTCTGATAAAACCGGAATTTTTTATTTAGGAAAAACCACAAAATCATACCCAGGATGCCTTATGGCCTTTGGGATTTGCTAAAAATGTGTCAAAACAATCGTAGTTTTCGACTCAAACTGATCGCTAGGACCATGAGAACAATGTCTAGAAATATCTAAGCTTTCGGATAAAACAGGAATTTTTTATTTAGGAAAAACCACAAAATCATACCCAGGATGCCTTATGGCCTTTGGGATTTGCTAAAAATGTGTCAAAACAATCGGGGTTTTCGACTCAAACTGATCGCTAGGACCATGAGAACAATGTCTAGAAATATCTAAGCTTTCTGATAAAACCGGAATTTTCTATTTAGGAAAAACCACAAAATCATACCCAGGATGCCTTATGGCCTTTGGGATTTGCTAAAAATATGTCAAAACAATCGGGGTTTTCAACTCAAACTGATCGCTAGGACCATGAGAACAATGTCTAGAAATATCTAAGCTTTCTGATAAAACCGGAATTTTCTATTTAGGAAAAACCACAAAATTTAACCCAGAATGCCTTATAGACTACCATAGGGGTCTCTAAAAGTCGTTTAAAAAAATCGGGGTTTTCGACTCAAACTGATCGCTTGGACCCCGAGAACAATGTCTACAAATATCTAAGCTTTCTGATAAAACCGGAATTTTTTATTTAGGAAAAACCACAAAATCATACCCAGGATGCCTTCTGGCCTTTGGGATTTGCTAAAAATGTGTCAAAACAATCGGAGTTTTCAACTCAAACTGATCGCTAGGACCATGAGAACAATGTCTAGAAATATCTAAGCTTTCTGATAAAACCGGAATTTTCTATTTAGGAAAAACCACAAAATCTTACCCAGAATGCCTTATAGACTACCATAGGGGTCTCTAAAAGTCGTTAAAAAAAATCGGGGTTTTCGACTCAAACTGATCGCTTGGACCCCGAGAACAATGTCTAGAAATATCTAAGCTTTCTGATAAAACCGGAATTTTTTATTTAGGAAAAACCACAAAATCATACCCAGGATGCCTTATGGCCTTTGGGATTTGCTAAAAATATGTCAAAACAATCGGGGTTTTCGACTCAAACTGATCGCTAGGACCATGAGAACAATGTCTAGAAATATCTAAGCTTTTTGATAAAACCGGAATTTTCTATTTAGGAAAAACCACAAAATCTTACCCAGGATGCCTTATAGACTACCATAGGGGTCTCTAAAAGTCGTTAAAAAAAATCGGGGTTTTCGACTCAAACTGATCGTTTGGACCCCGAGAACAATGTCTAGAAATATCTAAGCTTTCTGATAAAACCGGAATTTTTTATTTAGGAAAAACCACAAAATCATACCCAGGATGCCTTATGGCCTTTGGGATTTGCTAACAATGTGTCAAAACAATCGGGGTTTTCGACTCAAACTGATCGCTAGGACCATGAGAACAATGTCTAGAAATATCTAAGCTTTCTGATAAAACCGGAATTTTCTATTTAGGAAAAACCACAAAATCTTACCCAGAATGCCTTATAGACTACCATAGGGGTTTCTAAAAGTCGTTAAAAAAAATCGGGGTTTTCGACTCAAACTGATCGCTTGGACCCCGAGAACAATGTCTAGAAATATCTAAGCTTTCTGATAAAACCGGAATTTTTTATTTAGGAAAAACCACAAAATCATACCCAGGATGCCTTATGGCCTTTGGGATTTGCTAAAAATATGTCAAAACAATCGGGGTTTTCGACTCAAACTGATCGCTAGGACCATGAGAACAATGTCTAGAAATATCTAAGCTTTTTGATAAAACCGGAATTTTCTATTTAGGAAAAACCACAAAATCTTACCCAGAATGCCTTATAGACTACCATAGGGGTCTCTAAAAGTCGTTAAAAAAAATCAAGGTTTTCGACTCAAACTGATCGTTTGGACCCCGAGAACAATGTCTAGAAATATCTAAGCTTTCTGATAAAACCGGAATTTTCTATTTAGGAAAAACCACAAAATCTTACCCAGAATGCCTTATAGACTACCATAGGGGTCTCTAAAAGTCGTTAAAAAAAATCGGGGTTTTCGACTCAAACTGATCGCTTGGACCCCGAGAACAATGTCTAGAAATATCTAAGCTTTCTGATAAAACCGGAATTTTTTATTTAGGAAAAACCACAAAATCATACCCAGGATGCCTTATGGCCTTTGGGATTTGCTAAAAATGTGTCAAAACAATCGTAGTTTTCGACTCAAACTGATCGCTAGGACCATGAGAACAATGTCTAGAAATATCTAAGCTTTCGGATAAAACAGGAATTTTTTATTTAGGAAAAACCACAAAATCATACCCAGGATGCCTTATGGCCTTTGGGATTTGCTAAAAATGTGTCAAAACAATCGGGGTTTTCGACTCAAACTGATCGCTAGGACCATGAGAACAATGTCTAGAAATATCTAAGCTTTCTGATAAAACCGGAATTTTCTATTTAGGAAAAACCACAAAATCTTACCCAGAATGCCTTATAGACTACCATAGGGGCCTCTAAAAGTCGTTAAAAAAAATCGGGGTTTTCGACTCAAACTGATCGCTTGGACCCCCAGAACAATGTCTAGAAATATCTAAGCTTTCTGATAAAACCGGAATTTTTTATTTAGGAAAAACCACAAAATCATACCCAGGATGCCTTATGGCCTTTGGGATTTGCTAAAAATGTGTCAAAACAATCGGGGTTTTCGACTCAAACTGATCGCTAGGACCATGAGAACAATGTCTAGAAATATCTAAGCTTTCTGATAAAACCGGAATTTTCTATTTAGGAAAAACCACAAAATCTTACCCAGAATGCCTTATAGACTACCATAGGGGTCTCTAAAAGTCGTTAAAAAAAATCGAGGTTTTCGACTCAAACTGATCGCTTGGACCCCGAGAACAATGTCTACAAATATCTAAGCTTTCTGATAAAACCGGAATTTTTTATTTAGGAAAAACCACAAAATCATACCCAGGATGCCTTTTGGCCTTTGGGATTTGCTAAAAATGTGACAAAACAATCGGGGTTTTCGACTCAAACTGATCGCTAGGACCATGAGAACAATGTCTAGAAATATCTAAGCTTTCTGATAAAACCGGAATTTTCTATTTAGGAAAAACCACAAAATCTTACCCAGAATGCCTTATAGACTACCATAGGGGTCTCTAAAAGTCGTTTAAAAAAATCGGGGTTTTCGACTCAAACTGATCGCTTGGACCCCGAGAACAATGTCTAGAAATATCTAAGCTTTCTGATAAAACCGGAATTTTTTATTTAGGAAAAACCACAAAATCATACCCAGGATGCCTTATGGCCTTTGGGATTTGCTAAAAATGTGTCAAAACAATCGGGGTTTTCGACTCAAACTGATCGCCAGGACCATGAGAACAATGTCTAGAAATATCTAAGCTTTCTGATAAAACCGGAATTTTCTATTTAGGAAAAACCACAAAATCTTACCCAGAATGCCTTTTAGACTACCATAGGGGTCTCTAAAAGTCGTTAAAAAAAATCGAGGTTTTCGACTCAAACTGATCGCTTGGACCCCGAGAACAATGTCTACAAATATCTAAGCTTTCTGATAAAACCGGAATTTTTTATTTAGGAAAAACCACAAAATCATACCCAGGATGCCTTTTGGCCTTTGGGATTTGCTAAAAATGTGACAAAACAATCGGGGTTTTCGACTCAAACTGATCGCTAGGACCATGAGAACAATGTCTAGAAATATCTTAGCTTTCTGATAAAACCGGAATTTTCTATTTAGGAAAAACCACAAAATCTTACCCAGAATGCCTTATAGACTACCATAGGGGTTTTTAAAAGTCGTTTAAAAAAATCGGGGTTTTCGACTCAAACTGATCGCTTGGACCCCGAGAACAATGTCTAGAAATATCTAAGCTTTCTGATAAAACCGGAATTTTTTATTTAGGAAAAACCACAAAATCATACCCAGGATGCCTTATGGCCTTTGGGATTTGCTAAAAATATGTCAAAACAATCGGGGTTTTCGACTCAAACTGATCGCTAGGACCATGAGAACAATGTCTAGAAATATCTAAGCTTTTTGATAAAACCGGAATTTTCTATTTAGGAAAAACCACAAAATCTTACCCAGAATGCCTTATAGACTACCATAGGGGTCTCTAAAAGTCGTTAAAAAAAATCGGGGTTTTCGACTCAAACTGATCGCTAGGACCCCGAGAACAATGTCTAGAAATATCTAAGCTTTCTGATAAAACCGGAATTTTTTATTTAGGAAAAACCACAAAATCATACCCAGGATGCCTTATGGCCTTTGGGATTTGCTAAAAATGTGTCAAACCAATCGGGATTTTCGACTCAAACTGATCGCTAGGACCATGAGAACAATGTCTAGAAATATCTAAGCTTTCTGATAAAACCGGAATTTTCTATTTATGAAAAACCACAAAATCTTACCCAGAATGCCTTATAGACTACCATAGGGGTCTCTAAAAGTCGTTAAAAAAAATCAGGGTTTTCGACTCAAACTGATCGCTTGGACCCCGAGAACAATGTCTAGAAATATCTAAGCTTTCTGATAAAACCGGAATTTTTTATTTAGGAAAAACCACAAAATCATACCCAGGATGCCTTATGGCCTTTGGGATTTGCTAAAAATGTGTCAAAACAATCGTAGTTTTCGACTCAAACTGATCGCTAGGACCATGAGAACAATGTCTAGAAATATCTAAGCTTTCGGATAAAACAGGAATTTTTTATTTAGGAAAAACCACAAAATCATACCCAGGATGCCTTATGGCCTTTGGGATTTGCTAAAAATGTGTCAAAACAATCGGGGTTTTCGACTCAAACTGATCGCTAGGACCATGAGAACAATGTCTAGAAATATCTAAGCTTTCTGATAAAACCGGAATTTTCTATTTAGGAAAAACCACAAAATCTTACCCAGAATGCCTTATAGACTACCATAGGGGCCTCTAAAAGTCGTTAAAAAAAATCGGGGTTTTCGACTCAAACTGATCGCTTGGACCCCCAGAACAATGTCTAGAAATATCTAAGCTTTCTGATAAAACCGGAATTTTTTATTTAGGAAAAACCACAAAATCATACCCAGGATGCCTTATGGCCTTTGGGATTTGCTAAAAATGTGTCAAAACAATCGGGGTTTTCGACTCAAACTGATCGCTAGGACCATGAGAACAATGTCTAGAAATATCTAAGCTTTCTGATAAAACCGGAATTTTCTATTTAGGAAAAACCACAAAATCTTACCCAGAATGCCTTATAGACTACCATAGGGGTCTCTAAAAGTCGTTAAAAAAAATCGAGGTTTTCGACTCAAACTGATCGCTTGGACCCCGAGAACAATGTCTACAAATATCTAAGCTTTCTGATAAAACCGGAATTTTTTATTTAGGAAAAACCACAAAATCATACCCAGGATGCCTTTTGGCCTTTGGGATTTGCTAAAAATGTGACAAAACAATCGGGGTTTTCGACTCAAACTGATCGCTAGGACCATGAGAACAATGTCTAGAAATATCTAAGCTTTCTGATAAAACCGGAATTTTCTATTTAGGAAAAACCACAAAATCTTACCCAGAATGCCTTATAGACTACCATAGGGGTCTCTAAAAGTCGTTTAAAAAAATCGGGGTTTTCGACTCAAACTGATCGCTTGGACCCCGAGAACAATGTCTAGAAATATCTAAGCTTTCTGATAAAACCGGAATTTTTTATTTAGGAAAAACCACAAAATCATACCCAGGATGCCTTATGGCCTTTGGGATTTGCTAAAAATGTGTCAAAACAATCGGGGTTTTCGACTCAAACTGATCGCCAGGACCATGAGAACAATGTCTAGAAATATCTAAGCTTTCTGATAAAACCGGAATTTTTTATTTAGGAAAAACCACAAAATCATACCCAGGATGCCTTATAGCCTTTGGGATTTGCTAAAAATGTGTGAAAACAATCGGGGTTTTCGACTCAAACTGATCGCTAGGACCATGAGAACAATGTCTAGAAATATCTAAGCTTGCTGATAAAACCGGAATTTTCTATTTAGGAAAAACCACAAAATTTAACCCAGAATGCCTTATAGACTACCATAGGGGTCTCTAAAAGTCGTTAAAAAAAATCGGGGTTTTCGACTCAAACTCATCGTTTGGACCCCGAGAACAATGTCTACAAATATCTAAGCTTTCTGATAAAACCGGAATTTTTTATTTAGGAAAAACCACAAAATCATACCCAGGATGCCTTATGGCCTTTGGGATTTGCAAAAAATATGTCAAAACAATCGGGGTTTTCAACTCAAACTGATCGCTAGGACCATGAGAACAATGTCTAGAAATATCTAAGCTTTCTGATAAAACCGGAATTTTCTATTTAGGAAAAACCACAAAATTTAACCCAGAATGCCTTATAGACTACCATAGGGGTCTCTAAAAGTCGTTAAAAAAAATCGGGGTTTTCGACTCAAACTCATCGTTTGGACCCCGAGAACAATGTCTACAAATATCTAAGCTTTCTGATAAAACCGGAATTTTTTATTTAGGAAAAACCAAAAAATCATACCCAGGATGCCTTATGGCCTTTGGGATTTGCTAAAAATATGTCAAAACAATCGGGGTTTTCAACTCAAACTGATCGCTAGGACCATGAGAACAATGTCTAGAAATATCTAAGCTTTCTGATAAAACCGGAATTTTCTATTTAGGAAAAACCACAAAATCATACCCAGGATGCCTTATGGCCTTTGGGATTTGCTAAAAATATGTCAAAACAATCGGGGTTTTCAACTCAAACTGATCGCTAGGACCATGAGAACAATGTCTAGAAATATCTAAGCTTTCTGATAAAACCGGAATTTTCTATTTAGGAAAAACCACAAAATTTAACCCAGAATGCCTTATAGACTACCATAGGGGTCTCTAAAAGTCGTTTAAAAAAATCGGGGTTTTCGACTCAAACTGATCGCTTGGACCCCGAGAACAATGTCTACAAATATCTAAGCTTTCTGATAAAACCGGAATTTTTTATTTAGGAAAAACCACAAAATCATACCCAGGATGCCTTCTGGCCTTTGGGATTTGCTAAAAATGTGTCAAAACAATCGGAGTTTTCAACTCAAACTGATCGCTAGGACCATGAGAACAACGTCTAGAAATATCTAAGCTTTCTGATAAAACCGGAATTTTCTATTTAGGAAAAACCACAAAATCTTACCCAGAATGCCTTATAGACTACCATAGGGGTCTCTAAAAGTCGTTAAAAAAAATCGGGGTTTTCGACTCAAACTGATCGCTTGGACCCCGAGAACAATGTCTAGAAATATCTAAGCTTTCTGATAAAACCGGAATTTTTTATTTAGGAAAAACCACAAAATCATACCCAGGATGCCTTATGGCCTTTGGGATTTGCTAAAAATATGTCAAAACAATCGGGGTTTTCGACTCAAACTGATCGCTAGGACCATGAGAACAATGTCTAGAAATATCTAAGCTTTTTGATAAAACCGGAATTTTCTATTTAGGAAAAACCACAAAATCTTACCCAGGATGCCTTATAGACTACCATAGGGGTCTCTAAAAGTCGTTAAAAAAAATCGGGGTTTTCGACTCAAACTGATCGTTTGGACCCCGAGAACAATGTCTAGAAATATCTAAGCTTTCTGATAAAACCGGAATTTTTTATTT
Source organism: Metridium senile (assembly GCA_949775045.1). Taxonomy (NCBI): domain Eukaryota; kingdom Metazoa; phylum Cnidaria; class Anthozoa; order Actiniaria; family Metridiidae; genus Metridium; species Metridium senile. Next base: position 7,095,904 of record OX459109.1, read on the forward strand.
AGGAAAAACCACAAAATCATACCCAGGATGCCTTATGGCCTTTGGGATTTGCTAACAATGTGTCAAAACAATCGGGGTTTTCGACTCAAACTGATCGCTAGGACCATGAGAACAATGTCTAGAAATATCTAAGCTTTCTGATAAAACCGGAATTTTCTATTTAGGAAAAACCACAAAATCTTACCCAGAATGCCTTATAGACTACCATAGGGGTTTCTAAAAGTCGTTAAAAAAAATCGGGGTTTTCGACTCAAACTGATCGCTTGGACCCCGAGAACAATGTCTAGAAATATCTAAGCTTTCTGATAAAACCGGAATTTTTTATTTAGGAAAAACCACAAAATCATACCCAGGATGCCTTATGGCCTTTGGGATTTGCTAAAAATATGTCAAAACAATCGGGGTTTTCGACTCAAACTGATCGCTAGGACCATGAGAACAATGTCTAGAAATATCTAAGCTTTTTGATAAAACCGGAATTTTCTATTTAGGAAAAACCACAAAATCTTACCCAGAATGCCTTATAGACTACCATAGGGGTCTCTAAAAGTCGTTAAAAAAAATCAAGGTTTTCGACTCAAACTGATCGTTTGGACCCCGAGAACAATGTCTAGAAATATCTAAGCTTTCTGATAAAACCGGAATTTTCTATTTAGGAAAAACCACAAAATATTACCCAGAATGCCTTATAGACTACCATAGGGGTCTCTAAAAGTCGTTTGAAAAATCGGGGTTTTCGACTCAAACTGATCGCTTGGACCCCGAGAACAATGTCTAGAAATATCTAAGCTTTCTGATAAAACCGGAATTTTTTATTTAGGAAAAACCACAAAATCATACCCAGGATGCCTTATGGCCTTTGGGATTTGCTAAAAATGTGTCAAAACAATCGGGGTTTTCGACTCAAACTGATCGCCAGGACCATGAGAACAATGTCTAGAAATATCTAAGCTTTCTGATAAAACCGGAATTTTCTATTTAGGAAAAACCACAAAATCTTACCCAGAATGCCTTATAGACTACCATAGGGGTCTCTAAAAGTCGTTAAAAAAAATCGGGGTTTTCGACTCAAACTGATCGCTTGGACCCCGAGAACAATGTCTAGAAATATCTAAGCTTTATGATAAAACCGGAATTTTTTATTTAGGAAAAACCACAAAATCATACCCAGGATGCCTTATGGCCTTTGGGATTTGCTAAAAATGTGTCAAAACAATCGGGGTTTTCGACTCAAACTGATCGCCAGGACCATGAGAACAATGTCTAGAAATATCTAAGCTTTCTGATAAAACCGGAATTTTTTATTTAGGAAAAACCACAAAATCATACCCAGGATGCCTTATGGCTTTTGGGATTTGCTAAAAATGTGTCAAAACAATCGGGGTTTTCGACTCAAACTGATCGCTAGGACCATGAGAACAATGTCTAGAAATATCTAAGCTTGCTGATAAAACCGGAATTTTCTATTTAGGAAAAACCACAAAATTTAACCCAGAATGCCTTATAGACTACCATAGGGGTCTCTAAAAGTCGTTAAAAAAAATCGGGGTTTTCGACTCAAACTCATCGTTTGGACCCCGAGAACAATGTCTACAAATATCTAAGCTTTCTGATAAAACCGGAATTTTTTATTTAGGAAAAACCACAAAATCATACCCAGGATGCCTTATGGCCTTTGGGATTTGCTAAAAATATGTCAAAACAATCGGGGTTTTCAACTCAAACTGATCGCTAGGACCATGAGAACAATGTCTAGAAATATCTAAGCTTTCTGATAAAACCGGAATTTTCTATTTAGGAAAAACCACAAAATTTAACCCAGAATGCCTTATAGACTACCATAGGGGTCTCTAAAAGTCGTTAAAAAAAATCGGGGTTTTCGACTCAAACTGATCGTTTGGACCCCGAGAACAATGTCTAGAAATATCTAAGCTTTCTGATAAAACCGGAATTTTTTATTTAGGAAAAACCACAAAATCATACCCAGGATGCCTTATGGCCTTTGGGATTTGCTAAAAATATGTCAAAACAATCGGGGTTTTCAACTCAAACTGATCGCTAGGACCATGAGAACAATGTCTAGAAATATCTAAGCTTTCTGATAAAACCGGAATTTTCTATTTAGGAAAAACCACAAAATCTTACCCAGAATGCCTTATAGACTACCATAGGGGTCTCTAAAAGTCGTTAAAAAAAATCGGGGTTTTCGACTCAAACTGATCGCTTGGACCCCGAGAACAATGTCTAGAAATATCTAAGCTTTCTGATAAAACCGGAATTTTTTATTTAGGAAAAACCACAAAATCATACCCAGGATGCCTTATGGCTTTTGGGATTTGCTAAAAATGTGTCAAAACAATCGGGGTTTTCGACTCAAACTGATCGCTAGGACCATGAGAACAATGTCTAGAAATATCCAAGCTTTCTGATAAAACCGGAATTTTCTATTTAGGAAAAACCACAAAATCTTACCCAGAATGCCTTATAGAGTACCATAGGGGTCTCTAAAAGTCGTTAAAAAAAATCGGGGTTTTCGACTCAAACTGATCGCTTGGACCCCGAGAACAATGTCTAGAAATATCTAAGCTTTCGGATAAAACCGGAATTTTTTATTTAGGAAAAACCACAAAATCATACCCAGGATGCCTTATGGCCTTTGGGATTTGCTAAAAATGTGTCAAAACAATCGGGGTTTTCGACTCAAACTGATCGCTAGGACCATAAGAACAATGTCTAGAAATATCTAAGCTTTCTGATAAAACCGGCATTTTCTATTTAGGAAAAACCACAAAATCTTACCCAGAATGCCTTATAGACTACCATAGGGGTCTCTAAAAGTCGTTAAAAAAAATCGGGGTTTTCGACTCAAACTGATCGCTTGGACCCCGAGAACAATGTCTAGAAATATCTAAGCTTTCGGATAAAACCGGAATTTTTTATTTAGGAAAAACCACAAAATCATACCCAGGATGCCTTATGGCCTTTGGGATTTACTAAAAAAGTGTCAAAACAATCGGGGTTTTCGACTCAAACTGATCGCTAGGACCATGAGAACAATGTCTAGAAATATCCAAGCTTTCTGATAAAACCGGAATTTTCTATTTAGGAAAAACCACAAAATCTTACCCAGAATGCCTTATAGACTACCATAGGGGTCTCGAAAAGTCGTTTAAAAAAATCGGGGTTTTCGACTCAAACTGATCGCTTGGACCCCGTGAACAATGTCTAGAAATATCTAAGCTTTCTGATAAAACCGGAATTTTCTATTTAGGAAAAACCACAAAATCTTACCCAGAATGCCTTATAGACTACCATAGGGGTCTCTAAAAGTCGTTAAAAAAAATCAGGGTTTTCGACTCAAACTGATCGCTTGGACCCCGAGAACAATGTCTAGAAATATCTAAGCTTTCGGATAAAACCGGAATTTTTTATTTAGGAAAAACCACAAAATCATACCCAGGATGCCTTATGGCCTTTGGGATTTGCTAAAAATGTGTCAAAACAATCGGGGTTTTCGACTCAAACTGATCGCTAGGACCATGAGAACAATGTCTAGAAATATCCAAGCTTTCTGATAAAACCGGAATTTTCTATTTAGGAAAAACCACAAAATCTTACCCAGAATGCCTTATAGACTACCATAGGGGTCTCTAAAAGTCGTTAAAAAAAATCGGGGTTTTCGACTCAAACTGATCGATTGGACCCCGAGAACAATGTCTAGAAATATCTAAGCTTTCGGATAAAACCGGAATTTTTTATTTAGGAAAAACCACAAAATCATACCCAGGATGCCTTATGGCCTTTGGGATTTGCTAAAAATGTGTCAAAACAATCGGGGTTTTCGACTCAAACTGATCGCTAGGACCATGAGAACAATGTCTAGAAATATCTAAGCTTTCTGATAAAACCGGCATTTTCTATTTAGGAAAAACCACAAAATCTTACCCAGAATGCCTTATAGACTACCATAGGGGTCTCTAAAAGTCGTTAAAAAAAATCGGGGTTTTCGACTCAAACTGATCGCTTGGACCCCGAGAACAATGTCTAGAAATATCTAAGCTTTCGGATAAAACCGGAATTTTTTATTTAGGAAAAACCACAAAATCATACCCAGGATGCCTTATGGCCTTTGGGATTTACTAAAAAAGTGTCAAAACAATCGGGGTTTTCGACTCAAACTGATCGCTAGGACCATGAGAACAATGTCTAGAAATATCCAAGCTTTCTGATAAAACCGGAATTTTCTATTTAGGAAAAACCACAAAATCTTACCCAGAATGCCTTATAGACTACCATAGGGGTCTCGAAAAGTCGTTTAAAAAAATCGGGGTTTTCGACTCAAACTGATCGCTTGGACCCCGTGAACAATGTCTAGAAATATCTAAGCTTTCTGATAAAACCGGAATTTTCTATTTAGGAAAAACCACAAAATCTTACCCAGAATGCCTTATAGACTACCATAGGGGTCTCTAAAAGTCGTTAAAAAAAATCAGGGTTTTCGACTCAAACTGATCGCTTGGACCCCGAGAACAATGTCTAGAAATATCTAAGCTTTCGGATAAAACCGGAATTTTTTATTTAGGAAAAACCACAAAATCATACCCAGGATGCCTTATGGCCTTTGGGATTTGCTAAAAATGTGTCAAAACAATCGGGGTTTTCGACTCAAACTGATCGCTAGGACCATGAGAACAATGTCTAGAAATATCCAAGCTTTCTGATAAAACCGGAATTTTCTATTTAGGAAAAACCACAAAATCTTACCCAGAATGCCTTATAGAGTACCATAGGGGTCTCTAAAAGTCGTGAAAAAAAATCGGGGTTTTCGACTCAAACTGATCGCTTGGACCCCGAGAACAATGTCTAGAAATATCTAAGCTTTCGGATAAAACCGGAATTTTTTATTTAGGAAAAACCACAAAATCATACCCAGGATGCCTTATGGCCTTTGGGATTTGCTAAAAATGTGTCAAAACAATCGGGGTTTTCGACTCAAACTGATCGCTAGGACCATAAGAACAATGTCTAGAAATATCTAAGCTTTCTGATAAAACCGGAATTTTCTATTTAGGAAAAACCACAAAATCTTACCCAGAATGCCTTATAGACTACCATAGGGGTCTCTAAAAGTCGTTAAAAAAAATCGGGGTTTTCGACTCAAACTGATCGCTTGGACCCCGAGAACAATGTCTAGAAATATCTAAGCTTTCGGATAAAACCGGAATTTTTTATTTAGGAAAAACCACAAAATCATACCCAGGATGCCTTATGGCCTTTGGGATTTACTAAAAAAGTGTCAAAACAATCGGGGTTTTCGACTCAAACTGATCGCTAGGACCATGAGAACAATGTCTAGAAATATCCAAGCTTTCTGATAAAACCGGAATTTTCTATTTAGGAAAAACCACAAAATCTTACCCAGAATGCCTTATAGACTACCATAGGGGTCTCGAAAAGTCGTTTAAAAAAATCGGGGTTTTCGACTCAAACTGATCGCTTGGACCCCGTGAACAATGTCTAGAAATATCTAAGCTTTCTGATAAAACCGGAATTTTCTATTTAGGAAAAACCACAAAATCTTACCCAGAATGCCTTATAGACTACCATAGGGGTCTCTAAAAGTCGTTAAAAAAAATCAGGGTTTTCGACTCAAACTGATCGCTTGGACCCCGAGAACAATGTCTAGAAATATCTAAGCTTTCGGATAAAACCGGAATTTTTTATTTAGGAAAAACCACAAAATCATACCCAGGATGCCTTATGGCCTTTGGGATTTGCTAAAAATGTGTCAAAACAATCGGGGTTTTCGACTCAAACTGATCGCTAGGACCATGAGAACAATGTCTAGAAATATCCAAGCTTTCTGATAAAACCGGAATTTTCTATTTAGGAAAAACCACAAAATCTTACCCAGAATGCCTTATAGACTACCATAGGGGTCTCTAAAAGTCGTTAAAAAAAATCGGGGTTTTCGACTCAAACTGATCGCTTGGACCCCGAGAACAATGTCTAGAAATATCTAAGCTTTCGGATAAAACCGGAATTTTTTATTTAGGAAAAACCACAAAATCATACCCAGGATGCCTTATGGCCTTTGGGATTTGCTAAAAATGTGTCAAAACAATCGGGGTTTTCGACTCAAACTGATCGCTAGGACCATGAGAACAATGTCTAGAAATATCTAAGCTTTCTGATAAAACCGGCATTTTCTATTTAGGAAAAACCACAAAATCTTACCCAGAATGCCTTATAGACTACCATAGGGGTCTCTAAAAGTCGTTAAAAAAAATCGGGGTTTTCGACTCAAACTGATCGCTTGGACCCCGAGAACAATGTCTAGAAATATCTAAGCTTTCGGATAAAACCGGAATTTTTTATTTAGGAAAAACCACAAAATCATACCCAGGATGCCTTATGGCCTTTGGGATTTGCTAAAAATGTGTCAAAACAATCGGGGTTTTCGACTCAAACTGATCGCTAGGACCATGAGAACAATGTCTAGAAATATCTAAGCTTTCTGATAAAACCGGAATTTTCTATTTAGGAAAAACCACAAAATCTTACCCAGAATGCCTTATAGACTACCATAGGGGTCTCTAAAACTCGTTAAAAAAAATCGGGGTTTTCGACTCAAACTGATCGCTTGGACCCCGAGAACAATGTCTAGAAATATCTAAGCTTTCGGATAAAACCGGAATTTTTTATTTAGGAAAAACCACAAAATCAAACCCAGGATGCCTTATGGCCTTTGGGATTTGCTAAAAATGTGTCAAAACAATCGGGGTTTTCGACTCATACTGATCGCTAGGACCATGAGAACAATGTCTAGAAATATCTAAGCTTTCTGATAAAACCGTAATTTTCTATTTAGGAAAAACCACAAAATCTTACCCAGAATGCCTTATAGACACCATAGGGGTCTCTAAAAGTCGTTAAAAAAAATCGGGGTTTTCGACTCAAACTGATCGCTTGGACCCCGTGAACAATGTCTAGAAATATCTAAGCTTTCTGATAAAACCGGAATTTTTTATTTAGGAAAAACCACAAAATCAAACCCAGGATGCCTTATGGCCTTTGGGATTTGCTAAAAATGTGTCAAAACAAACGGGGTTTTCGACTCAAACTGATCGCTAGGACCATGAGAACAATGTTTAGAAATATCTAAGCTTTCGGATAAAACCGGAATTTTTTATTTAGGAAAAACCACAAAATCATACCCAGGATGCCTTATGGCCTTTGGGATTTGCTAAAAATGTGTCAAAACAATCGGGGTTTTCGACTCAAACTGATCGCTAGGACCATGAGAACAATGTCTAGAAATATCTAAGCTTTCTGATAAAACCGGAATTTTCTATTTAGGAAAAACCACAAAATCTTACCCAGAATGCCTTATAGACTACCATAGGGGTTTCTAAAAGTCGTTAAAAAAAATCGGGGTTTTCGACTCAAACTGATCGCTTGGACCCCGAGAACAATGCCTAGAAATATCTAAGCTTTCGGATAAAACCGGAATTTTTTATTTAGGAAAAACCACAAAATCATACCCAGGATGCCTTATGGCCTTTGGGATTTGCTAAAAATGTGTCAAAACAATCGGGGTTTTCGACTCAAACTGATCGCTAGGACCATGAGAACAATGTCTAGAAATATCTAAGCTTTCTGATAAAACCGGAATTTTCTATTTAGGAAAAACCACAAAATCTTACCCAGAATGCCTTATAGACTACCATAGGGGTCTCTAAAACTCGTTAAAAAAAATCGGGGTTTTCGACTCAAACTGATCGCTTGGACCCCGAGAACAATGTCTAGAAATATCTAAGCTTTCGGATAAAACCGGAATTTTTTATTTAGGAAAAACCACAAAATCAAACCCAGGATGCCTTATGGCCTTTGGGATTTGCTAAAAATGTGTCAAAACAATCGGGGTTTTCGACTCATACTGATCGCTAGGACCATGAGAACAATGTCTAGAAATATCTAAGCGTTCTGATAAAACCGTAATTTTCTATTTAGGAAAAACCACAAAATCTTACCCAGAATGCCTTATAGACACCATAGGGGTCTCTAAAAGTCGTTAAAAAAAATCGGGGTTTTCGACTCAAACTGATCGCTTGGACCCCGTGAACAATGTCTAGAAATATCTAAGCTTTCTGATAAAACCGGAATTTTTTATTTAGGAAAAACCACAAAATCATACCCAGGATGCCTTATGGCCTTTGGGATTTGCTAAAAATGTGTCAAAACAATCGGGGTTTTCGACTCAAACTGATCGCTAGGACCATAAGAACAATGTCTAGAAATATCTAAGCTTTCTGATAAAACCGGAATTTTCTATTTAGGAAAAACCACAAAATCTTACCCAGAATGCCTTATAGACTACCATAGGGATCTCTAAAAGTCGTTAAAAAAAATCGGGGTTTTCGACTCAAACTGATCGCTTGGACCCCGAGAACAATGTCTAGAAATATCTAAGCTTTCGGATAAAACCGGAATTTTTTATTTAGGAAAAACCACAAAATCATACCCAGGATGCCTTATGGCCTTTGGGATTTACTAAAAAAGTGTCAAAACAATCGGGGTTTTCGACTCAAACTGATCGCTAGGACCATGAGAACAATGTCTAGAAATATCCAAGCTTTCTGATAAAACCGGAATTTTCTATTTAGGAAAAACCACAAAATCTTACCCAGAATGCCTTATAGACTACCATAGGGGTCTCGAAAAGTCGTTTAAAAAAATCGGGGTTTTCGACTCAAACTGATCGCTTGGACCCCGTGAACAATGTCTAGAAATATCTAAGCTTTCTGATAAAACCGGAATTTTCTATTTAGGAAAAACCACAAAATCTTACCCAGAATGCCTTATAGACTACCATAGGGGTCTCTAAAAGTCGTTAAAAAAAATCAGGGTTTTCGACTCAAACTGATCGCTTGGACCCCGAGAACAATGTCTAGAAATATCTAAGCTTTCGGATAAAACCGGAATTTTTTATTTAGGAAAAACCACAAAATCATACCCAGGATGCCTTATGGCCTTTGGGATTTGCTAAAAATGTGTCAAAACAATCGGGGTTTTCGACTCAAACTGATCGCTAGGACCATGAGAACAATGTCTAGAAATATCCAAGCTTTCTGATAAAACCGGAATTTTCTATTTAGGAAAAACCACAAAATCTTACCCAGAATGCCTTATAGACTACCATAGGGGTCTCTAAAAGTCGTTAAAAAAAATCGGGGTTTTCGACTCAAACTGATCGCTTGGACCCCGAGAACAATGTCTAGAAATATCTAAGCTTTCGGATAAAACCGGAATTTTTTATTTAGGAAAAACCACAAAATCATACCCAGGATGCCTTATGGCCTTTGGGATTTGCTAAAAATGTGTCAAAACAAACGGGGTTTTCGACTCAAACTGATCGCTAGGACCATGAGAACAATGTCTAGAAATATCTAAGCTTTCGGATAAAACCGGAATTTTTTATTTAGGAAAAACCACAAAATCATACCAAGGATGCCTTATGGCCTTTGGGATTTGCTAAAAATGTGTCAAAACAATCGGGGTTTTCGACTCAAACTGATCGCTAGGACCATGAGAACAATGTCTAGAAATATCTAAGCTTTCTGATAAAACCGGATTTTTTTATTTAGGAAAAACCACAAAATCTTACCCAGAATGCCTTATAGACACCATAGGGGTCTCTAAAAGTCGTTAAAAAAAATCGGGGTTTTCGACTCAAACTGATCGCTTGGACCCCGTGAACAATGTCTAGAAATATCTAAGCTTTCGGATAAAACCGGAATTTTTTATTTAGGAAAAACCACAAAATCAAACCAGGATGCCTTATGGCCTTTGGGATTTGCTAAAAATGTGTCAAAACAAACGGGGTTTTCGACTCAAACTGATCGCTAGGACCATGAGAACAATGTTTAGAAATATCTAAGCTTTCGGATAAAACCGGAATTTTTTATTTAGGAAAAACCACAAAATCATACCCAGGATGCCTTATGGCCTTTGGGATTTGCTAAAAATGTGTCAAAACAATCGGGGTTTTCGACTCAAACTGATCGCTAGGACCATGAGAATAATGTCTAGAAATATCTAAGCAAGCTTTCTGATAAAACCGGAATTTTCTATTTAGGAAAAACCACAAAATCTTACCCAGAATGCCTTATAGAGTACCATAGGGGTCTCTAAAAGTCGTTAAAAAAAATCGGGGTTTTCGACTCAAACTGATCGCTAGGACCATAAGAACAATGTCTAGAAATATCTAAGCTTTCTGATAAAACCGGAATTTTCTATTTAGGAAAAACCACAAAATCTTACCCAGAATGCCTTATAGACTACCATAGGGGTCTCTAAAAGTCGTTAAAAAAAATCGGGGTTTTCGACTCAAACTGATCGCTTGGACCCCGAGAACAATGTCTAGAAATATCTAAGCTTTCGGATAAAACCGGAATTTTTTATTTAGGAAAAACCACAAAATCATACCCAGGATGCCTTATGGCCTTTGGGATTTACTAAAAAAGTGTCAAAACAATCGGGGTTTTCGACTCAAACTGATCGCTAGGACCATGAGAACAATGTCTAGAAATATCCAAGCTTTCTGATAAAACCGGAATTTTCTATTTAGGAAAAACCACAAAATCTTACCCAGAATGCCTTATAGACTACCATAGGGGTCTCGAAAAGTCGTTTAAAAAAATCGGGGTTTTCGACTCAAACTGATCGCTTGGACCCCGTGAACAATGTCTAGAAATATCTAAGCTTTCTGATAAAACCGGAATTTTCTATTTAGGAAAAACCACAAAATCTTACCCAGAATGCCTTATAGACTACCATAGGGGTCTCTAAAAGTCGTTAAAAAAAATCAGGGTTTTCGACTCAAACTGATCGCTTGGACCCCGAGAACAATGTCTAGAAATATCTAAGCTTTCGGATAAAACCGGAATTTTTTATTTAGGAAAAACCACAAAATCATACCCAGGATGCCTTATGGCCTTTGGGATTTGCTAAAAATGTGTCAAAACAATCGGGGTTTTCGACTCAAACTGATCGCTAGGACCATGAGAACAATGTCTAGAAATATCCAAGCTTTCTGATAAAACCGGAATTTTCTATTTAGGAAAAACCACAAAATCTTACCCAGAATGCCTTATAGACTACCATAGGGGTCTCTAAAAGTCGTTAAAAAAAATCGGGGTTTTCGACTCAAACTGATCGCTTGGACCCCGAGAACAATGTCTAGAAATATCTAAGCTTTCTGATAAAACCGGAATTTTTTATTTAGGAAAAACCACAAAATCATACCCAGGATGCCTTATGGCCTTTGGGATTTGCTAAAAATGTGTCAAAACAAACGGGGTTTTCGACTCAAACTGATCGCTAGGACCATGAGAACAATGTCTAGAAATATCTAAGCTTTCGGATAAAACCGGAATTTTTTATTTAGGAAAAACCACAAAATCATACCAAGGATGCCTTATGGCCTTTGGGATTTGCTAAAAATGTGTCAAAACAATCGGGGTTTTCGACTCAAACTGATCGCTAGGACCATGAGAACAATGTCTAGAAATATCTAAGCTTTCTGATAAAACCGGATTTTTTTATTTAGGAAAAACCACAAAATCTTACCCAGAATGCCTTATAGACACCATAGGGGTCTCTAAAAGTCGTTAAAAAAAATCGGGGTTTTCGACTCAAACTGATCGCTTGGACCCCGTGAACAATGTCTAGAAATATCTAAGCTTTCGGATAAAACCGGAATTTTTTATTTAGGAAAAACCACAAAATCAAACCAGGATGCCTTATGGCCTTTGGGATTTGCTAAAAATGTGTCAAAACAAACGGGGTTTTCGACTCAAACTGATCGCTAGGACCATGAGAACAATGTTTAGAAATATCTAAGCTTTCGGATAAAACCGGAATTTTTTATTTAGGAAAAACCACAAAATCATACCCAGGATGCCTTATGGCCTTTGGGATTTGCTAAAAATGTGTCAAAACAATCGGGGTTTTCGACTCAAACTGATCGCTAGGACCATGAGAATAATGTCTAGAAATATCTAAGCTTTCTGATAAAACCGGAATTTTCTATTTAGGAAAAACCACAAAATCTTACCCAGAATGCCTTATAGAGTACCATAGGGGTCTCTAAAAGTCGTTAAAAAAAATCGGGGTTTTCGACTCAAACTGATCGCTTGGACCCCGAGAACAATGTCTAGAAATATCTAAGCTTTCGGATAAAACCGGAATTTTTTATTTAGGAAAAACCACAAAATCATACCCAGGATGCCTTATGGCCTTTGGGATTTGCTAAAAATGTGTCAAAACAATCGGGGTTTTCGACTCAAACTGATCGCTAGGACCATAAGAACAATGTCTAGAAATATCTAAGCTTTCTGATAAAACCGGAATTTTCTATTTAGGAAAAACCACAAAATCTTACCCAGAATGCCTTATAGACTACCATAGGGGTCTCTAAAAGTCGTTAAAAAAAATCGGGGTTTTCGACTCAAACTGATCGCTTGGACCCCGAGAACAATGTCTAGAAATATCTAAGCTTTCGGATAAAACCGGAATTTTTTATTTAGGAAAAACCACAAAATCATACCCAGGATGCCTTATGGCCTTTGGGATTTACTAAAAAAGTGTCAAAACAATCGGGGTTTTCGACTCAAACTGATCGCTAGGACCATGAGAACAATGTCTAGAAATATCCAAGCTTTCTGATAAAACCGGAATTTTCTATTTAGGAAAAACCACAAAATCTTACCCAGAATGCCTTATAGACTACCATAGGGGTCTCGAAAAGTCGTTTAAAAAAATCGGGGTTTTCGACTCAAACTGATCGCTTGGACCCCGTGAACAATGTCTAGAAATATCTAAGCTTTCTGATAAAACCGGAATTTTCTATTTAGGAAAAACCACAAAATCTTACCCAGAATGCCTTATAGACTACCATAGGGGTCTCTAAAAGTCGTTAAAAAAAATCAGGGTTTTCGACTCAAACTGATCGCTTGGACCCCGAGAACAATGTCTAGAAATATCTAAGCTTTCGGATAAAACCGGAATTTTTTATTTAGGAAAAACCACAAAATCATACCCAGGATGCCTTATGGCCTTTGGGATTTGCTAAAAATGTGTCAAAACAATCGGGGTTTTCGACTCAAACTGATCGCTAGGACCATGAGAACAATGTCTAGAAATATCCAAGCTTTCTGATAAAACCGGAATTTTCTATTTAGGAAAAACCACAAAATCTTACCCAGAATGCCTTATAGACTACCATAGGGGTCTCTAAAAGTCGTTAAAAAAAATCGGGGTTTTCGACTCAAACTGATCGCTTGGACCCCGAGAACAATGTCTAGAAATATCTAAGCTTTCGGATAAAACCGGAATTTTTTATTTAGGAAAAACCACAAAATCATACCCAGGATGCCTTATGGCCTTTGGGATTTGCTAAAAATGTGTCAAAACAATCGGGGTTTTCGACTCAAACTGATCGCTAGGACCATGAGAACAATGTCTAGAAATATCTAAGCTTTCTGATAAAACCGGCATTTTCTATTTAGGAAAAACCACAAAATCTTACCCAGAATGCCTTATAGACTACCATAGGGGTCTCTAAAAGTCGTTAAAAAAAATCGGGGTTTTCGACTCAAACTGATCGCTTGGACCCCGAGAACAATGTCTAGAAATATCTAAGCTTTCGGATAAAACCGGAATTTTTTATTTAGGAAAAACCACAAAATCATACCCAGGATGCCTTATGGCCTTTGGGATTTGCTAAAAATGTGTCAAAACAATCGGGGTTTTCGACTCAAACTGATCGCTAGGACCATGAGAACAATGTCTAGAAATATCTAAGCTTTCTGATAAAACCGGAATTTTCTATTTAGGAAAAACCACAAAATCTTACCCAGAATGCCTTATAGACTACCATAGGGGTCTCTAAAAGTCGTTAAAAAAAATCGGGGTTTTCGACTCAAACTGATCGCTTGGACCCCGAGAACAATGTCTAGAAATATCTAAGCTTTCGGATAAAACCGGAATTTTTTATTTAGGAAAAACCACAAAATCATACCCAGGATGCCTTATGGCCTTTGGGATTTGCTAAAAATGTGTCAAAACAATCGGGGTTTTCGACTCAAACTGATCGCTAGGACCATGAGAACAATGTCTAGAAATATCTAAGCTTTCTGATAAAACCGGAATTTTCTATTTAGGAAAAACCACAAAATCTTACCCAGAATGCCTTATAGACTACCATAGGGGTCTCTAAAACTCGTTAAAAAAAATCGGGGTTTTCGACTCAAACTGATCGCTTGGACCCCGAGAACAATGTCTAGAAATATCTAAGCTTTCGGATAAAACCGGAATTTTTTATTTAGGAAAAACCACAAAATCAAACCCAGGATGCCTTATGGCCTTTGGGATTTGCTAAAAATGTGTCAAAACAATCGGGGTTTTCGACTCATACTGATCGCTAGGACCATGAGAACAATGTCTAGAAATATCTAAGCTTTCTGATAAAACCGTAATTTTCTATTTAGGAAAAACCACAAAATCTTACCCAGAATGCCTTATAGACACCATAGGGGTCTCTAAAAGTCGTTAAAAAAAATCGGGGTTTTCGACTCAAACTGATCGCTTGGACCCCGTGAACAATGTCTAGAAATATCTAAGCTTTCGGATAAAACCGGAATTTTTTATTTAGGAAAAACCACAAAATCATACCCAGGATGCCTTATGGCCTTTGGGATTTGCTAAAAATGTGTCAAAACAATCGGGGTTTTCGACTCAAACTGATCGCTAGGACCATGAGAAAAATGTCTAGAAATATCTAAGCTTTCTGATAAAACCGGAATTTTCTATTTAGGAAAAAACACAAAATCTTACCCAGAATGCCTTATAGACTAACATAGGGGTCTCTAAAACTCGTTAAAAAAAATCGGGGTTTTCGACTCAAACTGATCGCTTGGACCCCGAGAACAATGTCTAGAAATATCTAAGCTTTCGGATAAAACCGGAATTTTTTATTTAGGAAAAACCACAAAATCATACCCAGGATGCCTTATGGCCTTTGGGATTTGCTAAAAATGTGTCAAAACAATCGGGGTTTTCGACTCAAACTGATCGCTAGGACCATGAGAAAAATGTCTAGAAATATCTAAGCTTTCTGATAAAACCGGAATTTTCTATTTAGGAAAAAACACAAAATCTTACCCAGAATGCCTTATAGACTAACATAGGGGTCTCTAAAACTCGTTAAAAAAAATCGGGGTTTTCGACTCAAACTGATCGCTTGGACCCCGAGAACAATGTCTAGAAATATCTAAGCTTTCGGATAAAACCGGAATTTTTTATTTAGGAAAAACCACAAAATCATACCCAGGATGCCTTATGGCCTTTGGGATTTGCTAAAAATGTGTCAAAACAATCGGGGTTTTCGACTCAAACTGATCGCTAGGACCATGAGAACAATGTCTAGAAATATCTAAGCTTTCTGATAAAACCGGAATTTTTTATTTAGGAAAAACCACAAAATCTTACCCAGAATGCCTTATAGACTACCATAGGGGTCTCTAAAAGTCGTTAAAAAAAATCGGGGTTTTCGACTCAAACTGATCGCTTGGACCCCGTGAACAATGTCTAGAAATATCTAAGCTTTCGGATAAAACCGGAATTTTTTATTTAGGAAAAACCACAAAATCAAACCAGGATGCCTTATGGCCTTTGGGATTTGCTAAAAATGTGTCAAAACAAACGGGGTTTTCGACTCAAACTGATCGCTAGGACCATGAGAACAATGTTTAGAAATATCTAAGCTTTCGGATAAAACCGGAATTTTTTATTTAGGAAAAACCACAAAATCATACCCAGGATGCCTTATGGCCTTTGGGATTTGCTAAAAATGTGTCAAAACAATCGGGGTTTTCGACTCAAACTGATCGCTAGGACCATGAGAATAATGTCTAGAAATATCTAAGCTTTCTGATAAAACCGGAATTTTCTATTTAGGAAAAACCACAAAATCTTACCCAGAATGCCTTATAGAGTACCATAGGGGTCTCTAAAAGTCGTTAAAAAAAATCGGGGTTTTCGACTCAAACTGATCGCTTGGACCCCGAGAACAATGTCTAGAAATATCTAAGCTTTCGGATAAAACCGGAATTTTTTATTTAGGAAAAACCACAAAATCATACCCAGGATGCCTTATGGCCTTTGGGATTTGCTAAAAATGTGTCAAAACAATCGGGGTTTTCGACTCAAACTGATCGCTAGGACCATAAGAACAATGTCTAGAAATATCTAAGCTTTCTGATAAAACCGGAATTTTCTATTTAGGAAAAACCACAAAATCTTACCCAGAATGCCTTATAGACTACCATAGGGGTCTCTAAAAGTCGTTAAAAAAAATCGGGGTTTTCGACTCAAACTGATCGCTTGGACCCCGAGAACAATGTCTAGAAATATCTAAGCTTTCGGATAAAACCGGAATTTTTTATTTAGGAAAAACCACAAAATCATACCCAGGATGCCTTATGGCCTTTGGGATTTGCTAAAAATGTGTCAAAACAATCGGGTTTTTCGACTCAAACTGATCGCTAGGACCATGAGAACAATGTCTAGAAATATCCAAGCTTTCTGATAAAACCGGAATTTTCTATTTAGGAAAAACCACAAAATCTTACCCAGAATGCCTTATAGACTACCATAGGGGTCTCTAAAAGTCGTTAAAAAAAATCGGGGTTTTCGACTCAAACTGATCGCTTGGACCCCGTGAACAATGTCTAGAAATATCTAAGCTTTCTGATAAAACCGGAATTTTCTATTTAGGAAAAACCACAAAATCTTACCCAGAATGCCTTATAGACTACCATAGGGGTCTCTAAAAGTCGTTAAAAAAAATCAGGGTTTTCGACTCAAACTGATCGCTTGGACCCCAAGAACAATGTCTAGAAATATCTAAGCTTTCGGATAAAACCGGAATTTTTTATTTAGGAAAAACCACAAAATCATACCCAGGATGCCTTATGGCCTTTGGGATTTGCTAAAAATGTGTCAAAACAATCGGGGTTTTCGACTCAAACTGATCGCTAGGACCATGAGAACAATGTCTAGAAATATCCAAGCTTTCTGATAAAACCGGAATTTTCTATTTAGGAAAAACCACAAAATCTTACCCAGAATGCCTTATAGACTACCATAGGAGTCTCTAAAAGTCGTTAAAAAAAATCGGGGTTTTCGACTCAAACTCATCGTTTGGACCCCGAGAACAATGTCTACAAATATCTAAGCTTTCTGATAAAACCGGAATTTTTTATTTAGGAAAAACCACAAAATCATACCCAGGATGCCTTATGGCCTTTGGGATTTGCTAAAAATATGTCAAAACAATCGGGGTTTTCAACTCAAACTGATCGCTTGGACCCCGAGAACAATGTCTAGAAATATCTAAGCTTTCTGATAAAACCGGAATTTTCTATTTAGGAAAAACCACAAAATCTTACCCAGAATGCCTTATAGACTTACATAGGGGTCTCTAAAAGTCGTTTAAAAAAATCGGGGTTTTCGACTCAAACTGATCGCTTGGACCCCGAGAACAATGTCTAGAAATATCTAAGCTTTCGGATAAAACCGGAATTTTTTATTTAGGAAAAACCACAAAATCATACCCAGGATGCCTTATGGCCTTTGGGATTTGCTTGTTGTTGTTGTCAACCAACTCCTTACGTTGCTTTTTGTGAATAGGAACAACATGAGATTGTTTCCACTCACAGAGAGACGGCTATTTGGTCTGCACAGCGCTGAAGAACAATTGTCGCTTCTTTTCTTTCTCAATATTGACTGTTATTAGAGAGTGCGTTACAGATAAGAGTTTAATCCTCCTATCGAGTTACTGTTACAGTGAGGATACTCGAACCGTGAACACTTGACTTTTTTCCTGTTATTACTTTCTGCACCTTCTACGGCTTCAAAACATCTAAAAATGAAGCAGTGAGTTCAAATACACTAAGTGTTCATAATAAATCTTATTTCTAATCTGTTCGTTCAAGGGATGTGGGTTAAAAAAAGGAACAAAAAAACCTCAAAGTGTTCACGGTTCGAGTATCCTCTCTGTAATTACATCATTATGTTAGCGTAAATAAAGAGAGAAAACAAGAAAAGAAACGGCAAAATGCCGGGCTCCCTGTGCGCGAACGTCCTCTTTTTGAGACGTTCGGGCTACCTGTAGTATCGCGGGCTCATAGTGTTATTTGACACCATAGCAACAATAAAACCAATCAGCGTGTAGAATCTGTTGCTATCCCGCATTCTAAACTAGCGACAAAACAAACGGAGCATGGCTTCCATATGAAATCACTCCGAAAACCTTCAATTTAGAGCAATTCTAGAATAATTTAACAAATATGACTATAAAGGAACTTGATGGAGATCTAAGTGAATGTGATGGAGAATTGAGTGTGGCTGGAGAAAGCGATGGCGAACCAGAAAGTACAGTAGACATTTTTGATTCTTGTCAAACGCCTGTTGCTGAGCAAACGCTCGACAACTCACTCAAGAAACCAAAACCAAAAAAGAAGAAGAAAAAGTATGGAATACAATCGTTGTCATGCTAACTTATTTCTTGCTATTTTGTCTAATTATTTTTGATATTTCCCGCAATCTAGATGGCTGAGTATTTGCCTGACTAACTGCAAATATGATAGCGGTAAGTGATATATTAATAAAAAGTTTGTTAGGTCCAATTACAAAGTTTATTGTCATCAAAATCTAACTGACGTTTCTGTAATTGTAGTTCGTCGTGTTTCAAAGCGTTTTGGAATGAAGGAGGTAGGGGAAGAAGAGGACTGGTCCTTATTATGGTCAGATTCTTCGGTTCCTTTCGAACGTTGTATCGACATGAAGCGATATCAAGTAAGTTTTTAATAGTATATTATATATAACGATCTTGCATGATCAAATATTCTATATCGGCGTACCCGGCGTATAAATGTAACTTCTAGGAATTTCTTTTACAAATGAGTATCTTGTGTTGGTTTCCTTGTGTTACAAAAGTATAATCAAGTTGTTCGTTATAGACTTGATCTATGGTTATAAAAAGCGAATGTTTATTTACTTTCTTAATTTTGATCTATAATTTGTTTATACTAATACACTGTACTATCCCTGTTACCAAAAACAACTACAACAATCATCAACCATCCAAGACCAGATACAAAAAAAATGAGTTTAAATTTTGCAAATCAGTGAAAAAAAACAACTGAGTTGATGTGGCATATGATAAGTATTTACCCTGTGGCTTATGGTTTTGACTAGTCATAGTAACTAATACACTGGATTAGCACTCGGTCAAATATTGTGCCCCACTCTAATCCATGCTAAAATTTATGACACAATTGAAAAAAAGTTAATTAAAAAGATAATTAAAAAAATATTCTATTATTTTGCAGAAAGTGAATCATTTCCCTGGCATGAGTGAAATATGTAGGAAAGATTGTTTAGCCAGGAACATGAATAGATTATGGAAACAATTTCCTAAAGATTATGCATGCTTCCCAAGAACATGGTGTCTTCCTTCTGAGTAAGTCTTAATTAGATTTCTTGCTTTACACACATTGTGATTACATGCACAGAGACATGTCATCAACTGTAGGAAAAACAATCATTGAAAGGGCGCCATTGCAAGAGCCTCATGGTGTTTAAACTCTTAAAGTTTATTTCTGTTTGTTTTACGTATACTATTAGAGAGGTAATGAGTGTGGAATCACTGTGTGCCACATCACATAAAAAACTCAATTCTGATTGGCTGTTTGATTGTGGATATTTTCTTAATATGTGCAATTAATTGATTGCACACATCCGGGAACTTTTTTTTTATTTGAGAATTTTCAAATTATTTATTATTTTATAAAAATTGTTGGTACTTCATGATTACAATGTGTACTTGCGTTTATACCTGCTATTTACTAAAATATTTTTACTTCATAAACTCATATTTTATGTAGATGTATTATTAACCCTTTGACTCCTACGGATCTTGAAACTGCCCATAAAAGGAAACAACCTTGCTTTGAAAAAATTCTAACTTTTTTAAATGAGCCAAATTTATCGGCAGCTGTTTGAATTAGTAAGCACTATGAAGTTCTTCAAATTTTCATAGCATATCAGTCACAAGAAACAAGTAATTTTAGCACAAAAATTCCATATGAACTTTAGGAAAGTCGAAAATTAGAGTTTTTGCCTTATTTTTCAACTGAGTGGAACTCACACTTTTTTTACTTTGGATTTTTATTTGACGAAAAAACCGTGCTATCCTGTACAGACCTTTTTAGCCTGAAAGAGCCAAAACACAGCCTTAATCCGGCCTGAACACCGTTCTGATAGCAGAATGTGAGCTGACCATGAACCTGACAAAATCCAATTCAGGCTCTGAGCTAAGGAGCCTAACACATTATGGCTGATGTTACGGTCCTGAACAGTTGGACATCACTCTAACACGAACCTAACACAAGCCTAACACTGATATAAAATCCAAATCAGGCTCTGAGCTAACAAGCCAAACACATTATGGCTGCATGTTACGGTCCTGTACAGCCGGACAACAATCTAACACTGCGCTTGTTGTGTTCCTCTATCATCACAACTTCAATAAATAGCTGCAGCAGGTCCGAGAATTTGCCTTTAGTCAAAATCCAAACCTGACTTTGTTCTAAGCTCACCAAAACCAAATTAACATCAATCATTTTTTATGACAAAGTGAGATTCCTTTCTTCCAGTAGTGACCAAAGGCAAAATATGACCCTAAATTGAGCCA
This sequence comes from Metridium senile, assembly GCA_949775045.1. NCBI lineage: Eukaryota > Metazoa > Cnidaria > Anthozoa > Actiniaria > Metridiidae > Metridium > Metridium senile. The sequence continues at coordinate 7,116,725 of OX459109.1, forward strand.
GTGTAAATTTCCAACAATTCTTTGAAACAATCTAAAAGGCATGTGGCCTGAGAACTTGTGCCCCTGAGATTACAAAACAGCAGCACTTTCCATGGTTATGCCAAATATGTAGACAAAAATCCTACAGATCATTTATATCCAGAAAATTGCTCAAAAATGTCAAAAAAGCCCAGTAGTCAAAGGGTTAAATAGAAATATTGTACCACCTAAGTTCTCAAAGAATTACAGTGTGACTCGCTGTACTGTAGTCACTTACAAAAACATTTGATGAATTTTTGACATTATTTTGACATTTTTTCATCTCAATCGGACCAATCAGGTACATGTTTATATCGAGAGGCGGAGTTTATATCGAGAGGCGGAGTTAATATCGATCAGAGGCAGAGACTTTAGATACTTTGATGTCTGTAATTGGTCAGATTGAGATGAAAAAATGTCAAAATAATGTCAAAAATTCATCAAAAGTTTTTGTAGGTGACTACGGTACAGCGAGTCGCACTGTAATGGAAAATACCACTTGTTTGATGAAAGTTACTACTCGTGCTACACACTCATGGTATATTTCCTATACTAACAATTTAGCTTTCATAATTTAATAATTTTTTCTCACACAACTGTCATAGCTATGGAGATCTACAGACTTTCTGTCGACAAAAGAAGAATAAGACATATATAACAAAGCCAGAGACAGGCAGTCAAGGCAAAGGCATCCAAATCATCAAAAATCCAAAAGAGCTCAAACCAGGGGAACACATGGTCTGCCAGCAGTATATATCTAAGCCTTTTCTTATTGATGGATTTAAGTTTGATCTTAGGATTTATGTACTAGTAACAGCATGTGATCCTTTGAGAGTATTTCTGTATGAAGATGGACTAGCACGATTTGCTACAATAAAATATACAGACCCACAACACAACAATTTGGTAAGAACAGAGTATTTTATGCAAATAAATGTACAAAAATAATGTAATATCTGTACAAGCAATGAAAGTCCAAGCTGATTGACATTAAGATTAAAAAGGGAAGATGCACAGTGCTTTGTATGTTAGAAATAATTTGTAAGTCAAATTGAATGTTTATTACAGAACCTAAATTTGCTCTGGATTATAGACAGTCCTGCCTTAGATAAGAATAGAAATGTTTGTTAGACTGTGAAAAGTTAAGTGTCATGTGCGTGCCTTGCATTGTCTGTCATGTTTCTAGAAGTTTTTGACGTGCCATGCCTTGACCATGTTCGTGCTGTGAGGTTTTCATAGTCAAACAAAATCTGCTCTATTGCATTCTTCTTAAGTAAGTGTCACTGGATTTATCTGTAGTTTTGGCAACTAAAATCTCCTAGGTTTTATTGATTGATTTTTTAATAACTACCATTAATTGTTATTTATGATCTATTTTTGTTCTAGGATGATATTTGTATGCATCTTACAAACTACTCTATCAACAAACACAGTAAAGATTTTGTCAGAGATGAAGAATCTGGAAGTAAAAGGTATATTTCTCTTCCTATTAATAGATTCATGTATGTATGTATGTATGCTAATGCATGAAAAAATACACTTGCAGATTAGGTTAAAGCTATAGTGAACATACAAATATTGTATTTATTAAGTATATAGGTATATAATGATATGGTAGCCTGCATAGCTGGCCCTAGGGGATTGGGGAGGGGCGGAGGGATTGGGGAGAGGGGAAGGGAGGAAAAGGAGGGCCTGCCCACAAGGCTGGTGTTTTTACATGCTTACGGTCGCTGGCAACCATAAATGCTGATTGGCTTATTATTGACAAATGATTGACAGACACTTACATATTTGGATCCTGACGGAAAACGAACACATATTAACTCAGTTTCTTTGCTTGTAAATGTTTATATAAAGTTTTGGTAGAGAACGGCGAGTATAACTCATCTTTCAAGTAGGGTAATTTTTTTGGCCTGCCGAAAGCCGATCTATCCAATGAAGCGAGATTTCTCGACTAGCTGAAACTCTCAATCTAATGTTCCTCAATCTAAGCATTTTTTTACATTTTTTTCCACACTTTGTTCCAAGTTAAAGTGGAATAATAGTTATTTTGAAGATGGAACTTCGGGCTTATCGGCTTTCTTGGTGAATGATTCGAACTGGTTTTATTGTTGTGTCACATGCAGCCGTTGATTATGCCATGAAGGTTTGAATTACAACCGTCTCAGTGTGTTTGATCGCTCGTAAAATCTTACTTTATTTTTACTTGAAATAAAAAAAATATCCCTTGTCTTTTTTTGAATGTTCTATGAGAGTAATTTTTTCACAAGAAATTGTGTATTCAAAGTTAAACTACCTGCTACGTACAGACAAGGTCAGTTAGCGGTATCAAGATGAGTAGTACTAGTAAGCCCTTACTTCCGGTGCGTTTATATTTGTGTCATGATTATTTTTAATAGTGGGCGGTTAACTAAATAAGACAGCCTTGCAGGCAGTCTCTTCTCTTCCTTCTCTCCCCTTCCGCCTTCCCCTCCCCCTTTCCCCAAGAGCCAGGCTACGCAGGCTAATGATATGGAAGTTCTGAATACATACTCAAAAAATCCAAAATATATTGGAGATCCACGTTCACATGTAATAATCTAAAAACATACAATTTCATTCATTCTTGAAAATAGGAGGATAAAAAGTCAGCTTTTTGACAAGTTATTGAACATAATGCTTACTCATTCACTAAATAGCCAGGATTGGGCTGCCTGTGGAATGTTATGTAAACAGCTCGCAACAGTTCACTTTTGATAGAAATTGCTAGTTTAAATATATATGGGTATTCTATAACCTTTTTGCAATTGAGTGTACATGTTACATATTAAAAAGGTACATGCATGTAGCATCGTACTATAGTTTTTCTTTTACTTTGTACAGTGTACGTTTCAACCATGATTGTTTCTGTAGCAGTAGTGCACTTTCCTGTCATAGACTCTTTATTGACTGGCTATTTTTTGGAGCTCTAAATGCTGTTTTTATGATTCGTGATAACAATCAACCCAATTTTGTGTGCACACTGACAAAGATCCAAATCACTTTCTGAAATTTTGCATACAATTTTTATCTGTATAATTTCATTCCTTTATCATTATTTTTGTTACTTTGATAGACGCCTGACTACCATAAATAAATGGTTTGAAGACAATGGCTATGATATTGACCAAATATGGAAACGTATTGAGGTTGGTACTATAAATAGTATAATCTAGCTGTAATTTATTATATTATTTGTACATGATCTTTTGGGTAAGCTAATTAAGACAAATTCTTTAATATTATGTAGTCTCTTGTCTGATACTGGTATTGTTATATTTAGGATGTGATAATCAAGACATTGATCACAGCTCATCCAACCCTCAAACACAACTACAGAACATGCTTCCCTAATCACAACAAGGGCAGTGCATGTTTTGAGATCCTTGGCTTTGATGTTTTGCTGGACAAAAAGCTAAAACCATGGATAATTGAGGTAAAAAAATAGATAATGGTATGGTGCTACAGGACTTTATTTAAGCATGCTTTCATAATCCACTTCAATGTATTAACACCGATTTCTAAGTCTGGTGTAAATATATATACTACAAGATCGATCATTGTAAATTTGTATGTAATATAAACAATATGAGAGGCTAATCTGTGTGTGATATACAACAGCAAGTCAAAGATATTACTTATAGGTTTATTTGCGTGTGCATTTCTCATACGCACGCTCTTTAGGTTGTCCGTTAGATGTTTCGTATTTTTAAATTTGATTGTAGCGCGCGCAAATCATTCAGTTTGCTGAAGAAGGTTGAATAGCTGAAGCATTCAATAAACAGTTATCATAGTTACAAGTTGGTGGATTGGTTTCAACTTTATTGTACGTTGTATAGCTCTATCTGCATATAGGCAGATTTTGAGCAGTCCATAGGACCATATCTAGAACTCTTTATTTAAGGCTCTTGAGTAAAATTCATCGGCTGATAGTCTCTGAGCTTTTAGTACTCTGTCTTTTAGTGTTTTTTTTTCTAGTGTTTTTGTTTTGTTTTGTTTTGTTAGGTAAGATGAGCTGTGTATATTGCATACAGATCAGACGCGAATATTGTATTTTAATAGTATTTATGAAAATTGTCAACATTAAATCTTGATCTGGCTGAGAAAATCTGTATGAGATTGACGGTACTCGCCACGGGCATGATTTCTTTGTCTAATTCTCAATAATTTATTATTCATGAGTTTATAAGTGGTGAGTTGTAGATGAGCAATTTATACCCTATATTTTAAATAGAGAGAAAGAATTATGAGAGGAACCTATGGGACCATCCCGGGGGGGGGGGGGGGTACTTGACCCAGTTTCTGACTGGTACCCCTAAACCCTGACCCTATTTAAGACAGCAGAATCCTAAAAATATGTACCCTATTTCAAGACAAATTGGTAAAAAGTAGACCCTATCCAAGACTCAAGGGGGAAATTGTATATCCTAGGTAAGGCAATTTAAGACAAATTAGGCTAAATTGTATACCCTATTCAAGACGCCAAGGCAAAAAACCATACCCTATTTGGCGGAACGTCCCTGTATAGTAAATATAAGGGAGAACCCCCCCCCCCCCCCCCCCAAACATGGTGAATCTCTTATAGGACGGAGACGGACATCATGTACATTTCAAAGTAAATCAGCTTCTAACAACTTGCTGTTTTTTTTGCTAGGTCAACTTGTCTCCAAGTTTCTCTACTGATTCTCTTCTTGACAGAGAGATCAAAGAAGGTCTTGTCCATGATGCCATGAATTTGATCAACTTTGGTGCTTGTGACAGAAAAAAGATAATAGAGGAAGACAGAAAAAAAGTCCGTGACAGACTTCTACAAAAGCAACGGCCTAAGGAGACAAAGTAAGTGACATTTACAGTGATTATGAGGACATTTGAACCATGAACACTTGATTTTTTTCAGGTTATTACTAACAGTTGTACTTTGTGAACATTTTACTGTGAGGTATATTTTGGTGGTATAAAAATCAGCAATTTAGAATCTTTCAGGGTATTGAAATTGAAATTTAGAATTTCAATATTTCTTGATGTTTTTTAGGGTATTGAAACATGAAGAGCCCACCAAATTATATTTGTATACACAGCCAGGCAATTTTTACGTTTTTTTATGTGGTATCTATTAGGGGTTATAAATCTTCTGTTCCATATTTAAAATGACATTTTGGACCTTGTTTTTAAACATAATTCCCACCAAGCATACCCCATACTTTTATATCTCTGATCAACTTATTTGTCAACCATCTTTTTAAAGGCATGAAGAAAGTGAAGAAAGTATAAGTCAGTCCAATGAGTTGTTAACTAAGTATGAGGACAAGAACTTGGGAAGATACAGGTAATGAAGCTGTTGGATGTAGAAGTAGATGATGTGTCCCGAGGGGGGAAATCGACCTTTCAATTACGGGTAGTGATGTGCCGCTGAGCTTCTCAAACCATTACCCTGTTCATGTACGGAACATATAATTATTTTGTAAAAAGTTTTCTCACGCGCGAGTGGCGAGCAACGAGTGTAGCGATTAACGAGCCTCATTAAGTATGAGTGAATTGCGAGCAGCGAGCAAAAACGAGTACTCATACTCGCGAGTGGATGGTACTTTACTCGCGGGTGGTACTGTACATAGCAAAATGATTCAAATCATTACCCTGTACCAGAGATGACAGTAGGTATTGATAGCATAAACTGTTCAAAGTATTACAGCTAACCATTGTTTGATATAAATCATGTGTATTTTTCACAATTACTGCTGTTTTCATAAACATTCGAACTCCAAGGCTCAGACACCGAACTCGTTTTGGTAGTTTTCACTTCCGTCAATCAGACAAATTCTGCCATTGAATGTTGTTACCACGGAAAGCATTCAGGAAATGTTGGAAGTTTGATTGACGGAATCTAAAACTACTACTAGACAGTAAAATAAGTTCTGTATTTGAGCCTTGGTGTTTGCATGTTTGTAAAAACGGCAGTGAATGACATTAATTTGATACGCTGACTTATTATATTTCTTGCTTGACGTATTATTAACTTTCTTTCGGCTGAAAACCTTACCCTGTTTGGCTGCACATACTTGTATTGTTGAAATATATATCCCTTCCCAGGTAATGTGTTTATGTTACTGGATTGCATTGACTATTCCACAAATTTTGTATATATTTTAACGTAAGTTTTTCTTTCAAGGCGTATTTATCCTCAAGGTAATGAAGAGAAATATGTGAACTTTTTCGAAAATAGCTGCTCATTGTTTCAAGAAACAACAGCTTCAAAAGCACGAATAGAGTGTGCAAGGTATGTACAAAGTTTAAAGAATATATGCACACAAATCTATAATTACAGCTAAAGGAAGTGGTTGTCCTAAAGGAAGTGACATAATGTTTTTGGATCCTATTATTTGACATCTGTTGTCCATCTTTTACAGAATCCAACGGGAGCAAATCCAAACAAAGAACAATCTTGATATCGCAAAACAGAAAAACTCCAAGTCAAAAGCAGCAAGACCTGAAAGCCCCCATGGCAGCAGGGCGTCATCTAGAAAACCTCCTATCAGACGGCCATATATGGGCAAGAGAAAGACGGACCAGGTGAGGACCATACAAAAGAAGGAAACAAATTCAATCTAAGAATTATTGAGATTAGCCGTTTTCACTGCACTAACAGACAATCAAATAGTCTTATATTATGATTGATGCTTTTTCTGCATGGTGTGAAAACGAGATGTACATAATTTGAGACAGAAATTCGTCAGGTTCTGTCGAATTCGCGGGCAAACAGCAATCGAAGATGTTTGCCATCCCTTTCAACATTATTGAGTTGAAGTCTGTTCCGATGGACATTGTTGAGTACACCCATGCGCATTTCTCGGTCTTTCAAAAAAACATGAAATAAGGGGATTGAACAATTAACAAAAAATCAATGGAACCTTTTTGTAACCTTTAGTTTTATTGTTTATTTTGTAGGAGCTGAAAAAAAGTAGTTCCAGTGATATGATAGATACAACTAAACCTATTGAAATTCTAGAAGAAGAAGAATTAGAAAGAATTACATTATTACTACAGCGTGATAATCTCATCCGTGGCCTTGGTGTTGTAGAGTTCGTTTATAAGCTTCTACATTGTACGCCTGGTACAGGAGGGCCACAGAAGAACTGTTGTTTTCATGACAAGGTCAGTAGACAGTATAGGTTGGCGGTTTTTTAAATATACCTTAATATGAATACAGTTTGTGATATTAACATTATTAGTTTAATTCTTTTTCGGTTACATTAAGTCGAGTAGCTAACAACATAAAATGAGAAACAACGTTTATCCAGAATATTTTCAAAATGCACGTTAAAACTGTTTTATAAGTCGCAGTTATAAACTTGGTCACGTGACAAATACACTTTTCAAAAATAGCCAACATTCTTGAGATAAGCTTTATATTACGCTCATTGCAGAAACACTAGGTTGGAGTTACTTGGTTGAGCATTGGTCTATTGTGAGGGAGGTGAGGGGTCCGTATCCCGGCCGGATAATAAAATAATTGAGAAGAAGTTGTTGTCTTTGTAATTGCAAATTTTTAGAAATTACAGTCGTTTCGGATAACGACGTTAAAGGTCCCGTCTCTCCACACTGCATGCTTACACAGGGACGTAAAAGAACCACTATTCGGGGAGAGTATGCCATGGAGTTGCCGGTGTGTGGCCAGTGCTCGATTCGACTACCGTTAAAGGACTAGATAACTCTGATACTAGTTAATACGTCGTTAAAGAAAGTTAACTTAGAGTATATATATATATAACAGAGTGGTTTTCCTTAACCCGTGAAACACACTTTAGCGTATTACACACTATTACACTTTGGTTGTTTTGTATTTTATTGTCTTTACATGACTATTACGATCTATTACACTTTAGCTATTACACTTTGTTTCACGGGTTAATGAAAACCACTCTACTAGATAGTAACAAATATGAATACAACTAAAACCTATTGGGAATCTTGCTAAATACCACAAGTAGACAAAAAGTGTGGCCAAAAGTTCCCTGTTCACACAATACTAAAATGAACATTGTTCCTTTCCAGGATTGTAAAGATAGTAAAGGCAAAGGCGAAACATCGCTAACACAGCGGTTATTATCTAATCAGACAGCGACCTCTGGCATGACTACAGTTGGTGCAGCATCAACCCATTCAAGTAGTTTTAATAGAATACCTTATCAAGTAGCTCAGTTATCTACCGCTGTTAACGTTAACTCCCTTCAACAGCACACCGCCATGCTAAATCGTACGGACAGACGTGCTCTAGGAGTTACCCCCGCGTATAATAATAACAACTTTAAACGTCTAGGGACTCGAAGGGGCGTATCCAAGGCACCTAATTTGATAGGTGCAGATATCGATTGGCGCTCAAGCTTTGAGGACCCAAGGTACCTTGATGTCTATAGTGAAAACCATTCGGGGTCGAAGTTAAGATCATTCAGTGCAACAAGATCTAAACTACAAGATTCACCTAATGGTGCACGGTCGAACCCGCGGGTTGCAGCCATGACGAATTCAACGTTTTCTGGATCGCATAGTAATATCTCTAATTCTGGAGGGGGTACACCATATAATGTAAGCCAGCAGTACGCATGTTCAACGTTTCCACATCCCAATGTAACCAAGGTAACGCCTAACCAACCAGCGTCTTTAGGACTGTCTGTTATTTCTGGACCAGCGCCTATTATGAACAGAACCGATGGGTTCGCAGGGGATCATGGTCTACCACCTAAAAAACCTAGCAACGGATTAACCAATCAAGGAAGGTAAGAAAAGAGTATTTTTTGCTTATTAGTAATATCATGATCACCTCAGTATCCATTGTTTCCACAGGGATGTTTAATGTCTAACATCCCTCAGGATGACATCGGAAAAGACGTGTTAACATTTGGTCAGCTATAAACCCGCTATATACGTCACTCTGCAATGCAACTAGTCAAAATGGTAGAAATAAGGCCACAAAATCGTGGGGTTTTTATCTTTTCTCAAAATATTTGCAGAATAGTAAAAAAAAAAAGTAGCCTTGGATACAGCTACCTCAATCTTTTGTTGACCTTACCAAATGATTTTGATCTACTTTCCGTTCAAAAAGTACACGTACTTTTGGGGGTTGAAAGTTAACGGTTTGATCACTTTTACAAGAGAGATTGTGCGACTATTCTCATGTCAAGTTACAATATGGACTATATTTAAAATTAAACAAATCCTTTTAAAAAAGTAGCCATGGATTCGATTCTTTTTCGGACATTTTTATGTGTAATACATGACTATGCGTGAAAAAAAAACCACCGTACTTTTCAAGATTTCTGATTGTTATCGCTGTAATCTCTCGGTCATTCTCTTATTAGATTCTCATTCAAAATCGAGCGGACAGTAGAGCCTCGAGAACTCTAGTCATTTAGAGTGAAGTCATTTAACCCGTGAAACAAAATTAAATAGTCATGGTGTGATAGTCAAATAGACACAAGAGAAAACAATGGAATACTAGACTGCTAAGGTGTATTAGTCTATTAGTATCCAATCCATTCAGTTTTCTTTGTTATTCATAGGGTAGTATATCCCATATTTCCCTTGTTTACCTTTGTTTGACCTGGTTTGCGGGCTATATACAGATATAGCCCAGGTACGTCTGTATATAGCCTGCTAATTTAACCAGTTCAATGCTTCCTTGCATCATTTACACTTAGACTTCAAAACTTAGACTTCACTTGGAAATTTTGGTCGAAATTTACTAAGTCACAATCTTAAGTGAAAAAACTGAGAAGTCTATGATATTACTGAGATTCGAACCCGGACCTTCCGCAATGAAATCTCCTCACTTCCCAACTATACTACTAATTTGATTCATTGAAAGCAATGAACGGAAAATCAAGTCATGGATATGCAATTGAGCTTGTTAACATTTACTTGAAAAGAATTGAAAAGCCATTGTCAAATGTTTTCTTTTGGGAATAAAGTAACTGATCAGTTAGCTATCGTCCCAGTGGGATTGTTGTTGTGTGAACAAGAACACTGATATGCATTCATTTTGTATTCATTCTATGAATTAGATACTAAATTTGTTAGTTCCCTCGCACGTCGGCTCTTAGCTATAGAGGCCTGCGTCCCTCGGGCTGTATATAGCTAAGAGCCTCCGTTCTCGGTAACTAACTCTTACATATCTATTTCACGGGTTAAATGACTTCACTCTAACCCGTGAAATAGATATTACACTAATACACCTTAGTAGTCTCTAATTCCATTGTTTTCTTTTGTGTCTATTTGACTATTACACTTTAGCAAGCAATTTTTGTTTCACGGGTTAAATGCCTTCACTCTAGTCATGAAGGATATTTAGACTAAATATCCCTCATGATTATATTCATGAGGGACGATTATGATTATATTCATGAGGGAAGATTAGTGACTAATCGTCCCAAATGATTATATTCATTAGGGACGATTAGTCTAAACATCCCTCATGAATTTAATCATGAGCAATGGTCCCTCATTATAACAATCACCGAGACCATTCCTGGATCACTTCTTCCCAGTTGGAATTAGAGTGAAGGCATTTAACCCGTGAAATAGAAATTTAATCACTAATCACCCTCAAGCCATGCTATTACTTATAATAAACCATAGAAACAGCCCGGGAATGCGAAAGATGAAATAGACACCTTGTTTTCGGTGACAAAAAGTCTTGCGCTAAATATTGAGCCTGTTTTGAAAATACCTTGTCACTGAACACAGCGGTCAAGCAACTACGCATGCGCATGCGTGGCAAAAGTTTCACAGCGGTAAATTTGCCAATGTAAATATAAGGAATTTCGGCTTTAGTGTTTGAAGTCGATTTAGAGTACAAACACAAAAAGTGTGCAATACTTTGTACTATTTACCACTAAATAGTGTTGATTAAACAATAGAGAACAAAAGAATTTGCATAATTTAGCAGTATTTAGTGGTATTTATGTTGCACACTTTTAGTGTTTGTACTCTATAAGAAATTCCCTGAATGTATAAGCTTAAATTTTCGTGTACTCAACCTTTGTTATATTGTGAAGCTACCATTAATTTACACTTTTGTATTTTTTGTTTAAATTTTATATTATTATATCTCTATCTACCTATAAATCTATCTATATATTGTCAGTTAAATTTGTTGTTGAAATTATTATTTTATTCCATTATAGAATTACTAACGTTCATCGAGCAAGGGAAACACCTAATACCATTAGATTTAAGGTAAAACATGAAATTGCTTTACACAATAACCACATAACCACCTTCCTCATTGTTCGCCAATACCCTTATCACCACGGCCATCACCATCTACCTAAATGCACTTTTACCATGGAAAACACTAGCGTAAAAACTTCAACTTATAGTTCTGTCTTGAGGAGTGCTTAAGGTTATTGCAGCAAACTTGCACCTTATTTAAGGGAATTGTAAATTGTATTTTTTGTATTCATGTATTTATGGTGTAAATAAATTATTGTCATTGTCATTGCTTTGTACCATACATTTCTGAGAAAAACTTTCATAATTGGCCAGAAGTGATCACATGGTACAGAATTTCGAACGAGCATTTGACAACTCTAGTGATCATTATGATATTGTTTTCAGCTCTTAATGATTGACTATTTGATTGTTGCTTATAGTGTTTTTTTTTCTTGTTTTCAGAATCTACCAGAAAGTCATGTGGTTGCGTGACGAGACATCCCGTGACAACATGAATAACGCAATATCAAATTTTGGAAATCATTAATATGTAGATATTGATATAATAAATTTTAAGAATTTATCTAGGTGGTTATCATCTTTGACTTGTAAATCAATCACGCGTATACGTTATGAATAACAATAGCATAAATATTTGTCTTCAAATAGGACAAACACAGGTTGTCGGGGCGATTGGTGATTGCACGACCGAAAGGAACTTTGGGTAATACGAATTCCTTCTTTTTCGTTTCTAAATTACCCAAACAATGCCTCCACCGTTCAGCGAAACCTTCGAGACACCCATCTAAGTTCATCGCTGAACGGTGTTTGGGTAATTTAGAAAGGAATAAGAAGAAATTGGTATTACCCACAGTCCCTTTCAGTCGTGCAATCACCGATCGCCGTTCGCCCCTTCAACCTCTTTTGAATTAGGTGTATACAGCAACAGCAACGACACAAACAACAACAAAATAAGGCCCGTGCAAACGCACGCAACATTGTTGGCCAACAACACGCAACAATGTTGGGCCCAACATATGCATGTTGCGAGCGTTTGCACACCATGTTGCGTGTTGTTGCAACTTATTGGATGTTGTTGGATGAAGTTTGAAACTGGTCAAACTTCAAAGCCAACAAGTCCCAACATTTCTTTTGCTTCGCGGTCATCGAAGCGTATCCCAACAATGTTGCGTTCGTTTGCACAGCCCATCCAACTATGTTTCGCTGGCGCACGCACACTACACTATGGTGGCCCATCGTTATCATAAGGAAATATCAGCAAAATCAAACTAACAAGGAATTTTTCCATAAGAAAAGATAAAATGAAAAAATAATTAAAAAAATGAAAAGAAATTCAAAAGAAAAATATATATATATCGCTTAGAAAAAAAACAAATTAAAAAAAATCAACATTAAAAAACGACTTGAAATTCAACAGTGAGCAAGATAGTCAGCCATGACTCAACATGGCGCCCCAACAAGCAGTGGTTTGTAGGGAATTGTGGGTATTTGTGTCCCAGAATCCTTTGTATTATCATCGGACCTCCCAACATGTTTGGACTTGTTGCGAGCGTTTGCACACACCCGTCAATATCGCGCAACAAACAATGCTGGCCCAACAATGTTGGATGTTGTTGCGTGCGTTTGCACGGGCAATCACTGCAATTTCAATAACAATAGTTACAACAATAACAGTAACAACACAAACAACAACACAACAAATAACGAGAGTAACAACAATGCCAAAAAACATAACAATAACAGCTTGATGACTGTAACTTCAATAACAATAGTTACAACAATAATATAACAGCAACAACACAAACAACAAAAAATAATTAAAAACAATGACAGCAACGCCAAAAAAACAGCAACAAATAGTGAATGTCACAACAACATTGTAGAGTGAAGACATCAGAGTGAAGGTATTTACAGCGCGACGAACCTTTCCGTGGCCACCTCATTAAAGTTTTGTACAAGTTAATCAATCAGAAAGCGAGAATTTGACCTTAAAGTGCTTATAACCCCTAGAATTTTCAATTTACAGTATAATATTTGAAACATAAATCACATATTTTGAAGGAATTAGGCCGAAAAAATAAATTGTGATTTAAAGTTTGCTAAAAAGCGTTATTTGGGCTTCCTGTGTTAAAACAGCCGCGTCCATCAAGAAACTAGTTCCAAACTTTCGTGACGTAGCTTAAGTGACTTCACCCTTGAAAGCCTTGTGTGTGCTTTGTGGTTCTATATTTTTGTCAAGAGTCTGATATTCGAAAATTCTGCAAAATGCCGGATAAATTCGTAGTGTACGCTCTGATGTTTCAAGGAACTAGGAATTAGGTATTTCATTGCCGATGAATTGTTCAGAATGAAACAAAAGACATCGATACCGTTGGACCGACTTCAGGGTTCGCGATGCAGTATCACTATAGAAAGCTACTAGACATGTACTAGACCCCCTGTTTATGACAAAAAAAAACAAATTCTTATACCCTGTTTATGACAAGTGATAAAAATGGGACCCTGTTTATGACAGTTTAGGACCATGTTTATGCCGCGAAAACGTGCTGAATTTCCCGAAAGACGAAAGACCGCGCTGCTCATCATATTACCTAATTACTATACCTGATTATGACAAAAAAAAATAAGGGAATTGGGAAATGGGGTAAATATATACCCTGTTCATGACAGAAAACTAAAAAAACCATACCCTGTTTCTGACAGAAAGCTCGAAAAACCATACCCTGTTCAGCGGATCATCCCCGTATAGTATTTATATGGGAGTACCCCCCCGGGAGCTCTGACAAGTTTTGGATGCCTGACAATCAGTGAAAGGAGCTCGACTAAATTCCCTTTCAAAAAGCATGTTGTGCAAAGAAGTTTCACATGAACATTGCATTCTTAATCCGTTGTTTATTTTCTTCTATCAATATATTCAAATACCTTCGACACGTACTGATTTGTTCAAGTGGTAGGGGTGATTGGCGTACCTTTTAGGGTAAAAATATTTTTCTGTACGTACCTTTTAGGGTCCTTTTAGATATCTGGCTCGAAAATCAGTTACGTAACATGATTTCGTACCTGTAAGAGTCATTTTTACTCTGTTTTGTTGCTTTGTTGGGGTAGAAATCGACAAGGCTTTATCAGTTATTTTTATATGTGGGTACCTTTTAGGGGTCGTTTTCAAAACCACCACCGATCACCCCTACCACTTGGACAAAGGGAGTACCCCCAGGGTTGTAGTATACATTTATACACATATATACACATATATAATGAGATGCAAAACCCAAAACACTGCTTAATGTGGGTGTTGTTTGCATGGAATGTATGCGAAAATATATGTTTATTCCTTCCTAATTAAGTCTCGTAGTTATCGAAAAAGTAAATTTAGACTGTGGTGAGTATAGTTATTAATTGGGAAAGTGCATATCATTAGATATGTGTATATATGTATATCTCTGAAACTACAACCTTAATGGAATTGGCTGTATATGCACAATGATGCATGTATAGTTCATTTAAAATTATATACTATTATTATTGATATAAGATTATAGAATTTGATGATAAATTTGTAATATTCTTTTTGTACTTCTCTACCACTTGCAGCACCCACCCCCACAATTTTGTGCTAAATGGGGGTGAGAACCTCTTTATAAATTACTCAATGGTAATATCTTGATGTATCCGAATTTCCAGTCAGTCAAGGTCAAATACTAGGTACGTTGTACATCATGCGACCTTCAACCTTCATGTGACCAACAGGTTAAAGGCCCGAGCAAACGCACGCAACATTGTTGGCCAACATTGTTGCGATACGGTTTGTTGAACACGAGAACAAAAGAAATGTTGGATGAGTTTCATAAAACATCATCCAACAGGGTGTTTAAACGGCCCCAACATGTTGGAGCAACCATGTTGGTCCAACAATGTTGCGTGCGTTTGCACGGGCCTTAAGACTTGTGTAGGAGAATATTGCAGGCTCATAAACTGCGTTGTCATATCAATGTCAATAGAGTTATCATAATTTGTCACGCAGCATATTAATTAACTATCGAAATTCTGTCACGAGTCCAATGAAAAGTAAGCCTTGTACAACACGTGTTTTTACCACAGAAGCCCCTGTCAGGACGAGTCTGATAAAAATACTGCGAAAAGCAAAGGAAGCCCATGAGTTCGAGATTTGCGTACTGAAATATATTTTTGTGCACTGAGTTCGAGATTTGCGTACTGAAATATATTTTTGTGCACTGAGTTCGAGATTTGTGTATTGAAATACATTTTTATGCACTGAGTTCGAGATTCGTGTACTGATCAAATATATTTTTGTGCACTGAGTTCGAGATTTGTGTACTGAAATATATTTTTATGTACTGCATGAGTTCGAGATTTGTGTACTGAAATATATTTTTATGTACTGAGTTCGAGGTTTTTGTACTGAAATATATTTTTATGTACCGAGTTCGAGATTTGTGTACTGTAATATATTTTATGTACTGAGGTCGAGGTTTGTGTATTGAAATTGAATTTTGTGTATTACATGAAATTTAATATTTGCACTTGTTGGCCACCGTACTGTTGCTGTTACTATTGTTGCTGTTTTTTTTTTTGGCGTTGCTGTTATTGTTTTTACTATTTTTTTCTTTTTGCGTTGTTGTTTTTGCTGTTGTTATTTATTGTGACATGTATGTGTTTCTGGCGTTGCTTTTATTGTTGTTACTATGGCAGCTGCACTTCTGCCCTTCATAAAGTTTGGCAAAGCTATTGCGCGCCGAGGGGGTGGGGGACTTATGGGTAAAAGTACCCGTTATGATCATTGCCGGGAATTTCCAACTCTAAAAGATATCGGAAGTCCTATATAAAACGGCTTGGCATGGGCGGCTTTTAGCTCTTAAAAATCGCAAAAACATAGAAAGCGAAAACGTTTACTACTATTTACTCCAAATGATAATAAACTATATATTTTCTGAAAGGATATCTCAAAAGGATTACACATATTATCGTGTTTTTATCTTGTATTGTTTTATAATTTTAGACCTCTTTACCGAATGCAAATTGCCCATTTCAGTCGATCCGACCACGTGGCATTATCATAAAATAATTTTTCTTTTATGATGAACGTGTTGAATCAACTCTCAGCATCACGTGATCTGAAATGGGCAAAAAAACAAAAAAAACAAGAAAGCCAAATAGGTTTCAGGTATTAAAATTTAGAATCTAAACATTTTTTGTTATTGCTTTTTGTTTGATCATTTCGACGTAAAAATAGAGAAATATTTTGAAAATTTGGTGTTGCGAAACAAGCTAGCTAATGTCCCTCATTTTTACGTCGAAATGATCAAACAAAAAACAATAACAAAAAATGTTTAGATTCTAAACTTTAATACCTGAAACCTATTTGGCTTTCTTGTTTTTTTTTTTTTGTTTTTTTGTTTTTGTTTTTTTTGTTTTTTTTGCCCATTTCAGATCACGTGATGCTGAGAGTTGATTCAACACGTTTATCATAAAAGAAAAATTATTTTATGATAATGCCACGTGGTCGGATCGACTGAAATGGGCAATTTGCATTCGGTAAAGAGGTCTAAAATTATATACCAAACCCCTTAGCCTGAGTTTATTACTGTTTGAGAGAAATTGTTTTTATTCGTGTAACTTAGCTAGGGTAACTTATCTATATTTGTTGCATTTAAATAAATGATATAATATCTAATATCCAAAGTTATTTCTACTAACTGGTTACCTGAACAATGCGGGTGGCCGGTACCAGTGCAGCGTTTTCCTGTTTGGCTTTTCGAGGGAAATAATGACATGATTATAATATATATTTTCAATTTTGAACTGAAGGGGCCGGGGTTCTTTGGCAAAAAATATTCATGTATTTAACATAAATAAAAAAACATTTGTTTTCTTGCAATTTCTACTGAGCCTTATTGTTGTATTCCGAAATGGGACAATAATCAGCACAATGTAAGTTCGTGGTGCCAAAGACAATTGAAATAGTGTCTTGTGATTTGTCGAACAGCTAAGTACTTGACTTGACAAGGCCCCCTGCCTACCCCCTCACGAGACATGCAACTGTTGGGCGAATGATCACTGAAAGCAAGAACTTAACGAACAACTTTACAGTCTAAATGTAAAATACTTCATTGGCAATTTTATAAGATAATCTTATAAGACTGTTCATTGATAATAAATCGGTATGGATACCGGTTCAAGAACTCTTACATGGCGGTTAAGGCTGTGTTATGGTGTTGGTCATATTCTAAACGATCTTACAGCATCGATGTGGTTTACTTATTTACTTGTCTACCTTCACAAAGTCATTGGCTTCTCTAGTGTTAATTCTGGAGTCCTTCTGCTCATTGGACAAGTAGCAGACGCCATCGCTACTCCTCTAGTAGGAATAGAGTCCGACAGAATGGCAAGATGTAGCTACGGTAGACGAAAGATTTGGCATCTTGTCGGTGTTATTGCGGTGATTTTTTCATTTCCCTTTATTTTCAATCTATGTATCTCATGCGAGAATACAGCTCATTGGGCTCAGTTCGTCTATTATTCTCCCTTCATTGCTGTGTTCCAGTTTGGTTGGGCTTCTACACAGATTTCTCATCTCTCCATGATTCCTGAACTGGCCAATACTGAGAACGAGAAATGCGGCCTGAACGCACTAAGGTAAGCCAAAAGTTAATTTTAATTGATTTATATAATGTAGATCTATTTAGGACAGTTCAAAGGTATTGATGTTAGTTTTATATCAAGTCTCAGCATGTCTAAAATTAACTTAGTCAAAACAAACTGACTTCCAATACCGAGTTCAGAAGGATTGCGTGACACGATTCGAGAAATCAAAAATTATTATTGAAAGCGAAATATAAATTTGAGTTTGTTTTAGCTCATAACAAAAGCCTTTTTGTCATAGAAAACAATAACAACTGAATAATAAGAGCAAGAAAATAGTATTATATAACCAAAACAAACACCATGTAAAATATTGAAAAACGTGAATAAACAAAGATGACGAAACATTAGAAAATATTGCATATATAATGTTGTATCGATTGGGAGAGATATTTTGACTTTTAAACTGCAGTTTTACCAGACTAAAACCTCGAAAACTTTACGACAACAACACGACCGTTTTCCGACTATCACGTCATTCGATGTAAATAAATAACCCTAATCCATACCACGACAAGGGGTCATTGAAGTAGGATGGACTCTGAAACAAAGAGCTCCAAAGCAAGGCCAAACGTTTTAAGCTGGCGGAATCTCATATTTTATGGCTTTGGTCATATACTGAACGACCTCACCGCGGGGACATGGTTCACTTATTTGTTAATCTACATGAAAAACGTTGTTACGTTTAGTAGTGCATCAGCCGGGACGCTGCTTCTGCTCGGGCAGATCTTCGATGCTGTATTTACTCCAGTTGTAGCAATTGAAATGGATAATACAAGAAACATGAAATACGGTACCAAAAAACATTGGCATTTAGCTGGTAGCATCTTATTAGCTATAGCATTCCCATTCGTGTTCAACCTATGTATCAAATGCGAAAACACAGAGCACTGGGCAATGTTTTTCTACTATGTACCGTTCATTTTCTTGCTGCAGTTGGGATGGGGTTGTGTACAAATAGCTCATTTGTCACTTATCCCAGAGCTGGCTGACACGGTACCCGACAAATGCGAATTAAACGCTGGAAGGTAAGGTTGGTGGCCGGTGAGCCATTAGCTTGCTATTGTATGTAAACACTGTAGTATTGATGTCAGCTACGAGGGGGAGGGGAGGGGGAATTGTGGGAGCTTAGGGGTAATGGTGTCAGTATATGGTCGCTATTTGCTATCTTTAATTTTAGGGAATTAAAATTTAGAATTTCGACATTTCTTGATATGTTTTAGGCCTATTGAATCATCAAAAGTAGTTAATAGACTTTCTAAAATAGAAAGAGGACAGTAAGTAGCGGAGATCATAGGGGTATGCATTTCGTCTTATCGACGAGTGATCCTATTTAAAACGTTATGAACCGCCTATTAAAGTGATATTCTAAGAATAAAACAAATGTGACAAGTATTTTAAGTTTAACCGAACGCGTCGAACCTTTAAAGACTAGCAACTTTGTAGCGAGCTATGAGCTGCGATTTCAATGGAGATTTCACTGCAACCCCAATAAATCGCACGCGTCAACGGGCAGTGATTTTACGGCACCTTCACCGCGTCTGATCAGCTTTGCTTTTTTTGCGGAAAATTCAAACATGCTCGAAATTCAGTGCAACTCTGCGATTTTTACAAAAAGGTGCCAATATCAAGTTTGGGCTTCCTGTGCCCCCATTAGAACATTGATGACGATAAAATCGTCATTAAATTCGCCGCACATTGTATCACGCCGGAAAAGACTGCTGGTGTAAAAGAAACTGCAAGGCTTGACTAGGTGACCAGCTGTGTCAAGGGTATGCCAAGATGACTGGTAGAGCAGCTGTATGTACCACGCTTTAGCCAGTAGAGTAGAGTAAGAGAAGGATAACGACATATCGTCAGGCAATGCTCTAATCACTCCACACCTGAGCTGCTTGGGATGAATCCTTATTTCAGTTGCTGAATAGTTTAATCAGGAATGTTTACTTTACGTACGGCCGGAGTATTATAATAATTAAAACGTTTTCCTAGGTAAAAACATTTCAAGACTACACAAAGCTTAAGGTGGATCGGCAATTTCCGATCCTGAACCCTTAAATTAGAACCGATTACATACGGGTATTGTTATCAATACTCCGATACGTCAAGGAACCTTAGAACGAGGGTCCACGGCTGTAAATATACGAGTGTGAACATTGATATACTATTAAAACGTCCTTCTAATATTTCTCGTTTTGTGTGGTAGATATGCAGCTACTGTAGTGTCTAATATATTTGTGTTCGTGATCACGTGGATCATGCTGAGCTCAGGAAAAGAAGAAGCAAATCCTGGCCAACTTAACAAGTCAGATGCTAGAGCATTCACGGTAAGTATATAGCCGGAAGTCTATAGATTATAACTTCTTTCTACATTGAGCATTCATGCTCTATTCTTAAACTATTGAATGGACGTGTATTGTATAACACTATACATGGATGGATGGAACCCGGTGAATAGTTCATAGTTCCCTGCGCCATCTTGAAAGGTAGCCAGGCCTTTACATCGAAGCGAGAGAAACGTGGAGTTTGCAATGATATAGAGTCCTTCTAACACCTTGTGGGACAATTATTAACGTGTCTCTATCATTGCAAGCTCAACGTTCGCCTCGCTTCGATGCAAAGGTCCGGCTACCTTTCAAGATGGCGCAGTGAACTGTGATGGGGACTATTCTGGTTATGGTGGTTCTATTTTGCAGTACTTTTTGCTATAGTAATAGGCGTTAGACTGGTCTTTGAATTGTTACTTACTGCCTGCACTACTAGACCACTTATACAAAGATAATAACTGTTGAAGTACCATATTATCTAGCAATGTTATTTATGATGGTTATTTTATATTTAAGTACGTGGTGTTAATAGTAGTGGGCGTTGGCTTGTTCTTTGTTACTTTGTTTCACCTGGGTGTAAAGGAACAGCCACGTGACTGTTCATTTGAGCTGGCTACTAAGTCAAGCAAGCGATCGGCATCGAACTGGGCTATGTGGTTTAAAGTACCTCTCTTTTACCAGGTAATATAATGTGAATATCATGAAACAGATCATTGCGCGTACTTGAACCATCGCGGCTTGAAAAGGAATTATTCATATAAGGCGTTTCATCAAGCCACTCGAGAAGTGTTCAGTAAAAAGCACTACGCTTCATAATGTCTTTATCTTGATTTTCTCTCGCGAATGTTATTCTCATAGCAGCTCGAACTTACTATCTGCAGTTAATACGACGGCAGTTAAGGTCGGCCTAGACTTGCCAACGGCCCCTCATGATTTATTTAGGGGTTAGAGACTGAAGTTCGTTCTTTATCGGCAAATACAGGCACGCGCTGACTCAGTGTTCAATGAGCGAGAAATTTTATATGCAGGATGAAGAAATTTCGAGTATATTGAACAGTCAGCAAGTGACCGTATTTGCCAAGAAAGAACGAACGAAAAGTCTCTAATTGAGTAGGTTCGCTGAGCGTTTGTATCGACGAATAACAGCACTCCACTTACGCGTGCGCGTAATCTATTTCTTCGTATATATGGTCAGCACTTGCTATTTCTTAAGTAGCTCTGTGTTTGCTAAATGGTATTATGCATGTGTATTGTGCTATGAACATCATAACGAACGAAAGTGTTACCTTATATTTTCAGACTGCGATCATGTACATGTGTGTTCGACTTATCGTCAACATAACTCAAGTATACATTCCCATGTACACACTAGAAACACTCCATCTTAATAAGGTATGTATGGCATCGCGATAGGAGCTCTCCCTGGTCAGAGAAAGGTACTAGCTATCACCGGCGACAAAAACAGCCAAGACCACATGTCTTGCATGCACTTGCATTGTATGGATGTATGATATTGCATGCTTTATATTCCATCAAAACCGTTAAATTGAAAATACCATTGTGATTGTCTATTAGAGAACTTAATTGAAAAATATATATGAAAGTTTATTTGGTCTGGTTTAACCGGTACAGAATTCGACAAAGGGTGCGCAGAATTTAAAAATATATAGGCAAAAACTGGTAAAATTGGCAGTAAAAGGTTAAAACATAATTTTATCCTAACTTACATAGTCTTAAATTAAATATAACTGGCGATTGCTTTGTTCGCCGGCGTTTTTCTTCCTCAAGCTGACTGGGCCGGGGGAAAATAAATTCGTAAGTTGTAAAATATTCGCCCGTATTATTGAAAAAATCTCGAATACGATATACTCTAAATGTCATAGATATAAACATGCACCCATGCCCCTCTCTATTTATATATGGGTAGGTATTCAATTGTAAAGGGCTGTTTCTTATTGATTTTTTGTTTGTTTTCAGGATAAAATAGCAATTATGCCTTTAACCATTTACGTCAGTGGGTTTGCTTCAACGTTTCTATCAAGACCACTCAACAAGCTGATAGGTCGCCAGGTAACCTATATTCTATATCTTGTATTATAGCCGGGTCTTTCAAAGTTATGAATGCGCACTGGAAAAACGCGGGAGCATGCATGCTTCCAAAAATACCATGCAAGAAATTTGCTTCGTTGTTTTGATCTGGAGAAATTGTACTTTCTATGGATGACTTGGATGATCTTGTTCTTCTTTTTTCTTTGATAAATTTTAGCAATTCCGCCATATAATATTACAGCCGTTCTCAGTCACACGTGCCTGTTTGCTAACTTGTTACCGACAACTCGTTCCCGACAAATCGTTCCTGTTAATTTGTTACCGACGTGTTCCCGACAAATTGATCTCGACAACTCGCCTCTCCCGACAGCTCGTTCCCGCCAACTTGCTCCAAACTACCGGACAACTCGTTCCCGGCAACTTGTGACCCTTATCGGCCTCCATAACAAATGGTTCTACCTCTTTGCAAACACATTTTGTTGCTTTTTGAAAGCAAACCTTGCAAGCTTTTACGCGTAGCAGTGTTTTCAATGAAAATGTAATTAAGAAAAAAGCATTTCTGTGTGTTGCTTCATGATTTCGTCCAGGCCTAAATTGCTGAATATTCTTGTTGTAGGGAGTGTTTCTTGCAGGCTCACTTGTTATAGTTGTAGTAAGGTAAGTCAAACTATTCATTTATAGCTAATTCACTTAACGTAGCAAAAACGTCCTAGGGGATCATGGAATATCTTCCATCGAAACATATCTAGTCATTGCAAGTGAGACGACACTTAACGTGTGTTCGTTATTGTTGCTAGCTCACAGAAAAACAATTAAAACACGAAATACTGTTTAGGCATCAAGAACCCTCATGAAAGACTTGAAATCCCATAACCCCATGATAATTGAATTAGCTATATACAATGAGCTATGGTAATACTTTTACATTCGTTTAGTGTGTGGATGTGGTTCATACCACCTCGTAATGCCCAAATCTACGGTGCAAGTGTATTGATTGGTATAGGAGGCTCGACGCTACTGGTAACTGCTTTAACAATGCTAGCTGATTTGATAGGAGATAATGTGGTAAGTAATTACGATACTGTTTAAAAGCTTGGACATCGGGAATGATTTCTCATTTTAAATTTGACAAACATTAAAACAAAACTTAGAAGATCTCATTAATATAAGTAATCTTTACATTCAATACTTTTCGAGATATGAGTTTTCAAATTACTTGGTGGCAAAAACACTAATTAATGAGCCCATACTTTCTCTGTAAAAAATGGCACGAAAATCGTACAGTCGTACCTTTTAGGGGTTGATATCAGCAAGGCTTTATCTACGAAAGCCGAGAAGGGACTTCAGACTTCAGATTTAGAAATTTCAGACTTCAGAGTTACAAATTTCAGACTTCAGGGCCCAGTTGTTCAAAGACAGTTTAGTGTTAACGTTAATCCTAGGTTATCTCTATAGTATTACATTGAACCGTTTGTCCAGGGTGGGGAAGAGATTTTCCGTGATTCGTCCTAAATTTGGCCTGCATGTGACTCGTGAAAAGCAAAAACTGTAAACCGTGAAATCATCTTCGCCCGTGACCCGTGATTTACAGATCGGCGGTCCGTGAAAACGTGACAGTCTTTCATATAAATGGTTGTGTAAAATGAGACGTTTATTGCTAGCAGTGTTATTTTTTGTATATCTGGAAGATTTAGTTAATATTGATTATCTGTCTAACAAGCGTTTCCTAGTTGAAACGTAAACAACAGAATTAAGGGAGCGGTCATTATATTTATGGCAGGTAGGGGTGGGTGATTTTTTGCTTCAAATTTACAAATTGTCACAACCCCTCCCTTACCATTAACATGTTTTTCATGGCCCTTCCTTTTGATGTTTGCCAAAATCGTGATCCCTCCCTCAGTTGCCTGGGAAATTAGTCCCCTCCTTCAGAAGCCTTGAAAATTCCATAACCCCCCTTCACAATCACCCACCCCCTTCCCCACCATAAATAATGACCGCTCCCTAACATCGCAAGTTCTAAAACTGTGATTCGTGAAAACGCTTTACGTTACTTTGTGATCCGTGAAATCATGCTGATGTTCTGGTAGGTAAATGTTATTCATTGAACATATTTGTATCATATAATAGGCCTAGCTCATACGTCGCTATTGTCAGCACGACTGACATACTATAATGAGCTCGACTGGTATCGGTATTCGACATTGCTAGTCGAGCCGCACGGCCACGGCATAGATCTCGACACTGTGCCTTCAAACGCCGAGCTGCTACGTCTTGTACTGTACCAAATCGGCATACAAGTTCAATCACTTTCTGCCTAAACAGTTTGGGGAGTTTGGGGAGAAAGTGATAGCTTATAGGACCCAGGCCCGCTCTGAAAACCAGGCTAATAATTTTCTGGCCGATTATTATTTCCTCGTGTTCAGTTTATTTTAGTTCAATCCATTTGGTTGAATCAACAGTCAATCCCATCAATTGTATTACCTACCACTTGGACAAAGGGTGTACCCCCTGAGATGCTCCCAGTAGCAACTAAAAAACGCAAAAAATCTGAAAGCCGCATGCTTGTCTGAGAACTTGAGTCGTTGATATTAAAAAAAAAAACATTATTTCCATGGTTACGCCAAATATGGAGTAAAGAAATCCCACGGGTTGTTTATGCCCAGAAAATCGCTCAAAAATGTCAAAAAAACACACACTGTAGTCATAGGTTTAAACCAATATTACTTTAACCTTTTCCTTTGTGCTTTGGGATTACTTTTGTGATTTGTAGAATAGTTACATGTTTATAGTTTAGAACTGTGCGGGTCCGGCCCTGTATCACAGACTGCATGCTGATCAGTTGTATTTGACAATGTATTTTTTTATTACCAGGAAACTGGAGCATTTGTTTATGGAGCCATGAGTTTTATGGACAAGATATCCAATGGTATTGTAGTACAAATAATCCAGGCATTTTACCCTAAAAGCACGCCTTCCAAGTGAGTACGCTAGTTACACTTCAACTAGTATATGCGTGTTGCCTCTACCGTGTGCATACTATTTGAAGATAGGATGCTACAATATTGTACAACATTGTTGACAAAATGTTCTTTATGGGTAGAAATTCATAAAAACCCAGTTTGGCCTAAAAAAAAGGCTCCAGTCCCCCAAATCAATGTTGCAGGAAACTGAAGCATTGTAGTTTGATGCGAATATAGATCACTTTTTAAATATTCATTTTGCTCCAGCATTGTAAAACAAAATACGGAGATGAAAATATGTTATATAAAAAATATCATATGCCCTTGGCGGGAATTGAACCCCACGGTTTCGGCTTTCTAGTCCGACGTACGTGTCACCACTACACCACTACACCACAAGGACCAACCACGCTGGACACGCAGCCGACATCGAGGCGATGTAAAATAGGGCAACTGTGGGGGTGCCAGGGTGATATTAAACTCTAAGGTATATATATGATACGTGAGGTTCAATTCTCGCCAAGGGCATATGATATTTTTCTCTTGTATTTGTATTTCACTCATACACCAAAAGCATTTTAATTCATTATTTACTTCAATTCTGTGTTTCCATTTACGGTGCACAAGTTGACCTTAGAGTTTAATATCACACTGGAACCCCCACAGTTGCCCTACACTACATCTTCTGGCTGCATATCCATGCAGCATGGTTGGTCCTTTTGGTGTAGTGGTAACCTCAAAACCGCTCAAAAAAATCTACAAACACCGCACATTCGCAACAAAATTTGCTAAAAACGACAACCGCAAGATTTGTAAAACCGCAAATATCAATGAAAAGAATCGCAAAACTGCACCAAAAATAACACAAAACCGCAAACCCTTACGCCCTCCTCCTCTAGATTTATCACGAGAAAAGAGGTGACTCATGCATGATCATGCAGGACTTACACCAATTGTTGTTTGTTTGTAGTCCAAACGCTGGTGGTAATTATTATCGTAGTGTTATGGTGTTTGTAGCAGGCAGTTCTGCTGTAATCGCAGTTATTACTCTACTTACAACATACAAGACAAGAAAACCAGAGGAAGTCAGTCTCAGTAAGTATTATAGTGACCACATTATTATATGATATTAATATTAAAATTTCGTGCACTGTACAAAATCTGAGTTCTCTATTGGTTTAAATCGATTTTAATATAAAAAGACTTTTCTTTCGTTCCTTATCGGCAAGTACATGCAGTCACTTGCTGACTGTTCAATGAACTCGAAATTTCTTCATTTCTTTCATTTCTGATAGTATTTAAAATTTCTCGTTCATTGAACACTAGTCAGCGCGTGCGTGTATTTGACCATAAAGAACTCACTTCAGTCTCTAACCACTAAATATCATACTTCCATTATAACGCAGTACAAATTAATATATATAGGCGAAGTGAATAATGGCGAATAACTACTACCTTATTATAGGAAATTATCGCTTCACCTATTTAACGCGAATTTTAAAAAATCGCGTTATTTTAGATCGCGAGAATTTCCTTTAACGTTAATTAAAACGTAAATGATAAAGTTGGATGTTAATTTAAAAAACACTATTTTTAATTTTTATCCAAAAGGCTACAATCTGATTAAATGTCAAACGAACCGCAAATTACAGTGCATCCTCCGGGTCTATCTCATCGTCACTACTCGAATCTTCTGATAAATATTTGTGGACATCATGATCCGTCCTTTAGGATTTCGTTTTGTTTAAGCCCTTATTTGGCTCGATCGAGTTAATTTCCTTCCTTTAAAAATCTTTAGCCCCTGTTCGCGTTAATGTTCTTCATTTGAAAGCATTTCCCCCTCTGAATCGCGTTAATTTAGGTCGCGTGAATTTAAAATATGTTAATATGTCCGAGCGTTAATTTCCTATAATAAGGTACCGATAACAATAACAGCAAGACGGAGTATATTCATGGAGTCTAAGGTGGATATAATTGTTTTAGTATCAATACAAAAGTGATTATTTCTAAAAAATATCCAGCCTTTTTTAAAGAAAAACTGTAGATTTCTATTTCTAATTGCGCGAAACACTGTGGGTGATTATCGAGAAAATAGCGTGAATTTCGCGACCAATAACATAATTATCATCATGGCCGTCACCATTAATGACATCATCATCATCGTGACCATCAACATTAATGACATCATCATCATGGTGACCATCAACATTAATGACATCATCATCATCGTGACCATCAACATTAATGACATCATCATCATGGTGACCATCATCATTAATGACATTATCATATCATCGTGACTGTCATCATTAATGACATCATCATCATCATGACTGTCATCATTAATGACATCATCATCATGACCATCATCATTAATGATATCATCATCATCATACCGTCATCATTAATGGCATCATCATCATCATGACCGTCATCATTAATGATATCATCATCATCATACCGTCATCATTAATGGCATCATCATCATCATGACCGTCATCATTAATGACATCATCATATCATCATGACCATCATCATTAATGACATCATCATCATCATGACCGTCATCATTAATGACATCATCATATCATCATGACCATCATCATTAATGACATCATCATCATCATGACTGTCATCATTAATGACATCATCATATCGTGACTGTCATCATTAATGACATCATCTTCATGACCATCATGACTGTCATCATTAATGACATCATCATATCATCGTGACCATTATCATTGACATCATCATATCATGACTGTCATCATTAATGACATCATCATCATGACTGTCATCATTAATGACATCATCATCATCATGACTGTCATCATTAATGACATCATCATATTGTGACCATCATCATTAATGACATCATCATATCATGACTGTCATCATTAATGACATCATCATGACCGTCACCTTTAATGACATCATCATCATGACCATCATCATTAATGACATCATCATCATCATCATGACTGTCATCATTAATGACATCATCATCATGACCATCATCATTAATGACATCATCATCATCATCATGACTGTCATCATTAATGATATCATCATCATCATCATGACTGTCATCATTAATGACATCATCATCATCATCATGACCGTCACCTTTAATGACATCATCATCATGACCATCATCATTAATGACATCATCATCATCATCATCATGACTGTCATCATTAATGATATCATTATCATGACTGTCATCATTAATGACATCATCATCATCATGACTGTCATCATTAATGATATCATCAAGATACGCCCATCATCATCACAACCATCAATGTTATCCTTTTATTTTAATTCATTCCAGATGCTAAAACAAGTATAAATGAGAATGATGAAAGACAATGCTTACTACCCAGCAGCAGACCTTCGAGATCACACTCCATTACTGATTTCTCATGGTCACTTGTATATATAAAAGGACCAATGACTCCTTATGAGCCTGCGATACGTGATGTGGAAAATGAAAATTTAACAGGATCATTACAATTAACAAGATCAGGGACATATGACAGTAGTCATAACCAAATCGCTTAGCAAATAACAAGATCAGGGACATATGACAGTAGTCATAACCAAATCGCTTAGCCAATAATATATAATTAATCTCATATCCAGAGACTCTAAGCTAGCGCCAGGAAACAGAACGCACACTTTTGGCTCAGGATTGAAATTAATCTTTATAATTGCACAAATATGCCTGGTCCAATATTTCAATTCTTTAATTAATCCAAATTATGACAAGGATTTTCAAATTGGTCTTTGTTTAATATTACAGAGTCACATACTTATGTCATCAAAAATTATATTTTATAAGTTTATCATGATAGCATTTTATGTTAAATGCAGCATACATACTGGCATGAAATTGGCATATAAATGACATTTTGATTGACTCATGATAGCTCTATACAGCTATGCGTAAACATTTTATCAAAATAATATATATTTTTAATAATAGCTTCATATTCATATTGCCCATTTCAGACCATGTGCCATATTCCCTTGAGAATTTTTCTTTTGTGACGAACATTGTTGTAACATTTAGAAGTTGAAAGAATCAACTCCCAAGGGTTGTTATATCAAGAGGTGTAAAATAATGGACAAACAAACAAGCCAAAAGAGGTCCATTATAGACCAGTTTGTTTAATTTAGATAATCTAGAGATTTAGAATACATGTCTTGCACTCACATCCCTGTTATAACATTGATATACACTCAATTGCAGAATCATTGTCAAGTTCAAAATCATAGAGCATAGATGTATGGGGAAATAGTAAATCAGCTAAGTATTGTGTAGTCAAGAGTTTGGATATTTATCCAAAACTACTTATCTTACTCTTGACTCTAAACATTATGTGTGTTATGCTAAATCCAGTAAATGTTCATAGGTTGTGCTGATATTCATTATATATATTCAGGTTACTGGTCCATCATCATGGTAAACATTCACATTGTTTAATTACCTTGGTGATTGGCTAACAGCCTTAAAGCTTGGTAAAACAAGATTGATGAAACGTGTCTTTTAAAATGAAAAAATATTTATTTAACACTTTCAAGGATTCCTTGGAGTCTAAGTGCTATGATTTGAAACCCAACAATGATTGTGCGATTGTGTATTTGTTAACAATATTGTGTCATGGAGGATCAAGGAGAAATACTTGGTAATTTATAGTGCTGACTGAGAAATCTTCCAGACAAATTCCATCAGGGACTTGTATGTCTTGCACATGTATAAATCCTGTCATAGAAATACACAATGGTTATAATATACATGCAATATTTATAAAAACATGTTAGATGGCTGAATGGATGAACAAGTTAATAATTGATTTGAAAGCTTAGGGGGACATGGGGACTGTAGGCATTGTATTTCAGTTAATTATTTTAATTTGTGACTTTGGTATTGCAGTTTCTTGCTTATGTGCTGTATTTCAAAAAAAAAATTCTGAAAAACAATAATTGATTAGAAATAGAGTGTTTTAAATCATCCTTGGAAACCCAAGAGTTTATAATTTGTCAAGCTGTGGGGAATTCACTCTGTAGCCACAGGGTTTCTAAGGATGAATCAATATAATTCTTTAAAATGCAATTTCAACTATGCCCAAGTTGGTGCGCATTAAAAAAAATTGAGCTTCAGATTGTGGTGGTGATGTATCATTGGGGTATTAATTTAACATGGCCAAACTGGTTCACAGACCAAATCTAAAAATGGCAACCTCCTATTCTTGCATTGCAACCATTCCCAGGAGAGTGAATTATTGAACAAAAGAAATGGCAGCCATGCTGGTGGTCTTAACAAAAGAAAACCATCACCGTGACATGTACAGCTGATGGTACTTTTGTTCAATTTGCTGTCATGGGAATGGTTGCAAACCAAGAATTGTCCATGAGTGTGTGGCCTCATTGTCCAGGTTGGAACACAATGGGGTTTTCACATGTATGAGAGGCTATAGCCAGTCAAACTCAAAAGGTATTTAAATTGGTCGACCATATATTTTTGATTTGGTGTAATTTATGAAAACAGATTTCTCAGCAAATTCCTGTGGAGCTAGCTGTTGATTGTATTTGAACACTGTATAAGATTTAGTCATGATGGCTAGGTGATATAGTGAACACGTTGATTGCCATATTTCTTAATTTTGAATAGCTGACTTTCAAGATATGCAATTTGTCATGTGCAAAGGAATCATAATGCTGAGTCATTTGTGATAATCTATTTGGTTGTGCACAGAGCCTCATTTATATTTCTTTTTATATGGCAAATCAAGCATATCTTTAAATTTGGCTCATGAAAAGTACACAATGACTAAACAAAAACAGTAGATGAATATGATTATAATAAGAATGACAGCTATAAACAAGATTACCATCATGCAGGCTGGAATGAAAACTATGCTCATGTACTTCCAGATCTTGCAAAGTTGTCAGTACTTGTGATGACCTTCTCACATTCTTCTTGGTCTTCAATGTTGTTTCCATTCTTGTTTCTGATCCACTTTCATTAACATTATCCATATTGTTAATTTCTGTACAGTCTAAAGTTGATTCAGCAGTTGAGGGTATGTGTTGTTCTGGGCTGTTTTCTGTCATTTCTAAAGCTGGTCTCAATTCACTTAGATCTTTTGCAGCCTTGAAATCTTTCATGCAAACAAATCTTGTACTGTCTTGTTCATCAACAAATTCCCATTCATCAGGAAGATTTCTTTCTGAATATGTTAAAATGCATATTAAATGAATAAAGGTGTTTGTTGGCTTACAATACTTATTAAAAAGATTACACATTAAGGGATTGCAGTGTTGTGGTGTTGATGAATATTGTTTTGCAGAAATTCTCAAAGTGCAGTGTTGTGGTGATGTAAATGCCTTCGGTGTGCAGTGTTTGCTTTTTCAAAGCTGTGGTGTGTGGTGAATTTTAAAGCAATTTTTTTTTTGCAGTGTTGCATGTTATCAAGCACCTGCAATTAATGTACTATTTGACAAAAGGCCATTTGCACAGGGATAGCCTCATTTCAGAGTGTATTCAAATGTGTTTTCTACTGTTTTCTTTTTGTATATAATATAGAACATCAAAATATATTACATGGCTACCACAACAATCCAATCACCAAATTGTCTGATTTTTCTCTGGCCGATGGAAACAATGAAAATGTGAGAACAGCCTTTTCTAAAAAAAACACTTTATTTGAATTAAAACTAATAATATACTGATTTTTGTATGCTTATTCTCACCTTGAAATCCTTTGGGATATAGAATAAAATCAAGGATAGTTTTACTTGGATTTTTCAGCCATGTTGAATTGAATGGCATGATTCCTTCTTTTAAGAAAAAATGTGTCTTGTAAAACCTGCACAAACAAATATTGCTTCATTTAAATAAAAAAACATATCCAGTTGTTTTTTGCTTTGTTTTTATTTTCCTATGGTAATTTGTATGCCATTTTATGTTTATATGTGTTTTGTTTTTCTTTTATTGATATGTTGTTGGTACGTGTTATGTACGAGTCAAATCCAAAGGTGCCCATCCCCCCCCCGGGCAAACCCCCGGGCATTTGACTTTTTGAAAAAAAATTGGTCAAATTCCCCACCATCTGGGCAAACTGAACAGTCAAATGTCCCACTATTGAAACAACAGAATGGTCAAATGCCCGCCCCTCGAGCTCGAGTCAGTGATAAACTCAAATTTTACTTTAAGTAGAAAAGAAAATACTTAAACTTCCTTCTACTACATGACGTCTCATGAATATGGTGGACAAAACTTGTACAATCAAATATGAAGGGAAATTTCAAAAAACGTTGAAGAAGAGAATGGTTATTGGCAATTTTTGATTGGTGATTGCACGACCGAAAGATGGATCTCGATATAATTCACAAATCTATCTTAAAAACTGAAAGAACTTGGATTTTCTTTGCACTTTTCGACTCTAAAACACAAAGACAAGCATTTATACTTCGTCAATTTAATTTTACTTGTGAAAGAACAGTACCCAGAGCTCCTTTGCAATCGCTGTTCGTCAATCGCCAATTCTTTCTGACGTTTTTTGAGATAGGTGTATAACAAGGAAAAACTATCTATCAATTCTTTGCTTTTCGTTTCCGTTCCCGTGTGACTTTTGCCTGATCATGGGCTACCTGTGGTTAGGACTCCAATGCTTTCTGGGTATTTTTAAAGATGGCCGACACTCGTCAAATGCCCGCCCGTTCAAGTAGCTAATCGGCGTCAAATTCCCCACTATACGGAACCCAAGTCTTGTCAAATGCCCGGGGTTTGCCCGGGGGGGGGGATGGGCACCTTTGGATTTGACTCGTACATTAGTGTTTTTGTTGTTGGCAGATGTAGCGTAATTAAATCAACGTATTTTGTAGCATATAATATATATATATATAGCTAGCCAAAACTGATAGATATAAGTATATTAGTATGTTGCTCATTACTGTAATGAACTATTTAGATAAATATAATACAAATATAAACATTTTGTTCATAACTCACCAAGCAATATCGGGAGCTTCTGGGTCCTTTGCAAAAATGAAGTCAGCACAAAAAATATCGCTAGCAATTTGCCCATTTCTACCAACTAAATAAATAAAACGAAATATTCCAAAAATCAGCACTTAATTTAATAAGTTTGATTCTATGTTATATTTTTAGTTAGAAGGGGAATTATACAAGCAAATTCAAAATTTTAATTGAACACTCACGCCAGATTTCCTTGCAAAATTCAGGCACACTAGACGAAAACCAGGCCTTTTTATCGTTGAATTGAACCATTCCAGATTTTACTTTTCACTTATAAAACAATTATCAAAATAAAATGTAGTTTCATGAAGAGGGCCCAAGTTGTGTGCAATAATACTCTGTCAAACGATTCTCATGATTTCTTGTATAAGACGTCGGTAATGGCTGATATTTGATGCGTGACAAGGAACACGGTCGTTACTATAGTAACGCCGGTATCTATCAGTTTATTTATATTAATTATATTAAATAATAATAATAATAATAATAATTTATTTCTAGTGCATCCCAATAATTCTCGATGCCCTTACAAATTGATATAAAAATACAAGTTCATATAAATATAGGAAGATATATAAATAGATGTTTACAAATAAGTAAGTTAATGCTCATACTGAGATGTACCAGTAATTAATTTCAAAGGATATTTCAAAGGATTATTAAACATAATATAATCTTAATTCTGGTTAAAATAATACTGTGGTTAAGTTAAAAAAAAAACATTGTAATAAAAAAATGATTTATCAGATTAGACTATTTTTTCTTTCTAGATTCGTCCAAACGAACTAAACCTTTACATTTAAA
The DNA here is from genome assembly GCA_949775045.1 of Metridium senile. Lineage (NCBI taxonomy): Eukaryota > Metazoa > Cnidaria > Anthozoa > Actiniaria > Metridiidae > Metridium > Metridium senile. The sequence continues at coordinate 7,150,834 of OX459109.1, forward strand.
ATATATTTGCATATTTTTGAGAAACATATTTGGAAAGATTCAGAACGATAACGCTTTTTATTGTTCCTATGGTTGTTGCTATGTAGGTGTGGAGCCCCCTTAACAAAGTCACACTAAATGATTGACAGGCAGGCCCAGCCCCCAACAAAGCAACACTTGCTGACTGTCCGCCATTTTGGGGAATCGTGCTCTTTTTTTTACGGTGTTGTACTGCATTTTGTCTTTACAAATCAAGCTTTATATCATTCTATGCTTAAGTTGGGTCAGTTTTTACCAGGAATTCATCCAAGCCAGCAATATGGACGAAAAACCTGTGAGAAATGAGTGTTCGAGTTTACCGAAGGGATGGCAAAGAGAGATTGTCATTCGTAAAGGCGGTCTCTCTGCTGGTCGCTCAGATGTCTACTACTACAGGTAAGGCAGTTGTTAGCTATTTTGCTTCATTTTTGACATTGGCACCGTTTAATAGTAGTAGTATTTGTAGTGGTATGATTATCTCCAGCCACGTGACTCATTGAATAAGACGTTTATAGCCGGTCAAAAACTAGCAAAAACTATATGTTTAATTACTAAAGACCAAAGTCTCGCTACATTGTAAGAAGTCGTTGATATTTATACAACTATACTCGTATTTATCGTGGTAAATCGAAAATACGTCGATATATATGTGGAGTTTCAGGATATTTTAGGTTTAACTTTTATTTAATCTATCATACACATTTGTCTGAAAAGCTTTATTAACTAGGTTTCTACGTAGATGTAAGCAAGTGTCATTAATGTAATTACGATATCCTCAAGTATAAATGTATGATAGCAAAATGATTACAATATCTTGGTTACTATTCAGGTCATTTTATAAGAAATACTGATTTTTTTCAAGTACCATTAGACTCCTAGTAAACAACACAGGCCATGTGTCCATTGTTTCAATTTGAAATGACAATATATCAAATCTGATGATGTCCAGTCTGTTCTTCAGAGGATTCTCTTGATGTGTGTATGTTGTTTATGTAATTACAGCATTGCCAAAAATTAATATGATATAGAATGATTACATAATGAACAACTATTCAGGTTATCTTATAAGCAATACTGATTCTATCAAGTAACATCAGACTGCTAATACCATAAACAAAATAAACCATGTGCCCATTGTTCCAAGTTTGAGTGATAATAGCATGTATCCTATAATTAATTCCGTTCTTTAGAGGTCTCTTTATGAATTAAAGTACATGAATTCAAGTTATTCTAATCATGTTTATTTTAAATCATCATTTTCAACCTGTTACAACACAATAGCCTGTGTTACAGCTGGAATTTTTCTCTCGAAAGTCTGTCTGTGAATCAGAGCAACGAACCGTGTTCTGGCCCCCAGCGAACTACACGATTATATATACTAGACGCTGATTGGCTTTCAGACAGACAGACTTTCGAGAGAAAAATTCCGGCTGTAACACAAACTACAACACAAAGAAAAGAGACATTTACAGCCTAAAAGTATTTCCGTGGGAAGACATGTTTATTCATAAGTTGATTGCTTCATGTACATGTACACTACTTTTCAGTGTTTGATTGCCTTTACTGTGCAACTCGCCATACCGTAGTCACTTACAAAAACGTTTGATGAATTTTTGACATAATTTTGACATTTTTTCATCTCAATCGGACCAATTACAGACATTAAAGTTTCTAAAGTCTCCGCCTCTCGATATAAACTTCTAACTTCTGATTGGTCCGATTGAGATTAAAAAAATGTCAAAATAATGTCAAAAAATCATCAAAAGTTTTTGTAAGTGACTACGGTACGGCAAGTTGCACAGTCAGTGTTTATTGTAGTACCCTGTTGATAGCCAAGATGGTTAAACAACTCATATCCATGATTTCAGAGAAAAAAAAGCCTAAGAAAGTGAGGAAAACTTCTGAATTTGTGATTGTTATACATACTAAACATCCTAAGTGGGCTAACTTGAAAGCAAATTATGAAGAGATCAAGATTATTAGTAAAATGATGTTTTGCTTGACATTTTCACTTTACTAATTAAAAAAATATTTACAAATTAATTATGGACGTTCGCAGGCAAATGAATTAAACATAGATTTCTCTTCAAACTTCAGAAGTTGAAGAACGATCATCATACAAGTGTAATGAGCAAATAAAAAATGGGGGTCACCATAATCGTTTAGGAGTGAGATGATCTCAAAGTGCAGCCTTTTTCTTGTCAAAAATCTCTTACTCGCAATACGAACAATTTGAGCAAAAAAGTCATGTTTTGATAGAAAAACCGAATAGATGGCCAAACATTTCTTGAGACAAACATCTAATAACCTACAGAAAAATGTTATGTATAAATGTTTGTGAATAGATACAACCAACCATTTGTTTTTGGCTCAAATTCGCCGCCATCGTTCAACATTCGGTGACACTTTCAACCGATGAAGATTGAAGTTTTCATACAAATACGCATATTATTCAATATTTAACCATAACTTTTTCTTCAAATTTTGAACACATACAACTTTTGTAATTCTTCATAAATTTTTAAAATAAAAAGTGGGGGTCACCATATTAGTTTTCAAGATATGATCAGATATTGTGCTGCAAACTCCGAAAAATCGCTCGCCATCTTGTTTCGTGGAACACCTGGATGATTTTATGAATGAAAATAAATCCTCCAGGCATTCCATGGCATGCGCGGAAAGGATGCACAGAAACAATGCCCCCGGACGTCCTTAAACAGAAAGTTCCAGTATAAAAGGGAAATGGCCAGGCCAAATTCAGCTCATTAGCTAATGATGCCGAGATTGCTTATATTAGGACTATTTTCCAATAATATTTGAAAAACATCACTATTTATCAAGTGGTTATGTCAGTAGATATTGTAAACATAGCAAAAAACGTGTGATAGTGTGCACAAAAAACGTCTGTTTATGAATTGTCCTTAATATATAAAAATCAAATCTTAAAGTGCTTATGAAGTCAAAAATGGGACATATTTCCCTCAATTCTAGACATCGTGAGATTTAAAATGATATATGCATAAGCCTGATCGGGCAAATCCAGGGGTAGTTATTCGCGCGTGAAAGTGACGTTTTGGGCTTCCTGTGCCAGGTAGACCGTGAATTTAGAGACTAGGTCGACAGTAATCTGTGACGACACAAGTTACTCTCACGTGACCAGCTCGATAAGCGTACGAGCTAGCGTATAGTCAGTTTGAGCTTCATAAATATAGATACGATTTATGTATATATAATATACATAAGGATATAATATACATATACAAACACATTGTAAAGTATAATTATTGATATCTCAAGGAAAAAAATTTGTCTTAGTGAGCATTCAACGAGTGTCACTTATACACAAAAATATACGAAATAAACTGATTTATTACGGTGTTTACGTAAATCAAACACACTTCAATAATGGTAATAAACCATTAACTAATGTATTAGTGTGATAATAAGTTTGAAAAATGTAAGTTTTTGCTGAGTTTATTGCCGACAAGCGATCAGTTTTGAAAGCGCTTTATTATCCCGCCGGGCCGAAACACAAACACAACACTTCGATTCAAATCCCGTAATAAAACACATGTTATTCTGTGTATGATTAAACCTAAACACTCGAATAATAATAATAAACCTTTAATTAACTAATATCTTAGTGTTATAATAAGTTTGAAAAATGTAAGTTTTTGCCGAGTTTCATTGCCAAGTTACGAAAGCGCTTAATATCGAACATTTTATCATGGCGAGTTTATTGTCGAATACCGGTCGTTTCAAGCTTTCTCCTTCCTTACACATTATAATTCTTGTCGAATGAATCTTGCGTGAAATGTTGACAACAAACGAGACTAGATATACTTTTACAACTTCTCTTGAAGTAAAGTTGTCAAAATGAATCCTCAGTTGACACTTCAATGCAGTAACTTGTGTCGTCACTTCCGGTAACTCGCCCCAGACCGAAAAATCCCGGCCAGGGCGTGGTCACAACGATGTTTAAAGATCGATAAAATATTCCCAATTGCTTCAAATTGAATTCTGACAACGGGAATTGATTAACTAAGATGTCTAGAGTTGAGGGAAATATGTCCCATTTTTGACTTCATAAGCACTTTAAAATGTTTATAAAGCAATATAAAATAAATCAATTTTGTTTGTTTTTCTGCAGTATTTTGCATATAAAAACCGATCTACCAAGCTAATGAAATTTTAAAAAACACAGCAAAACAAGATGCTAATTTACGTAATTTTGTACCTTGTCTTTTGAACAGCCGATGAAAAAGCCTCTGTAATGCTCTTTATAATTGTTTTTATTGATGTATTGGTAATAAAAAAAGTAGGCATCCATTACATGCAAAACTTGAAATTTTACAACACAGATATTGTTCAAAATCATTGTTCTTGAAGTGTAAAAAAAATTCAACCTTTCTTGATTGTCTTCAACAGTCAAGTAGATTTCAAACTTTGATTATCAGCAATTAAAGAAAAAATCTTTTGCTTTTTTATCTGTTGAAGCTGGGTTGTATGTCTTCGGCAAACATCCAAATTCCTTGACAAACATGTTGAAAAGTAGTTGTTTTCTTGTTTTTTTCCTTTCCTTGTAATTCCACAGGGAGCCCATGCTCGTCACAAAAATATTGCACAATCTCCTTTCGCTGTGCCTCAAATATACAATAATTAAGACTTTGTTTGACATAGATAGTTGTGTATAGATATGCAAACACGTCCGCTTACAAAATTGGCAGGAACTTTCCCACGTGTTTTGATTTGGATGTACATTCGAAAATACTAGTGTAAAGCTAATCTACAATTCGAATTCAAATAAAGTTTATGTATGTATGTATGTATGTATGTATGTATGTAATGACTATTGAAGAGATGTTACAATTTTTTTCAAGCTTTTCACCCTAAATTTTTCAATAAATTCTGGATAATCGATATTATTTTCCTCTTTTATGATGAAGTGTTTAAGAGGCAATGTCTCGGAAAATCGAGCACCACGCAGGCGATATGAACAAAATTGATTTTCTTTATTTTTTGCATATCAATAGGCAGGGATTCTGGCATTATGTGGAGGTGCGGACCCGCATAATTGACTAATTTCCACATTATCCCGCATAATTTGCAAAAAAAAAAAAATAGATAAAAGCACCAAAAAAGCACCAATAAAACAAATTAAATAGATAAAACAATAGATATTTATATATTAATTATCTCCCTTGCTTGCTTGAATAGTTTTTTGCCATTTTGTTACAGTCGTACGAAGTACAAATTGTTCATTTTCACGGCTTACACTGAATCAGCCGTCGAAGCGACGCCATTTTGTTTTTATTTCTATAGTATTGGGCTTCCTGTATCTCGGCCCGGGCCCCACACTGTTTGGCGGTTTTCCAAGATGGCGGAACGTTTAACAGAAATCGTTAGTCAATCGTTAGTTCTTTAGGTTATAGTGTTGTTATTAGTTTGAATTATTGATAAAAAACGAATGATATGACATTTATGTGTAAAAAAGAACCAAAATAGTAGAGCTAAAGTAAGTGTAATTAGTTTTGTTTTAAGTTTTAAGCGATTACGTCATCCCGCATAATTTTCCGCATAATTTATCGTTTCTTCCGCATAATCTTCCGAAAAAATTCCGCATAATTTTGATTTTTCCTCCGCATAATGCCAGAATCCCTGAATAGGCCCTAGGGAGGTTAAAAAACTATTTTCTTTTCGCAACATTTTATGGAGTGTATTACATGTGTATTGTAGTTGAATTGATTGCAACACTTAGCAATTTGTGATTTTTGGTACGTTATTTTCGATTTTTTAACACGCGCGATATCGCAGTATTTGAAAATGGAAATGAAATCACAAACCGTTCAGTTTTGTCATATTGCGTGGAAGGTTAAAGGCTAGACATGGAAGTATGAAAATAAACAAGACAGACTGTCAGATATTTTTAATAGCTTTAATGATCCCTGCATGTTAACTATATAATTATACATGTTCTGCCAACTATGAAATAGATAGGATATCCATACGAAATAAAGGATCAAAACTAACAATTTACCATAGTTATTACTTTTAAGACGCGGAAGTGAAATTCGATTTCGACGAAGTTCTAGTCGTGCAATCTGATGTCTGTCTAAAAATAGACTAAAATTATCGATATACGACAAACCCTTTTACTAAGTATTGTGAAGTCACAATTTCGATTAAATTGCATATACAAGTTTTCCAACATGAAAACGGCAAATAAAGTCATAATTTAGAAAAAAAGGAAAATCTACGTTATGTCAATTTTTTTTAAAAGTTTATTTTTCAAATGTACAAAAAAATAGATTTTTGTAAGAGTTTTTGTCCGACTTCAAGTGAGTTTGAAGACACTTAAAGGACGAAATATGACAGATTGAGGTATTTCTTTGTCTTTTATTGAAAACTATCTATGAACATTGTATTTTAGAATAATTCATTAGCCGGCATTTGTGCTTGAAATAGTATGAAAAAAACTTCCGAATTGGAACTCAGTTAAAGGTAAAGGAAAGTGGTGTGATTCTGAGTATTTTACTTGGAGAGGTATTATATCGGCACTACCAAATAACTGGAAAACAATTCTAAAAAATGCTCAAAAAGAGAAACCCTTACTCTGTTCTAACAAGGCTGTCAAAGGTTTGAATATCTCTAACACTTATGTTCCTCTTTCTAAAGTGAAAACTAGAATGGTTTATGGGAAATTGGACGAAAATAAATTAATCAAAACGACAGCTCAAAAACACATAGCTAATAAATAAAATAACCCAGACATTGAGTGGCCAGAAGTTTACGAAAAATGAATTTTGTTACTAATGACACTACATTGTAAGTTACGAGCTTTGCAATATAAAATTTTAAATAATTCCCTCTTTCTGAATAAAGACCTTTTTAGATTTAAACTAATTTGTTTATTATATTTTATTATTATGTCGTATTTTATTTTTACACATTTATTGTGACACTCTTTAAGTGTAAATTTTGTGTGTGTCATTAATTATTAATAAAAAATTATTAAAAAAAAGGATGAAAAAAACTATGAAAGAAAATATTTTCTTATGAATTGTGATTTTTTTTCATATCGTTTCCATTTTCGCAAATTTTGCTTCAAAATCTTGCGCGTAGGCACTCATTAAGGTAGTTCCGGACTCTTGCTACTGTGCATCCATTTCGCGCATCTCGTTTTTCATCATTTATTTGCGTTTTTTTCAAAAATTTATCTAAATAATATCTTAATTTGAATCCTTATCTTTAATCTAAGGAAGGATTATGTTATTTCATGCAACTTTGGAGGTAAAATGGGACATTTTTCGAAACATGCTCAGATTTTCACTACCTGACCTGTTTAGTCTCAAAACAACAAATTTACGACTTTGTAAAAATGAATAGATAAAATATAATTTTGACATCTTAGTCCTAATAGGTCTTAAGGTGACTGGCTACTTTTAAACGCTTTTGAAAGTTGGATTCGAACCCACGATGTGCGCACACAAAAAACGCTGATTAAAATACAAAATTTTATTTAGGAACCATACAGGTTTTGAGCTTAAGCAGGGCAATTTTAACCCTCAAATTTTGTGGGGGACTCTATACTTTCGTTATGCATAGTTGAAAGAACCTAATAAAATCTACATTATATCAAATTTTTTCAAAAAGTTAATTTTTCTAACATACAAAAAAATCTATTTTCGTGGGATTTGTTGTCCAACTTCATGCAAGTTTTGAAAGCACTGAAAGGACGATAGATCAAGGCACTTCTTTGTCTTTTATTCAAAACCATCCAAGTTGTATTTTAAAATGATTCATTACCCGGCATTTGTGCTTGATATACATGTAGTATGAAAAAACTTTTGTTGTGATTTTTTTCATATCGCTTCAGTTTTCGCAAGTTTTTCTTCAAAATCTTGCATGTAGGCATTAATTAAATGCTGATTATCTCAAAATTTAGTTTGGGACACCCCATTTTTCTATTCATTTTTGGAATCAGCATTACATTTCACATTAAAAATCGCAGTTTAAAGAAAAGTTGAACATTATTTCCAAAAGTAGCCAGTTGAGGTTTCTGGAGATGACAATGACAATTTGACATGTTTCAAGCAGATGTTTCAAGCACTAGAACCCAGACCCACGCGGACCATTGCCGTGTTTTTTGACAAGAAAAATGGATTTGGTCGCTTATAGCTTGCCTATTAGTACGGTGATCCCCAATTTTTTTTCGCTTTTCACATTACTCATATGATAATCTTTTTGAATCTTAAAAAAAAATTAATATCATTTTCGAGAGCATTCCATAGTAATTTTGACTTTTGTTGGATCATGGCCACAAAAAATGACTATGGTAATACTTTGAATCGTTCATTAAATAGCCAAATCTTTGGCTTTTCAAAGGCTAGAAGATATGATAACAATAGTAAACGATTTCTTTCCTACGAAAAATTTGAAGTTATTTCAAGTAACAAGAAGTGATGTTGCTTGTTCTGCTGGTTTGTAATCTGCGCATGTGCAATATCTGTTGATATGAATTACGTCATTTGTCATTTTTTATAATGTCTGAATCTCAATATGTTTAGGCTCCCCATCAAGTAAGGCGTCTTTTTTTCCTTGTCTCAACATTAACAGACTTCAAAACATTAATTAGATCTTTGTTTCAATTGGCATTTCAAGGTTTTTCTCTCCCAGGTATTCCTTGTGAATTTCTCTTGCAACTTTTGTAGATCCTTTGGTATTGAGTTATTGTCTTCCAGTTATTGGCTTTTTTCTTACTCACTTGAAGAAGCAAAGCAAGCAGCTATCTTTTTGGGATGTATGCAAAGCTGTCATGATTGAGCTTCGATTTTGGTGCCTTTGGTCAACAATGCATTGCGAGCGCAACCTACAGATTAGTAAATTGGCTTGCCAATTATTTTCACTAATCAGTAGGTTGTCTGATTTTGAAAATAAAATGCAGCCTCTAAGCAAATCAGATTGTTGATAGGGAGTACCGTGTATAATTATAATCATATAATCAGCATTTAAAGGATGCCTATGTACGAGAGTTTGAAGCAAAAAAGTTCTTGTTATACTACATAAAGCACCAATGCTGTCTACTGAATCACTCTATAATAAAACATGGATATTTGAAAATAAAAGGCAATGAAATAACTTGATCTGTCATATTTCTTCTACCAGTTTTCAAAACGCTAATATAGTCCACTTAAAATTCCTACACAAATCCATTTTTTTTTTTCACATTATTAAATTAATGTAACTTTTTTAAATGTTTTTAATTGCTAAATTTGAGGGTTTTGACCTGGTGAAGTTATCATCTATTTGAAATAAAAGTTTTACTGTATTAAGTTCACACTGCTGTTTTTCACAGTTCAAGTATTAGCAGTCTAATAATATTAAATAAGAAGCCTCATTTTTATAGTGCTATTACAATTAAAGCTCATAGCCCCGAGGGGTACTCCCTTTGTCCAAGTGGTAGGGTTGATCAATTGGTGTACCTTTTACAGTTAAAATATTTCCTGTGCATATCTTTTAGGATTCTGGATCAACAAGGCTATATTGCTTTAAAAGCAATGATGTTTCGGCCCTCTACAGCTGCCGTACAGTGCTGCCTGTTTTTTTTATTTTATTATGATAGTGTTGATTAAATTAAATAAAACGGATGATTTTACAGAAGTTTAGAATTTTGAAAGTGTAGAATGTCTCACTCATGGCTGTTATTTTTGATGAACTTAGAAAACAGAGTATTTCTGTCGTGAAAAAAATTTTGGATTACGAGGCAAGCCTTGTGCGAAGATTTATTACGAAGATTTATTTCATACTCGTTGTGTAATTGGCTAATGCTGCTCACGAGGAATCTGATTCACTGAACTATAAGATGATTGACAGAAGAGGCGGAAAATTATGGGTGCGCAAACTGATTCTAGTACTGTTTCGGCCTGAGGGCCGAAACAAAAATCATTTGTTGCTAAAAGTAAGTTCGGCTGGAAAGAACATCGCACAGCCCTACATTTTAGGGGTTAAAATCAACAAGGCTTTATCAGTTTTTTTTTCATTTGTGCCTATACCTTTTAGGGGTTGTTTTCAAAACCAATGCCAATCACCCCTGCCACTTGGACAAAGGGAGTACCATGGTTTATGCATTCTAGGTCATTAATGGTATCGTATATCTTTAAAACATTTGGTAATTCACTGGCATCATTTTGTACAAAACTATTACAAATATTATACAGCTTAGCATGCTCATTGATGGCATCTAATGTTACATGATTCCAATATCCACAGGATTTTATAACACAGAAACATATTGAGTATGCTGCAATAAGAAAATATGGTTTACTCCTAGCAATATAATTCATGTGAGAGTTTATGTTTTTACTGCAACCATCAGATTCATTTATAGATGTTAAAGAATAATTATTCAATGCAAAGGTTGAACATAATGTACTACTTCATCCACATGACCAATATTTATTGTAGTATAATTAATTCCTGTACATATCTAGGACTATCAAATTAAATGGTGCAAAGCTTTCCTTGATCACCTGCACCACTAACATCTAACAATTGTAAAACTTTGTTCAGCAAATCTAGACTGCAGTTCTCATTTTGAGTACAACATTTTATTAAATAAATGCATTTGGTGTCATTACCAATAGACTTCGTCCTTGTTTTACTACAATAAGATTTACTATTGAATAGATTATTAAGACTTACTTATGTTCTTAATTTGTGAATTAAACCAATGGTATAACTGTTTTTCATTGTATAGTAATTTGTTTCAAAGACTGAAAACTCTTTCTTTTCGACCATAGCTGTAGTCTCTTCTTCACAAATGGAAGGAGAAGCGACCATATATTTGCTGATCACTTCGTTTTTTGGTGCTAGGTTAGTTTCCTCACGAATGAAAAGCGTGTTGATTCCATAAATATGTCCATTTTGGTTCCAGGTTATATATATCTTCGAAAAATGGCCTCCTCGATTATTTAGCAAGTTTCGCAAAGAATGCTGGGTGTTATCGCCTCGCTTTCAAAAACTTCTACGCCCTAATGAAAGTCAGAAAGACAGACGTACAGACGGCGTTGCAAGACTCGTGCCGGCCAAAGGATTAGGCACGAGTAATTATATATTATATTCACATAATATTCACTCATATTTTACTTATTCAAACTCTTTTGTACTTATTTGTTTTTTATTGTTCTTTTAAAGTCCTGATGGTAAGAAGTGTCGTTCCAAGCCACAGTTAGAAAAAGAACTTGGTGGAGTTGATTTGACTGATTTTGACTTCAGAAGTGGAACATTTTGCAGAAAAACAAGACGAAGAACCAACCAGCAAAATTTCACAAGAGACCTGAATGGAACAATCCTGCCTGCACCAGTCCGTCAGTCTACAAAGTCTTTCTCCAAACAACCTGTGTCTTATTATCCTAAGTCGGAAGAACATAGCCCAACAAAAAAGAAAAAAGTGGAATCTGCTTGTAAAAATACCAAGATTGACAAAGACAGGCCAAAGCAGTTGTTTTGGGAAAAACGTTTACAGGGACTGACACCTGTAGATGCTACAGATGGCAGGAAGCTTGATTCTTTCAATCTTACCAAAGGATTTAAACTAGTTGGACCTGGTATTGATGAAAAGGGCTTACTGCATGCGTTAATGGCTAAGATACATAGTAAAACTCCTATTAAAGGGCAGCATACATCGGTAGTAGCTCTAGAGAAACACCCTGAGATATGGATCAATGTTGACCAGCCTCCTTGTACCCCATTTGTCATATCAGAAAATGATGTCAAGAACCAGGAAGAGAAGGTTGCTAAACTGAGAAGACGTCTAGCTGAAGCTTTGTTAGACTATGATCAGATCAAGCTTAAAATAATGTCTATGCAAAGAGAGTCTAGGACACTATCAGCTGAAATTTAAACCCTGTATGTTGTGGCTATCATACTAGTAGATGAAACAGCTAAGTTATTATCATTTATGTCTTTACATGATGTCCCTTCAATCTTCATTCTGTCGAAAGCTATTAGCGGTGTTAACAAGTTCTTCGATAAATGAATTGCCAAGACAATTTCCATATATATACTGATATAAATAACACTTTTATCAAAAAAACACTTAAGGACGTTCGCGGGCAAATGAATTAACCATAGATTTCTCTTCAAACTTCGCATGTTGAAGGACGATCATCATACAAGTTTAATGAGCAAATGAAAAATAGGGTCACCATACTCGTTCAGGAGTGAGATGATCTCAAAGTGCAGCCTTTTTCTTGACAAAAATCGCTTACGCGCAATACGAACAATTCGATCAAAAAAGTCATTTTTTGATAGAAAAACCGAATGGATTGCCAAACATTACTTGAGACAAACGTCTAATAACCTACAGATAAATGTTATGTATAAATATTTGTGAATAAATACAACCACCCCTTTGTTTTTGGCTCAAATTCGCCGCCATCGTTCAACATTCGGTGATGAAGGTTGATGTTTTCATGCAAATACGCGTATTATTCAATATTTGACCATAACTGTTTCTTCAAATTTTGAACACATACAACTTTTGTAATTCTTCATAAATTTTTAAAATAAAAAATGGGGGACACCATATTCGTTTTCAAGATATGATCAGATATTGTGCTGCAAACTCCGAAAAATCGCTCGCCATCTTGTTTCTTGTTTCGTTGACCGCCTGCAACCTCGTTCCCAGGGCTTTTTCCGCGGAAAAGGCCCTGGGAACGAGGTTGGACCGCCTGATGTTGGCTGTGATGAATGAAACAATTCCTCCAGGCGTTCCACGGCGCGCGCGGAAAGGATGCACAAAAACAATGCCCGCGAACGTCCTTAAACAAACCATTTTGATTCCTGCCATACCAGAAATAGATTACTCTTGTTTTCTCAATAGTGAGTGTGTCATTGGCTATTGTATGATATAGATGTAATCCATCAGTATTTCATCACATACATAGAATTTAGACCTTCTCACATAGTAAATGAATTGATGCATATCAAACATGAGAATAAGTGTGACAGCATATAAAAACAAAAAGAAGGATACCATATAAACCTGTATAAAAAGAACCAGTGAAATATGAACCTTCAAGTAACCTAGAAACTAGAGGGTTTCTTGATCTACACTAGTATTTCGTGTTTTATATCAATATTGTACGTGTGTGTTCGTTATTCTAGAGCTTTGATTAGACGTAATTTGACAACTTGACGAGATTAGGTTCCAAATATAGCTATGATTGAGTGTTAATCAGATCAACATAGAAGTGAGATTCGAAGCTCTTTGGGCCAGAGGTTGAATTCTCGTTTCTTCACAAACCTACACATTTACAAACGCTAAACAAGTAGAAAATAACCCCTGGTACCCAGAGTAACCTTCAGGCTGAAAAATTGTCCACCCATTATTCATGAACAACCTGACATACTTTTCAAAGAAAACCATTTCAGCACGAGAATCACTGGTTCTTTTATGTAGCTTATTTAACATTATATTTAGTGTTTGATTGTATTGTATGTAGTTTCTGAAATTCAATAATCAAGAGATATCATGAGTAAATATGTTATGAGTGACTACTCTTTTGTACCGCCGAGTATTGTATCCTTTTCTACTAGTGGTTTTATAATAAAACGCTTTGCACTGATTACAACAGTATCTTTCAATAATTTGTATGTAATAGTAATATTTAGGGGGCTTTCATTTATTAGGGTATAGAGGGGGAGGGGGATTGCATTGGAGTTAGCCTGCAAAACAGGCGTTGTTTTGGGGGAAAATCGGGATTTGGGCTTCCCATTTCCCCTCGGCCACAGGAAGCCCAAATCCCGATTTTCCCCCAAAACCCGAAAGAACGCCTGTTTTGCAGGCTACATTGGAGTCGGCAAAACCACTTAGGGGCTGTTTATATGAAAGCGAGTTGTCCCTGCTAGCCGGGATAACTCTTTTGTTTTGTATTCCCCGGGGGACTCAAAACAATAGAGTTATCCCGGCTAGCAGGGACAACTCGCCTTCATATAAACAGCCCCTTAGTTTCTTTACCAAGGGGTAAAGAAAATTAAATTAAATTGTCGCTTAAACAGTAAATAATCACTGAATTCATGAGGCACATACTTTATTTAGCATTGTTAGCAAATGTCAGAAGAATGAATATTGGCAGAGTTATGGTCGAGCTAATACTAAAACATTTTTAGTAAGAAATGTATGGCAAAAGCATTTCTGGTTGTGTTGATAATCATTAACAAGATCTTTTCTGCGATAGAAAAAGCAATTTAGACCACATCAGCTTAAAGCAAGATGACCAATGTATGATTTGCCAAAATTTAAGCGTAAATGGACTAATTGTGACCGAATACGGAGCCGATGAATATACGCCTTGATTACTTAACAAATAATTAAGGTTCAGCCGTGGTTTATACTCTGATAACCGCACGCTTGGCAATTTGAACACACGAGAAAATGTCAAGAAGCACGAGCTGAAAGCGAGTGCTTCTGGACATTTTTAAGTGTGTTCAAATGCCAAGCGTGCGGTTATCAGAGTATAAACCAAGGCTGAACCTTAATTATTTATTTTATTATATTTTATTATATTATATTAGTATAAATACAAAGGTGATTATACAAAATCGCGCGCTCTGATTGGTTTGCTATCTCGGATTATCAGCCGATAATCACCTTTTCGGACAAAATGGCTGCCAGTAGTTGTTTTGTCACTGTTTATAGCAAAGATGAAATTGAAAACTTTAAAGAAGACGCTGTCCCAAAATCGACAAAAGAAGCTACTAAGTTTGGTGTCAAGCTATTTAAAGGTATCGGTAAATTTTCACGTTTTTTTTTTTTTGTCATTATATGCGAGACAAAGTTTACAATTTTTACGCGTAACTGCCGCGCTTTTAAAAAATAAAATATTTTCACTTTCAAAGCTGTTTCCTTCTTTCTTTTTTTGAAATAATCACCTTTGTATTTATACTAAAACGATTATTCACCTCAGGCGAAGTGATTATCGGTGAATATTTACCTCGCAGCTCGAAGACTCACCGCTCGGTAAATATTCACCGATAATCACTTCGCCTTCGGCGAATAATTGTTAATTATTATTATTATTATTATTATTATTATTATTATTATTATTATTATTATTATTATTATTATTATTATTATTATTATTATTATTATTATTATTATTATTATTATTATTATTATTATTATTATTATTATTATATTATTATTATATTATTTTATTTTATTATATTATTATATTTTATTATTTTTTTTTTTACTATTGTGTCTCCGACCGGAAGTAAGTAAGTAAGTAGTATTATATAAATTTCGATTAAAAATTGTTCAAAAATCGTTCAAAAAAGTCTGTTTGATTTCGAAAACTTACGACCGTGGTTTATACTCTCATAAACCACGCTTGTTTGGCCAATCAGAGCGTGCGTTAGAATCAATCTATATAATAAAGTGAAATGTATGGCGCCGCCATGTTGGTGTACAGCTTGTGTACACCAACATGGCGGACACAAGTTCAGGCGTCGAAATTACAATTTAACTCAAACCAAAACGCTTTAGAGGTTAAAAGTTTAATCAAGAAACAATTCCGTTTATGTACCAGACAAAGAAGGTGACATTTTGGGCTATATTTATATCTTCTCTAGAAACGCTCTAGAAACGCGTGACAATGCTGCGTGACGTGAATTTCGATTCCAATATCTCGAAAACCAAACAATTAACAAAAAAACAAACAAACTTTCAGGAATAATATCTTTCAAGCACATCTACAAATTTTAGAGGACAAGCCTTCTGCGATTTATAGTTTAGATTTTGATGACGTTTGATGACGTCACATGAGAATAGCACGCGTGCTTACATGCTGATCAATTTGCATTTTATAAAAGAAATGGAAAAATTCCTTTCTGTGCTATATGCAGTTATAAAGCACTTGGGGACACTGAAGAGGTGTATTCTATTTCTTATAAACGAGCATTTCGAAAATAACTTTGACCAATCAAGTCCTAAAAACTGGCCATGTGCGTGCTGTGTGCTTTCAGTAAGGCAAGCGCCCCAACTAATAGAGGGTGATTTATAACAGTTTTCAGTTTATATAAGGCTTTACGTTTCCTTGTCAGGCATTGCATTCTGACAGGAAAAAACAGGAATTTTAAGTATGGAAACTAGACTAAATAAATGAATGCCAATTGGCATTGGGGGGAAGGAGGGTTATAAGAGGCCCGTGCTAATGGGTGGGTGGGGGGATGTATACTCCCTTTGTCCAATTGGTAGGGGAAATTGCAAACTATAATAAGTGATCATCTGCCAATCTTTGTTGTTCTCAAACTGAAAACACCCAAGCCATCTAGCTCCAAGTTAAATCACTGTGAGAAGTTATAGGAATTACGACCCGTTGGAGTTTACTACCGACGAGCTATTTATATCTATATTTTATTATTCTTATAATAATAATAATAATAATAATATAATATGCCTCATTTATATAGCGCTATATCTCTAGAATAGCTCATAGCGCTTTACAATCTACTAGTGTGTATATGGAGGACTTATCGGACCAAGGGAGCACGGCAGACTGTTGTTTGTGGTTTGGATATATTCGATCTTTAAAAGGTTTTAAATTACAATGATCTTTTCAACGTTTTAAATTACATCAACAGCTAAATTGGTAGATTAATGGGACTATCCGCTAGCAAGGGAAAAATGCGGGCACGCCTGCCTCTGCGAGCGAGTCGGGGAGTTACAACTCTCGGGTGACACTCGTACATTGCTCGTCCCTACGGGACTCGCTCGGCAATGATATTTGTGCCCGCATTTTTACTGGTCAGTCGATTGACGAAATAAGCCGTTTATGTAATTTAAAACTTTGAAAAGATGGTTGTAATTTAAAACCTTCAATATATCCAAACCACAAACAACAGTCTGCCGTGCTCCCTTGATCGGACTGCTGAAAACCAGCAGTTTACAATCATGAGTGTTGTTAGTGAATGCCTCCGAGGCCTTACTGTTGTACCGGGAGACAATCCCCTACTCTTTGCGAACATAGCACAACAGGATCTTTAACGTCCACCTTATATAGGATTAGAGTGAAAGCAGACGGTATTTGTAATTAGATTTGAAAAGCCCACTGGGAAATCTTTATAAAATATGTATGTATGTATGTATGTAGTATGTAATCGGCGGAGGTTTTGATAACGACCGCGGCCCTAAAACCTAGGTACGCACAGGAAATATTTTAGTTTATTTATTTGTCACAATGATACCATTTTCAACTAATAACAGTATATACTTGCGACAGGAGATGGAAACAGAACTTTCGTCCTACTCCTCCTTAAATATAACTAATAATATAATTATACGTACAATGCGAAAATATACTAACAAATACAGTATCTAGTAAAACTATCTCGTCCTCTTTGCCTTTCTTGAGTTGCATGAGTTATACATCAGCAGTTTGGTCTTCCACTTGATCTTTTTTTTTGGCTTGAAATTGACATCACTCAGCAAAGCTTCAGTTTTGCATGCTGGCCGTTGGCTCAAAACTAGCTCTTCCGCCCTTTGACAGGTCTTATTTTTCGTCCTGCTGGGTGACATGCCACCCTCCTCACTAACATAATGTTAGTGGGGGAGCCGGTTTAGTCGCCGACAACCCGACCATGCGGCAGGTGGTACTGGGTTACAATGTTACCAGTAGCAGAGTCACCAGTAAACCCTGACCTGACTCGAATCCCTTAAAGGCACGACGATCACCCCTACCACTTTTCCTTTTCCTTTTCCATCTGATATGGACAAATACTATAGATCCAAGCGTTTACATCATGAAAGAAATTTTAGACTATTAACGCCTTCAGTAAATGCATATAAGTACTCTTTTTATGTAAGGACCATTCCCATATGGAATGCCTTACCCGCTACTGTTGTAAACTGTACCTCTGTTGATTGTTTCAGATCATCGGTCATGAACTGATTATATTGCAAGTACTTATACCTGCAGGCTGCTCAAATCATAATTAATGGTCTGATATATATATATATTTATACAATTAATCGATATGCGATATATTTTGTTTATAATTGTAAATTGTTGATGTACGTAATACGTAATTGTAATCACCGCTGACGTCCGTGCCTGGATTAGTTTTAACTATTATGGCACTATTAAACTGAAGAAACTAAAACTGAACCACTTGGACAAAGGGAATAGCAGCTCCCGGGAAGAGGGTATCCGTGAGCCGTGATTCACCCTAAATTCAGCCTGTGAATCGTGAGGTCATCTTCACCTGTACTTTTTTGTTTACCTTTGTTAGTGGAGAGGGACAGGAAGCCCGACACTAATAACGGCTGCGAGGCCGGAGACTACTTCACCTGTGACCCGCCGTGAATTACAGATTTTCAATGTCGTGGTTCGTAATTAGCGCTCCGTGAAAACGTTAGTATTAGTATTCTTCTTTTTTTTCTCTTTAGTGTTATTCTAGACTAGATGATACAAGAAAATGTAACTAGCCATGCAATCAGCGCGAAGCTAACAAGCTCAAGTTGTATATGTCAATATATTCAAATACCTTCGACACGTACTGTTTTTATGAAAATATAAAAATATCGAAATATATACATGCGAATGTTGGTTAAATTAACGGCGAGCTGGAGGTTTTCCCTTCGTTTTATTTATATTTTTATACAATACCGCATTACAAAAATGCACGGGCTCAAGGCTAACAACTTTGGTGAATTCCTGTGCAGGCCTGGTCGCAAATACATTACCTAGCTCTTATGGTGATGGTTCTAATCACGGTTTGCATATTTGTCAGATTTGTGAAAAGGCTTTACGTGAAAATCATGAAAAAACGGCCCGTGATTTGTGATGGGTACCCCCCTCTTCCTCACCCTGATTGGACACATTCTACTACTGGATATATCTATTCAAATCTAGTGGACTCGCCATTTATTATATATGGACTTTATTATATATATATTACACCTACTTGCAGTTAGGTTGTCATACAAAATAGAACATTTGTCACAAAGAAATTAGAACATTTGTGATTTAGTGCGAAAGGAATTCATTAAAAGACAAAAGAGAGAGTTCAGCTTGAGTGATCTTCTTTTGTCTTTTAATCAATTCCTATCGTACTAAATCCTAATGTTCTATTTTCTTTATAACAAATGTATATTTTTGTATGACAACCTTATTGCAAGTAGGTGTATATATATTATATATATATTATATATTATATATGGACTCACCATTTATTATATTTATTATAATGACTCGCCATTTGTTACCATGCTGTATTATATAAATTATTATAATTAATAATTATTATACAAAACTGGTACAGTTTGTTCAGTAATGTCACGAAAAGACTTGTAATATAATAATCCTGATAATCTCTGTTAAAAACTGGCCCTGGGTACGAGGTTGATCATATAGTACAAATCGAAATACGGCATCGTTGAGTTCTAACGGTGAAGGCTAAGTGAAGAAAATGGATAGGGGTGCTCGACGGACCTTTTAGGCTAGGTTTACACAGGACTTGACTTTGACCGGTCAAAAGATCGACCTGGACATGCTGTTCACACAGAACCGATCAATACAATATTTTCGTTTTGACCGGTAAGGCGTCCAAATTATTGCACGTTTAGCGCGGTCCTGTGTGAACGGAACCCCTAAGCGGATGTTTTTTGACCGGTCAAAAATTTGTCCGGTACCGTGTAAACGTAGCTTTAGGGTCGAAAATAAGACCCTCGCGTACCTTTTAGGGTCTCGAACTGGCACCGTACCTTTTAGGGTCAGTTTTCGAACTTAAAACTATAAATATTGACAAATCTTTAAATGTTGTCGTACCTTTTCGGGTCTGAAATCAGTATCTGAGTTAAATTATGCGTACCTTTTATGGTCATTTTCAAAACCGTCCGTCGAGCACCCCTATCCATTTTCTAAGGGAGACCCCCCCCCCCCCGGGGGGGGGGGGGGCTTGACAGTCTAAGCACGTTATCAAAGATTCTATCAAATAAATATCAAACTGATTCTATCAAAAAAATATCAAAGATTATATCAAATAGATATCAAAGATTCTATCAAATAGACTCAAAGATTCTATCAAATAAATATCAAAGATTCTATCAAATAAATATCAAAGATTCTATCAAATAAATATCAAAGATTCTATCAAATAAATATCAAAGATTCTTTCACCTTTTTTTTAATATAGTTTTATTGATACAATGTATTCTTAAATTACAGATATATTAGAACTAATTACACTTTATACGACAAAAAAATAAATTTACAACAATAACAACAACAGAAAGAATATATAGGACAACACAAAAACAGACCTTGTGCTGTATTACTATAAATATTTATGTAAAATTACTTAATTTCTTCCACTTTTTATTATGTATATATATATTTTTTTTTTTTCAGAGCTGCTTTTTGTTCTATTTTTTTTTGTATTGCCTTAGTGTATTTAAAAAAAAAGATAATGATGGAATCGCATTTGGGTTTCCTCTCTGTTTATAAAGTATGAATTTATATAACACAATTATAAAATTAACTAATTCATCATCAACATATATTAGTCTTATTACTTACTCGACCATGTCAAATTCTTCTAGCCAATTTCGAATTTCAAAGTAAAGGTTTTTCGATTCAATACACTCCACAAAAAGATGATCAATTGTTTCTGGACTGAGCACGACGAAGAGAGCATGAGCGACCACTTTCTCCTAATTCCTGGGTGATCGCGTGCGAGAGAGTCAACTGTAACCAGTTTATAGTTTGGGTTACCTGTGGACAAGGAGAAATCCGACACCCACATACAACTGAAAGGTCCATGACAGATGATATGATCATCGTAAGTCGTGAATACTAACAACTATTATTAACGCTGTTTAAATATGCTCAAGAAGACTTGTTTGGCTGGTCTTCTCTTTGTAGCTGTTCTGACCTCCCTTCTGCTGTGGAATGAGTTTCGCGTGACAAACAACAACAACAGTAGGAGGAACGCGAGGCGAAAGGGACGAGGACGTAAGTGAAATTCTTGAGCATTGTTTTGCTGCTAACTGCTTCATTTATGGACTATCAAATAACCTATATACACAACAATGATTTGGAAATCATGTGCTGCTTGAAGTTGCACATTAACTAGTGATATAAATGTCATAAAATTGGCATATAGGCATGGGTAGTTACCCTTTGGCAGTACTGAAAACAAAGATATCAGTATATATATAGATATATAGATATAGATATAGATATATGGGCTAATTTGATTGCTTTTTGAGAACATGATTGACGAATACAAGGAAAATAATAGCATGATGTTTCGGTCCTTGTTTTACGCTGTGGTCTAATGTGCGCCATTTTGAGCAGAGACAAATCAAAGTCATGCTGATACAATCAATGGCCAGATAGGATTTCAAGCCGTTCCATGCAGTTTACAACTATAAGACTCAGCGTGCGATTGAACAGCTCATGAAGAACTCTTTTCTTTGTACGGGTGTTAAATGTTCGTCAGTGACTTTGAATTCAATATTTCTCTTGGATTAGATTTATAGCATCCTTGTCGTCATTTCACTGGTAAGAAGCAAAAATGGAGAGAAGAGGACCACACTTTCTTCATTCGATGCCGTTACTATTATTACTCATGGTGTGAATGAGACTTCTTAGCTATATGAATAATAAACAATACTAATTCTAGAAGTATTTATCATATATCTGCACTGAATGTCTTTATCCATCAACTACGAAAACTAAATATTCCTGATGTATATGAGATTGATTTATCAGTTTTAGTTATGGTTGAAACTTGACATCTGATAAGATTATCATTTTGGCATAAAAGTGCTTATGGAATGTTTTTTGAATGAATGAATGATTTCGATTTACATTCTGCTCGGTGTGAAGGGATGGTTTAAAAAGTATTCTTGGCTTTTTGTATCTGCTGCACTACTAATTACAAATATGTGGGTTTTTTTACAATGATATTGTCTTTCGTTATGTCTATGAGAGTATAAAACGAAAGCATTTGCGAAGACACCGTTTTGGTCTAAATCAAAATTACAAAACTGCAAAGGTCATCTATTTATGTATTATTATAGTGAAAATAGACTTGTGAACTACGAATATTCCTAGCTTTTCATGAACCCGTTTTTAGTGTTTTTTTTTTTTTTTTGCAATTCCCAGAAATACGTAAAAACTTCAAACGACTCTTGAATAATAATAAAGGACGGATGGTTAGTGATAATATGTAAATATTTACGAGTTCTTCTGCATACACAGATAAAAAGCTTTTAGGTGAATAAATTATTTGTTTAACATTTAAACACGACAATGTGGGGAGATTGTTATTAAAGTTTCCTGTCACCATAATCAATTGATGTCATCTGACCAAGTAATTAGACCTGTCATCTCTATTTGTGCTGTCGCTTAATAGACACGACTTCTATTAAAGACTTTTATAACATAATTTATGAATTTAAGTGGAACCAGCCTATCAGTACTAGTTTACTCGTTCACTTCCATCTATAAACAAGTACTTTATCAATCAGTAGCAGTTTACTCCAATTACAATAGACACCTTATTATAAGTGGCCGTGAAAAAACTAACTAAAAATTTGAAATGAATAGTTTGAATTGCATGCCAGTTAGTGATATTAAATTATCAATGCTCAATTCATCCCTGTTAAAACCAACCTCCCTCCTCCCACCACATCCTTTCTTTCGAGTTCATTCGCTCATTCATTCGTTCATTCATCCATTCGCTCATTCGTTCTTATATTTCGGTTCTTCCAAAACTTCGAGTCTGTTCTATCGTTGATACAGATACTCGGCACAGACTCGAATTAGTATATTACTTCTAAAACTCCCAATTTTCATTAGAAACAAGACTCTCAATGCGCGTTTACTCGGCCTACCTTGGATTGAATGGTAAAATGAAAAGTATTTTGAATATTTTGCAAAAACCAAATCAATTCACGTAGACCAATCACAGCAGAGGCGGATCTACCCTGGTTCCAGAGCGGCTTATTTTCTGTTATAGGGAATAATACGAGACGTCAAGTGTCATTATTAGTTATAATTTAATTAAATATTGTTGGAATATCTCAAAAATCGACTTCAAACATTGTAGACTACGAGTAGTCCTTCTTTTCCCTCCAGAATCAGTAATTTAAAAAAACAAGTGTTGCGGGATTCCTGTGGAGCGCGCCGGAAATAGAGGGAAAAAAAGGACTACTCGTAGTCTACAAACATTGTAGTGGGATGAACACCTTTGGGGAGGAAGCGATAGATTATAGGACCCAGACTTATCACGTTTCAGATAGTCTGTACCTTGTTTCCAGAGACTGTTCAATGTTGTTGTTTTTTCTGTTCTAGGAGGCGAGCGAACCGGCAAAGTTGGGAAAATCCTGATAATTGAAGGAAAACCATTAGCAAGTAACAAAGAATATGATCAAGTCAAAAGCTTCGTGTTGTTTATAGGCTATCCTCGTAGCGGCCATACACTAGTAAGCACACTCATTGACGCCCATCCTAATGCTATCATCGCTAACGAGTTTGACTTGATTGGAAAATGGGAAAACTGGAAACCAAAGAATAGAAACAAGTATTTCCTGTTTGACCAGTTGTATAAGAACTCACAATTGGAGGCGCAGAGGGGATACAGGGCGAAAACCGGCAACCGTTTGTTTTCATACTATGTACCTGGTCAGTTCCAAGGGAAATTCCAAGGCAAATTAAAGGTAACAAATTCGAAACCACAAGTACGTAAAATATAACATATATATCAAGTCTTATAAATAAGTCTTAAATTATTGAATCGAATAAAAATCACATGCATTGACTGTTGACTACGTATTTCACAGATTATAGGGGCCAAGAAAGGGGGACGAACGACTTTAATGATGACAAAAAAGAAACGAATGAAGAACATGCAATATCTGATGAAGACGGTCAATGTACCTTTCAAGTTTCTACACGTTGTACGAAACCCTTACGATAATATCGCTACTATGTTACTTAGGATCAAGAAGATGCGTGTAAATATGAAACCAGACTTGAAGGTACCCAATATTTTTGGTCAGGTTAAGGGATTGGTAGAAAAGCGAACTAACAGTTGTTGTTTGATCAAAATCCATAACACTCAATTGCAAAACAGCACCATACGTTTATATTAATACTCCAACGAACAACCTCGTTCCCAAGGCCGTGAGGAGAAAGGACCCCGGCACTATATATGCTGCTCATAAGTTGTTTTAGATTTTCTTTTATTATAATTAGCTTTTTTTACTTAATTTCTTTCTTGCTTTTGTAACTATAAGACATTTCTTCACGCTGTAAATGCCGAACTGATTGCCGACTTTGAGGACATTTTGCTCAAAAAGTAGGATGGTGACCCCAAATTTCATTTAGCTTATATGATGTGTCTAATGGTAGTTTTATCAGCTGGCAAAGTATCACAAAATGGCATTTACTTTACATTGTTTAAACTCGCAGTAAAGGCTCGTTCACACGAGCGATTTTTGCGGCGATTTGAGGTGCGATTTTTACAGCGATTTTAAACGCGCGTGTAAACAACCGGCGATTTTACTGTGGCTTTTCCCCGGGGGGGGGGGGGGGGGTACTTGACCCAGTTTCTGACGGGGACGTTCCGCTTGTACCTCTTAACCCTGACCCTATTTAAGAAAGCAGAATCCTAAAAATATGTACCCTATTTCAAGACAAATTGGTAAAAAGTAGACCCTATCCAAGACTCAAGGGGGAAATTGTATACCCTAGGTAAGGCAATTTAAGACAAATTAGGCTAAATTGTATACCCTATTCAAGACGCCAAGGCAAAAAACCATACCCTATTTGGCGGAACGTCCCCGTATAGTAAATATAAGGGAGTACCCCCCCCCCCCCCCCCCCCCCCGGGGGCTTTTCAGCTTTTCAGTATAAACTTTTGCTACAAGTTTTTGCGAGTTTTATGAAAAAATGATCATTTTTGATCTTCTTCATCTTTCCATGACGGAAAGTAGCTACACATTTCCTATTGAGGGACTCCTAGTTCTAATTTTCACAGTTTTCTGAAATAAATCGCAGCTGAATCGCGGTCAAATTTGAACATGTTCAAAACACCTGCGATATCGCGGCGACGTGAATTTCCAAAATTGCAGTAAAATCGCCGGTTGTTCACACGCGCGAATTTCATCGCCGTAAAAATCGCCGCAAAAATCGCTCGTGTGAACGGGTCTTAAGAAATACTTTTCAGGGAAAAACGCAAACATTGTTTACCTTGTCGATGGACTTGACCGAGAAAAAACGGCGCCAGTATTGTTTACATACCAGCGGTATACCCTGCATGTTACTGTTACTAATAGCCTATTTCGATGTCTATGCAAGGTTTTAACCGTGACATATTCATACTGAACCACTCTAAAACGTTTTGTTTTGATATGTAACACTCTAAAACAATTTCAAAACAAGCTAATAAATAATTGTATTTGCATTATATAACTTGGCGTCGTTTTGAATACTGGCCCGTTTTTGACACTTAGTAGCGGTTACATTCGGACTTTGCCCCCAAATGTTATTTTATTTGTTGGAAGAGTAAGCATTGTTCTTTCATCAAAATATAGTTTTGTTGTGTGGACCGATGTATTATTACACAGTGGAGATATTTTGCGTTGACTTTCCCCTTCGGAAAAAGTCTTGAAAATTTAAAAATAATTAAAAAATTTAAGTTAAAACGTCGTAATAATATAATTTCTTATAAGAAACTATCTGTATTTTATGTAATGCTTTAGTGTTTGAAATTGAGCGATTTTTGCAATGTGGTAGAACGACCTCGAAAAATCGACCAATATCTCGAAAATCCAATATCGTCCTCGTTCTCCTAAAATATTCATCCTATGAGAACGAAACTCACACAGTATAAATAGTTCATATAGACCTACATTCTGGCAAAGTTTGAAGGATTTTTATATCACCGGTCATACCTGACTATCTCAGACATCCACTCGGCTTAGAATTAATATGGGTAACCATGCAATCCTCGACTTTTTACCCTCGACTTTTTACCCTCAACTTCCTACCCTCGACATCTTACCCTCGACATTTTACCCTAGACATTTAGGTACAATCGTTCATAATATCTCTACATACATGTTAAAAATATATTATCCTATTCTTTGTAATAAATGTTACTGCTCTAGAACTCTGCATTCTGTTTTCTTTGGCTCCCCTCAATATCATATTGGGTTGGGTTTTGTCGCAGCACTTTACTTGCAATGTGCAACCCCTAGTTAGTCGGGCTAGAAGGCCCGACTCTAGTTTTACCTTTTAGCCTATCTGTCACGTCGCGTATAGTCCCCCATGATGCTTTGGGAATGAACACAGGAAGCCCAAAGTAGAATTGTTTAGCCTCTTGTGTTGATTTTATGACTAGCCCGACTTCACGCTCATAGAGCGTCTAGTTGGTAATACACCTAATCCAAAAAACATTGTCTGGTCCGCCGCACATTCCTCGCGCCAAGACTGTGAAAGATATTGGTTATATCTAATCAGTAATTAATTTATTTGCATGTTCACACTCTAGTGTGGTACTTTTTTCAACGAAATAGTGTTGTGCCTACATTTATTTTCTTGTTTTATCACTCTCATCAAAATATTCACTGTGTTTTCCTTCACGGTCTTGGCGTGAGGACTGTGCGGCGGACCCGACAACGTTTTTTGGATTAGGTATATATTCAAAACTGTACACACTACGCGTCTTTGAAAAAGACACTTCGATTTTGTCTATGATACCGTAACAAACTTGTTTTTCATTTCTTGCAGTTGAACGATTCGGAAGCATTAGATTCCGAAATATTAAAATACTTCAACTTGGCTTCAAGAAATCAATATCTTACCAAAAAGTACTCTAAAAGTCTGCTGGAAATCCAAAGCACAGATCTGATAAGAAGACCAAAAGAGATAATGAAGAGAATCTGTCAGTTTCTAGATTTGACTTGCAATCAAAAATACATTGAAGACTGCGTTCAAATTATCTATAAGAATCCGTCCCGTACAAGAGACAATGTGATATGGACACTCGAACAGAAACGAAGAATAAAACGGGCAATGAAACGATTTTCTTTCCTAAAGAGATTTACATTTGATTCGGACTAGAAGAATCTGCGCTCATTATGTTCAGCGGTTGTTTGTCTATGCGGTTTCTGCATCTGCGGAAAATTGCTTCGAGCAGTGTGCTCAAGATAAGCACAAATATGGACCTGTTAACTGTGTCGTAAGGATGAACTTTAGTCAATAAGAGAGGATCCGGAAACAGTAGTAATAATAGAGTAGAAATCACGTCTTTTGCACGCGCGTTAAAAGTTACAATGTATGGATAATAATGTGACATTTCGATTGCTTGTTTTTCTTTCTCTTTTTAATGTAGTGCGATGCACATTTGCCTTGAGTATATATTGTACTTTTTTTTGTGGCAGTTTAATATGTTTAATAATAATGTCGATGTTGGTTGACGTGCGGACAATACAATGCATCACAGATTGTCATGCGAGTTGCCAACTTAACCCTATTCAGACCAGGCTTTTTTTGGCTATACCTAGGGCAGGGGGGCTTTTGAGGCCCGCCCCCTGCAACTATTAAACTACTGTCCGTACGACCAGTAAATGCACAGCGAAGGATGTACATTGGCAATTACGTTACTATGGGGACTTAGGTGTCATTATCACATCATTTTAGCTGAAGCTGCCTATATTGGATATCCACTCAAATATTAAATGTATAACACAAAACTTTGTCAAATACTTGAGAGGTGAAATGTTAAGAGCCGTTCCACGTTTAATAAGTCTCGAGTATTTTCAGAAATGGTCAGATACAACACCAATGGGCATTATTTTCTTTTAAAGCGCTCACGTGACATTCGTTCAAAGTTTTGCCGTCTGAAATACTCCAGTTTCGAGATCTCTTTTACTCAGTGTTAGCCTCAAAACCATGTAATACATTATTTTGTTCAGTAACAGTCCGTGCAAATGAAAGAGATTTGTGTGCATAGAAGACAATAAAAATATATCGAAATCTCACGAGTTTTATCTAAATTTCTGCATATTTTACACACAATTGAGGCTAACACTGAGTAAAAGAGATCTCGAAACTGGAGTATTCCTAAAGTTGGCAGATCTCGTGTGGCTGTTCTGCTGCAAATATTTTAATTCTTTTTATCTCACCAACTCGGGCTCAAAATCCGACTCCATCTCCAAAGGTTATTTAGGCTCCAATCACCGCACTCTCTCTTACAACGCACGTTTACTAAATATACCATAATATTTTTGGTAACATGTGGGCACAGGAAGCAAAGAAACGTTCAATGTCAATATAAAATGTTTCAACACTGGTGTAGCCATGTCACAGTGTGCATTAATATCCAACTTTAGGAGCCCAACAGCCAAATAACTTCTTGTGCAGACTTCACGGTATAAACATTGTAAAGACAGCACAACCAAGATTGCTACATGCAGGACTACAGAATCAACTGAAGTTTTAAGCTCAAATTTTAGAAATGCAGATTCCACTACGATTTGATATTTAGTGATAGTTTTGGTCTCCGATTGTATAAACTGGGGCTCGGCAAGGTCAAAACGTATGCGTGGCTAATTACGGAGCTCTGCACAAGTAATCCTTGATTCAAGGGTATAGTTCTTTAAGGAGATCGTTTTGTTCTTTAATCATAAGCTGGGTAAGGGTTGTGGGTGGATTAGGTTTGGGAAAGGGTTTGTGGATAATGAAGATATAGATTGAACGGGATTGCGGTTGAGTTCTAGTATACCAACCTATTCTGGTGTTGGTAAGAGACTGGGAGAAGGCCAGAGTGGATATCAATACATAGGGCAGAATGTTATACTAGAGTACAAACACTAAAAGTGTGCAACATATATACCACTAAATACTGCTAAATTATGCAAATTCTTTTGTTCTCTATTGTTTAATCAACACTATTTAGTGGTAAATAGTACAAAGTATTGCACACTTTTAGTGTTTGTACTCTATTACACGGCTTGTCATATATTTGGGTGCTCACTTTTTCTTGAACCCAACCCAGAATGCATTGCAAGCGAAGTAGAAAGGCGAAAATACAGAATCGAAGCACGTATCAAACGAGGGTTGGGCGATCTGGCATATCATTCGGCATTTACACCCCTAAAAAGCTGTAATTTTATCATCAGATGGAAATCGTGAATATACCATTCTATAATCTTTGAAAATAATATATATGCACCTCTTAATTAGGAGCTTTTGTAAGATCCGCGGAGAGTATAGGGGCCGTAGTGGGGGCGAGAATACAGTATGGACTTGTATAATGTGGGCGAAGGTTTGCATAAAAGAGAATGGTTAAAGTATGTGCATAAACAAAATCGCGTTGTGTAGAACGGTGGTGACTGAAAATCAGGCTTTAGAACACAAAGAACACTAGAACAAAAAACAGAACGTATAGAAAACACTACAACAAACCGAACGTATGGAATAGTGGAACGCACAGAACACAAAGAAGACTAGAACACACACACACACACAAAACAATAGAACACACCGAACGAATGCAACACTAGAACATAACAAAGAAAACTAAAAACCAAAGAACACTAGAACACACAGAACGTATGGAATAGTAGGATTATTTAAGGCCTGTTTACATGGAGATAGGGGCACCCTCCTAGCTACCGGTAGGGTCACGCTTCCGCTATTGTTTTTCGTAGTTGTTTACATTTAAAGTTGGGTCACCCTAGGGCTAGGGTCACCCTATCAGCTAGGTAGGGTGACCCTCCTAGGAGGGCCAGCTTTTTGCCATGTAAATGCTCATGGTAGGGTCACCCTAGGGGGAGGGCTATCTCGAATTGCATCAAATGACGTATTTTGCGGCAAATTTTCAATCACATTGATAATAATAGCCCATAGCACTGAGAAACCACAGCCAAGGATGCTAAAGAGAGGAAAACTGAATTTAGCGCCAAAAGAGAACGCTTGCCCGCCATTTTGTTTGTTTACGAAGCTTTGCGACCGAGCCACGACGCGAGCCCTACCCCCGGGTGACCCTTGCTTGTCGAGTTTTCATGTAAAGGAGAGCTATGTTTTGACCCTCCTAGGAGGGACACCATATCTCCATGTAAACAGGCCCTTAAAACACAATTTTGTTTATTTTAACTCTGTTGGGATTCATGTGAACAATAGTCACGCATATCAGAACTAAGCGACGGTAACAAAGAGTGGTAGTCATGATCAGTGTTCATAGATGATGAAGTAACCCCAGAGTAGCGTCTGTCACGCAGGAGGATCAGGTCTACAGCCGTATGATTGGGAAAGAACGATGAGTTGAGAACTCAAATAAAGGAACGTCCTGTGAAAAATAAAACAAATCCGTTTTGATGAGTTTGATGTAATAGAAGGGAAGGTTGTTTCATCTAATATCAAAACACCGAGAGGGGGCTAAAAGAGGCCCAGTAGAGTTATTTTAACCGACTTTGAGATGTTTTGATAGAGGATGAAACACTCATTATATTTATTATATGATTGAGTCAGTTTTCTTTGTTCTTGTAGGCGCATTGTATCATAACCCCTGGTTATTACCAATTCAAGGCTTATTATCACTAATAGCATGACTTGAGGTTGATATGATTGATAATGGCAATAGAACTGTGTGGTGTGCAATTTGGTCTGGAATCATACGAGTGATTACAAGTGTTAATCACATGTATGATTTTAAACCAAAATGGCACGACACGAAGTTCTATTACCACTAAATCATAATCATCATTTCCTCCGCTCTTCTCCCTTTCCCCTCCCCCTCTTCATATTTTTGCAGTCGCTATCCCAAAACAACTTTTTCCCGTACCCCCCCCCCCCCCCCCCCCCCAAAGGTTAAGGTGACTGGCTACTTTCTTTTGGAAATAATGTTAAACCTTTTCTTTAAACTGCGATTTTTTAATGTGAAATTTAATGCTGATTCCGAATATGAATAGAAAATGGGGTGTCCCGAGCTTGTTTTCGAGTTAATCAGCATTTAATGGATGCCTACGCGCCAACTCATAAGTAAATAGTTATTTTTATATTATATAAAGCACAAATGCCGCAATGCATTCTAAAACACAACATGGATAGTTTTGAATAAAAAAAATACCTTGATCTGTCATATTTTGTCCTTTTAGTGCTTTCAAAGCCCGCATGAAGTCGGACAAAAACTCCTACGAAAATCTATTTTTTGTACGTTAGAAAAATTAACTTTTTGAAAGAATTTGATGCAACGTAGATTTTTTATGCTCCAGTTCAATTAAGCATAACTTAAGTATTGAGTCCCGTGCAAAATTCCAGGGTTTTGCCCTGTTGAAACTTAAAACGTGTATGGTCCCTAAAATTTTATACAGCGGTTTTTGTGCGCGCGCACATCGTGGGCTCGAATCGAACGTTCAAAAGGCGTTCAAAGGTAGCCAGTCACCTTAATCATTTTAATGTGTTAACTTATATCAAGACGCTGCAGTATAGTGCTTTACTTTGTTTTCTGCTCATTAATCTTTCATGAGTTTTAGAATGTTGAGGAAGAGAGCTACAGTATTCTTATGGATATCTCTATACTTGTGAAATACATTATTTACTTACCGACGAGTCTTGTTTATGGCCGCCAGCAGCCAATTTCATTACGACGAGGTTGGTTTTCGTTACTTTCAGTAGACGGGCAACCTGGATACGAGACAAATCATGATCAGAAACCGCCTAATATAAGTGAGCTTGTCTACAATTAGATCGGAAGAATACATGATTCATACGGTGCCAATTCTAATATGGTTTTTGGAGTGCATAATGATGTGCCGAGAAAGGTGTGTCGGAGATAAGGGGGTCGTTAGTAGCCTCCTATGAAAATAATTTTATGTCCTTGTCTCCAGTTCCCTCCCAAACAAGCGTCTGCTCGAAGCAGCCCAAATTACCGTACCCTTTAATTGACCAATTACAGCGAGCGTTCGCAGTGGCAGTGATTTAATTACCCTGAGTACCAGAGGTTTTTTTCTACTTTCTGCTTTTGCGTTTGTAAATCTGACGGTTTGTGAAGCAACGAGCAATGTTGATGTGTAACAGATAAAGGCGTACAAATAATAACTACAAATAGTAGATCAAGAAACCCTCTATTACGATCGGCTGATAAACCACCCCAAAGGTGGGTTTATTAGAAGAGGTACAAGTAATAGATCCAAAACGAATGCGAGTGTTTCATCAGGGGTTCCAAACACCGAGAAACTGGTGAAAACACGAAGCCGCAGGCCATCAAGTAATGAATCATTAATAAGTTTGAGAAGTGGTAGATCTAAAATTGTGAAGACTTTCCAAAGACCGGAACATAAAAACGTCTGCGTCTCTCTCAAATAAGGGCGCTTTCCATTCAACCATTCACAACTTTCCATTCAACGCTTTCCATACATTTGTTTAAAAGTTCGAAACTTTCCGCTGTCAAATGCTACGGACATTTCCGATATAAATTTCGATATAAATTTCAATAATCATTGCTTGTCACCACTTGTCACGATCAGCAGAACTAAGAATATAATTAATGATGATAATAGTGCATTTCTATAGCGCGAACATCAACTAATTTCTCGTTTCGCTTTACAAAACAAGAAATTATCAACAAACTACACCTACTATATACTCGTTCCACAGTTTTCGAAACGTTTCGCCGGAATTCTCTTTTTTATTTCTGAATCATTAGAAAGCGCCCTAATCCACCACCACGACGATAAATGATAAAAAAAATAATATGTTGATACCTCTTCGTGTAAGTTTGAGACAAGTTCAAAAATCTGCTTAGCTTGGTGGAATGAGTTTGCTGACAGTACGAACAGTTCAATCGCCTGAAAAGAAAATAATAATAATAAACAATAATAATAATTTTACTGATAAGATTGATTAAAAAGAATTGGCAATTAAAAAGAATTGAATATACATCTATACATCTATACATCTATACATCTATACATCTATCCATCTATCCATCTATCCATCTATCCATCTATCCATCTATCCATCTATACATCTATCCATCTATACATCTATACATCTATACATCTATCCATCTATACATCTATACATCTATACATCTATCCATCTATACATCTATACATCTATACATCTATACATCTATCTATACATCTATACATCGATACATCTATACATCGATACATCTATACATCTATCTATACATCTATACATCTATACATCGATACATCTATACATCTATACATCTATCCATCTATACATCTATCCATCTATCCATCTATACATCTATACATCTATACATCTATACATATATACATCTATCCATCTATACATCTATACATCTATCCATCTATAAATCTATACATCTATACATCTATACATCTATCCATCTATCCATCTATACATCTATACATCTATCCATCTATCCATCTATACATCTATACATCTATACATCTATCCATCTATACATCTATACATCTATACATCTATCCATCTATCCATCTATCCATCTATACATCTATACATCTATACATCTATACATATATACATATATACATCTATACATATATACATATATACATATATACATATATACATATATACATATATACATATATACATATATACATATAAAATCCCCTGAAGAGTGAGTAATCACGAAACAGGCTTGTCGGGATGAAAGTTTAGTCTGTTTGTTTTTTCTATCGTTAATATATTCTGCTCTACTTTTATGTATCAAGCACTGTACAGCGGATAAATCGAAACAGACTTCCTATATATATATATACACCTAATTGCAAGAATGTTGTTCTGACTTTTATAATTTAGTGGGAAAGGAATTAATTAAAACACAAAAGAAAATCATTCAAGCTGAACTTTTTCTTGAAAAAAGAGTTCAGTTTGAGTAATCTTCTTTTGTCTTTTATTTAATTCTTTTCCCAATAAATTACAAAAGTCAGGACAACGTTCTTGAAATTAGGTGTATAATATATATAAATATACAACAAAAAGATGTTATATGGAAATTAAATATCAAATAAAAGATTTGATCAAATAAAATCAATGGAAACAACAAACAAACAAAATATCAAATGTACAAACAAACAACCCAAGCAAGCGATCAATCAAGGAAGCAAGCAAACAAAGAAACCAACGAACAAACAGACATACAAGCTAATGTTGTAACAAAAAATTCACCACTCAATGTTTGTTACAAAGTGTGTTGATATATTACGATGACATACCTTTGCGTCTTGGCTTTTGGACATATCGGCGAATTCTTTATAATGACTATAGTACATTGGCTGAGGGGTGTCTACAGCTTGAAATGGCATGAAACGACGCTCGAAACGAATCTAAACCAAACAACCAGTGTTAGAGCCGAAACAGCTATTTGAAGAAGTATGTAAAATACATATACACCTAATTGCAAGAACGCTGTCCTAAATACGGAAATTTGGAACTTTACTAAATTAGAACATTTGCCAAATAGAAAAATAAATTATTTCTGAATCAGTTATTACCAAAAATACAACTTTTACGAATTTGTATTGATAAATTTGTAAGTATAAGGATATTGTGATTTTTTTTTTGCCATGCACAATAATTAATTTGGCCGTAATAAGTATTTTTTATAATTATTATCAGTAATTTGTCCAAACAAATACAAGATACAGTAACATTAAACGAGAGTGCGTTGCGAAATAAAGACGTTAGCTGCAATGAACATATCACTCGCCCAGCGAAGGCATATGACATCAATATCTCGAATATAATCATTGTTTGCTCGTTCAGCAATTTCACACTTCCAGGAATGCGAGATAGCTAGCAAACTATCAGCTGTTAAGGTGGCTCGATTCAGTATTTTTACGCCCTGACCACCAATTTTCAACCAAACAAATATGTGCTTTGAAGCAATGTTCTGTAGTATGCTATACCATCTACTTACTAGAGAGATTGAAGTCTACTATGCAATACGGTTTTTCGAGATCGGAGCGTCCATAGCAACGCTAGGTTGATATGGGGGATTTTCCTTCTGGCCTGTTTTCCGGGCGCGGTGAGATATTTAGGTAAATCGGTCTTAGGTACTGCTAGGATACATTTTGGGAATGATTTTAGCCGAATTTGGTAAATTTCTAAGAGAGCAATTTTAAATGAAACGGATAGTTATTTTTAAATACGAATTTCTGAAGTACCCCAAACAAAACAAGTTCCCGGGTGTTATTAATTGCACTGTGTCATCCATAATTTCCACGGATTAAGAGAAAATTCACAATCAATCAGCCAATCAAACGAGAATTTTATGTAGATGTTCAACTAGTATAGAAACCGTTAAGTCAGAGAACAAATATTGTACAACTGGTGCCGGTTGTACGAAGGCTAAATAGCGCTATCCACCGGATAAATCCTTATCCAGAGGATAAAATCTATAAAAAAACTATGCTGTGGATATCTTGTTTCCGCGGATAACTTTATCAACCCTTCGTACAACCGGCCCCTGAACGTTTAAAACCTGACTGCAAGTTTAGTATTTTTATGTTGATACCTGTTCAGAACCAAATTCAAAGTTTGGTTTTTTTAATTTCCCATCGATTTCAAAGCCTTCTAGTGCCTGTAATCAAATGGAAATCATCATCAGCTATTGGATATCATTGGAAATTAGGTGTAATTGTGTTCACCGTACTGTTAATCTTCGAGAAGTTCATTTAAACAACTCATATATATGTGTGTGTTTTGGTAGGCCTATAATTCCTTTTTGTCTTCAAATGACCTATGAATATGGGTAACCTATGAATCTAACCTAACCTATGAATATGGGTAACCATTTTTACATAACTGATGTAATATTCATAACATCATGATGTTAAGGGACTGACAGCATGTACGGGACTATATCCTACCCTAAGATAACCTTGACAAAGATATCTCATTCCCTGGTACAAATGTCGCATTCCTTGATGTTCTTGGATTGCTTTCTCGCTTGCTGTCACAAAAAAAAAAATGGTATTAGGATAAATGAAATCCTTTACACAACTGTTCTCCTTTATTAGGCTGCTTGGCGCCTTGTGATTAGATATGTACATTGATGATATCAACCGTCAACAAGAAGTTATCAAAGTAGTGCCACACAAGTGGTGTCAGTATTGTCAGAAAAAGTGCCACACAATTCTTAACATGATTGTTGCTGTTGTGTTTACACCAAGCAACCTGGAAATGGTTGATAAAAATAATTTTACCTTTCTTTTTCTTCTTGTTTTTCTTTCCACTTCTCCCACTCTTTTGTTCTAAAGGAAATTTTATATCATACATATATGTTCAATAAGCAACAAATAAAAATAAGCTCTCATTCATTTCTTATTAACTGTTATTCCCTGTATGACATCACTTACCCAATGCTATTTCTTGGGCTTGTAGTAACTTCTCTGCACGGTTTAAGCACGTCATGTGCCACCCAAACAAGAAATCCAGATACCTGTTAATAGTATGTACAGCTATTTCAAAAAACGTAGAATACTGAATAGTGCATTGCCAGACCGAAATGCATTTTGGGTCATGTAATATTGTTTAAAGTAAAATACATAATAATAGTTATTAGTAAGTGCATTCCATGCATTCAAAACAATATACCAGCCAGTTATGGAGAGTAAATATCGCCTTTATATGTATTTTTGATTCCAAATTAATGAGACCCACAATGCCGTTCGGTCTTGCAATGCACTGTTCAGTATTCAACGTTTTTTTAAATAGCTGTATATAGTAATAGCGGATGTATCACAACGAACTAACAAACCAACGAACAGCAAGCAACCAACGAACATTAAATAATAAATGAATTGAAATGTACATCATCGATTGCAATGTAAGCTTTGGAGAGTTGGGGAAGAGGGGGGAGACTACCTTTGTATACACCTATTTCTAAAAAAATGTCTTCGATGTTTTTGTACACTTCAAACTGAATTGCGTTACTTGTAAACGTTTCTTTTACACTGCAAGTTTTGCACAGGTGCTCAAATTGTAAAATGCCTATATTCTAGTAAAGTATACATAGAGTCCTGCGACTAGCTTATAGGCTTTTCACTTCAGGGGCAACCAAGTTTATAGATTTATATTTGGAGCTATACTTACCAATAGATGTAGTGATATTCATATGGACTGTATAACTCTAGTTCAAATCCCGACGTTAAATATTGGATCATAATGTTAAGAGTATGGTACAACACCCATGAACCAAAGCAAGCAAAGTGTTGACGCTGTGGCTCGTACTTTGTCAATATTGTATGCAATTCTGAATCAGCTTTATCGGCCTGACAAACAAAATAGTTAGAGATAAATGCCCTGAGAACTTTATAGTATTAGAATATAGTCATATATATATCCCATAGAGAAAGTATAGGTGTCAAGTGGTTGGGGACTTCAAATCACGGGGTTAAACTCCAGGAAAACCTTTTTAATGGTACTTACAATTTTGAATTTGCTGAACGCGTTGCAACGATTGTCGATGTAAACATGATTCAGTGAACAATATGCGCATAGTTCAAGTACTACATGTACAAATATATTTATAACGTGCACATATTCCATGTCCTGTTTGAATAATGAATTGCTAGTTTCTTACCTCATCCTGTAAAGTTGCAAACTCCTCTAGTAATTGTCCCAGTTTATCTCTCTGTCTTGCTCGGTTATGGCCCAGGGTATGGATAACAGAATTCATGGACTGAACACACAAATAGGTTAGTTAAAAAATAATATAAGTTATGTATAAAATTCGAGTCCGTATTTTATAAATGCATGCTAACTCGCCTCGTATCTATATCTATATACCGATAAAACATGGCCTTTTATTTTAGATATACTACTAATAACAAACATATTCAATGAAAGTAACAGATAACAGTTTACACCGATGAACTATAGTGGCCCTCAGGCTTAAAATTACTATATGAATATATTTTTTTAGATTTTTCATTAATAACTAACAACAGAGAAAACAGAGCACACACAATAAATGTGACACACGAGAAGACAATAGTTTTCACAATAATAGAATAGTTGTATGTACCGTATAAATAATGATAATTTGTAATGATAATTTACGTATACTATTAAAATAATATCTAATGCTTTTCTTTAGTTTGCATATTTTGTCAGGTGGGTATGCTTATTATTATTTTATTTTTTTACAGCGATACTGTATTCAATTTTCTCATAATATTGGAGATATGCCTTAAAACCATTAAACTTCAGCTGACTACCTTTACCCCTTGCTCATGTAGGATTTATAGAGAAGAAGCACAAAATTGACTAATGTAGAAAAAATTAAAACAGAGATAAGGCCCTATTATGATTGACGGGGGTAGATTAATATTGAAAACTTTCAACCACGTTAATATTCCACAGTAATATTTACAAGAAATGTCATCTATGGTTTCTATTTCTTTCCACAAAAGAAACATAGCTGGTAGTCGTTTAACTTAAATCTAAATAGATATTTTCTTTACATATAAACAGTTCATTAGGATTCTATATTGGAACCATCTTAAATTTGTGTCGACCGTGGTTGAAAGGACTAAGGAAATAGACATCAATCCAATCAAAACAGCCTTTCCCTTAATTGGTGTAAATACTTTTGCCACCTACATTCATTTTAATCATTCCAATCAAAACAGCCTTTCCCTATGAAGGTTACTATTTAAGATCTTTTTCCATTTTGCAGGTATAGCTTTAGTTATTATGGCTAACTAAGTAAAACAATCTGTTAGAGAGAGGCCTTTTTTCACTGCATGGTCCCATGAAAAACAAATAAAGATTGATTTGATTTGACAATATCTATACTTTTGCAGAAAGTTTGCTTCTTACCATGCGGTTTTGAGTAGCAGTAAAATTTCTTAATATATAATGGTTCTTCATTTAGTGATCACTTGCTACCATTAGAATCTTGGGACGTCACAACAGACTCCATTCATTTTGTATTAATGCAACATTAAAATTGTTAGGATTATGATGCTAAAGCTGATATCAATTACAATTACTAAAATATAAATGTTATAGCAATAATAGCTTAACTGTACAGTGGCCGATCCAGGATCCTAGAAAGGGGTTCCATCATAGAAGACTGGGGTGAGAGTAGCCACAGGTAGCCCAAGAGCAGACAAAAGAGATTCCAGACAGTGTATTGTCGTTACAAAGGGGGGTTCCATGGAACCGTTGGACCTCCCCTGGATCCGCCACTGCTGTATCTATTAGTACCGTGAATAAACACTGACCCTGACAGCTCTGTTAATGAATGCATCTGATAATTCCTTTGCCTTTGGGCTGTTGCTTAATGATGACCTTGATAAAATAGAGAAACAATGATCATATTATGTCCTGCACATGCTCCATACAGGGCATCTGAAAAAGTGCGAGGGTGCGATTCCGCACTATTTCCCGAAAATCGCACCGAATCGCACTATTTATCGTTTTCTGCATTTTTCAACATTTTCCGCACTTTTTGCCAGAAAATTACAGAAAAACTTGCAAATCTGTTGACATTGTTCTTGAATACACAATAATTCTTCAAATAAGCAAGTTTTTCATCGGAATTCATCTCATTTTGGGCTGGAAATCAACTGTAAAACATTATTTTCTTTCGCCGTTTGACGATAATCTACCAGGGGTTCCTCGCCGTCAGTTTTAGTTCTAATTCTATAAACGCTTTTGATTGGTCTAAAAAGCACCCAATCACATGCCTCTATAAAAAATACAGCAAATATAACGCAAATTTCGCAGAAAATTTCTTCATTTTGCATCAAAATAATATTAAAAATAAATAATAATATGTAAATTAGCATTTCCGCACTTTTCCGCACTATTTGCTAAAATTTCCGCACTCTCCCAAGGTTTTTTTCCGCACTTTTTCAGATGCCCTGTCCATATGTTAAAAACATTCAAAATAACGACAAGTGTACAACATATTTTGTTGAATGGCAATGTTGAAGTCGTTTGCCAAGAGTTTGAAGAGTTTAAAGGCCCAGGCAAGCGGCTTCAACAAAATTGAATGGATGTTGAAGCAAATGTTGCAGTTGTCTAACCAAGCCTTAAGGAAGTTAACATACTTTTCAGCGATTGAAGGTGGACTGTTAAAAGCTTTAATAGCATCTCGTAGTACATCAACACCAGGTGCTTTTCCAAAAAACTTGTTATTTTGCCATACTAGGAGCTAATGATAGTAATCAAAAAGATTGGCATGTTAGAATTCACAACAGAAATAGATATATAAATGAATATAAATATGTGGTAGATTATCACCCCTACCACTTGGATAGCCCCTGGGTTATCACCCTTCCTTGCAGCACAAATGCTGAATTAGATAGATACCTTTATTCAAAAAGGGTATGTTCTTTAAGCAGTATTACATAAAAAATACTAAAATCTAATATCTATCAGCTGTCTATCAGAAAATCACATTTAAAACTTAATTCCATGGTTGAAAAAGAATTGTCTCCAGAGGTGGAACCCAAGAATAGGAGCTTAATGTGGTCAAGTTGTACAAGGCGCTTTCAGCACTTATAATACACAGTCTGTACAAAATTACTTGATTTTGATTGGACGAGAGGAGTACAATTAAATTGTAAATGTACTCTGCAAAGTACCAATTAATTTTTCATTAAATTATAAATAAAAAGGATATTCTCGTACAATTTGTAATTAGTAGATACCTGTGATGTTTTGAAAGTTATCGAATTGGACTCGCCTAAATCACTCGTACCTATATTAATTACAAATTGTACACAAAATTGTTTGATTTCCTATACAAATTCACAGAAAATTAAAAAATACCAAATCACAGAAAACTTATGCTTTCAAAGAAAGTTTACTATGATTTTTCCTTTGAGTAAAACTGAATAAAAAAAAAAACACCAACAAATACAAAGGAATCGCAGTGCAATATTCATAAATTCATTGAATCTTGAAAAACACATTAAAGAATAATGTACACCTTGAATTGAAATAAATGCTACGGTTGTCCAGAGTTCTTTATTGTTAAAATGTGTTCTTTTCATATATCAGGATAAGCTATGGAATTGAAATGAGTTTGGTGTATGAGTGAAATAGAGATACATGAGAAAAATACCGTGGGTTCAAGTCTTGCCAAGGGCATTTGATATGTAACTATGATATAATTTATATATATATATATACCTGTAAAGTGGATCTTGTCAGTACACATGGATGACTCTTGCTGAACTCAGAAGCAAAATCCTGAATAAGTGAATAAAAATTAATTACTGACTTTGTATAACTACAGGTCCCGTCAGACTAATGTCCCGATTGGGAATTTGGTCGACATGTTACTAGGAAAGCCAACAATGTGGTCAGACAAGAGGCCTGAGCTTTTTGGAACTCTATCAACCAATTCCCAATGTAGAGTATAGTCTGGCGAGACTAAATAAAATCATATCCGTGGTTGAGAATCAGGAAAATCATAAAACAATGCTTACGATAATCATATGTAAAGGAGAGAATTCCACGACACCACAAACATGTATCAGCCTCTTGATGACCGCTTGTAAATAGTCCATGGCCTGCAAGAAATAGAATGTATATATTTAAAATTAAATGAAATCTAACCACTAAAATGCTTGATAATGAATTAAGTGCTACATGTGTACTTACTGCTTCTCGTCCAAATACAGAGACATAGCGAGGAAAGGATGGAAGCAGGAGTCGTTGGTTAACCAGTGGTTCAAATCCCAACATTTTTCCTATAGTAAAAAAGTTAAGAATCTCAATCAATTATGGAAATGTCATTTGGAAAAAAAGAACAGTGCATCCTTATAATCATCTTTAATCATTGAATAGATTCAGACATACTAGACATACACAAATTTATGCAAACATGTACCAAAAGAGTTAAGAAATAAATTAGACATTTCTTGTGAATGTTAATTCTGAATATGTTTAATTTTTACTTCAAAAACGGTTATTGTTATTAACACTTGGCTACAAAAAGGTAGCCAACCTCTGCTAATTAATGATGACAATCATCATTTCCCCTAAAACTAGTGATTCTACGATCATCACCTCGCTTCACCAAATTTACAAGATGTGTTTTGAGGTAGGCATAATAGTTTATAAGCCCCCAACACAAGAAAGGTGCTAAATAATGCCATTCTTCAGGAACTACACTAAGAGGGACACAAACATATGATGGAAAACTGCTGGCTGCAAAATGTACAATATTTTAGAAGTCTGATAAGTCCTCGATATTTTGTAATCAAATTGATATAAAGTCACTGAAACAATTGATAGAGATTTATAGAGATTGTATTCATTTTTTTAAATCCTATGCTACATAAAATGATAAATCGCATTTGGTGCAAAATAGATATTGTTTTCTCTTCAATTTTCAAACACGACTTTCATTAACGGCTGTATCATATGATGGTCATTCACCATAAAAATAACTTGTGAAAATTTGAGAAAAATTTTCAAGAAGCTATAAGAAATGAAAAATCAGAAAAACACCAAAATGAGGCAATAAAGGTCTCAGCAGAAAATTACATACAAATCTATCATGTTTTATTGAGCACAACTTCATCGGTATTAATATATTGTAGCCAGAGTATCAAAACCTTCCAAACATGCCTATTCCAGTTGGCTCTTTCATTATGACAGTGCTAAAATATCTGTTCACTTGAAAAACTAATAGTCCTTTTTATAGTTTCCTGTGCCATCTTGAAAGGTACCCAGACCTTTGCATCATTTGAAGCGAGAGAAAACGTTGAGCTTGCAATGATAGAGATTCGTGAATAATTGTCCCACAGGGTGTTTAAACAAAACTGAACAAAACTTTCAAAAAAGTCAGCAAATTCTATTATTCCATTATTCATAATTTTAGTCATTCCCTGGCAAATTATGTTTATTCATTCATCTATTCCTAAATTTATTCACTCATTCCTTCATTAATATATCTATTCTTTGATTTCCTAATCCATTAAATATTAATTTCTTATTTATTTATTTTATTCCTTTATGTACCTTTTTCTATGTCTCCAGGTATACCTAGTTCAATGGTCTTTTTAATGGGATCAACTAAGGTCAATGCTGTGTTTAGAAGCTGCTTTGCTGTGACCACTCCACTGCACTATATACCGTATATAAAACAAGATTATTAAAATCAGAGATTGTTATATTCCATTATGGAACTTATGTTTACATACCTCTTGCTTATCCAGTGCGACAATAGCACAATAAAACCCTTTTAAAAACTTCAGTCTTGCTAATATTGCTTCATTTTTCTTAATTTCAGCCTGAAAATGATAACAGATCTTTTAAGATCTTTCAAAGGCAATATAATATGGCAATGTATATGATATGCAATAAGGCAATTTGAAAAAAAAGTTATGGTTAAATATTGAATAATACGCTTATTTGCATGAAAACTTCAACCTTCATTGGTCGAAAGCGTTACTGAATGTTGCACGATGGCGGCGATTTTGAGCCTACAAAAGGTTGGTTGTATTTATTCACAAATATTTATACATAACATTTATCTGTAGGTTATTAGACGTTTGTCTCAAGAAATGTTTGGCAGTCCATTCGGTTTTTCTATCAAAAAATGACTTTTTTACTTGAATTGTTCATATTGCACGTAAGCAATTTTGACAAGAAAAAGGCTGCACTTTGAGACCATCTCACTCCAAAACGAGTATGGTGACACCCCATTTTTTATTTGCTCATTAAACTTGTATGATGATCGTACTTCAACATGCGAAGTTTGAAGAGAAATATATTATGGTTAATTCATTTGCCTGCGAACGTCCTTAAATCAAAATCAAAGCACTCAATATATAAATATATTTATATTTTTAATAAATGGAAAAAATAAATTTTGTTGATGTGACTGTACCTGCACTTCAGCGGTGTTTGTATCTGATGTTAGAGACATTCTAGCACTCTGTTAAAAATATAGAAACAAGTCAACAGGTTTTATTGGAAAGAAGCTATCCATGATAATAAGGAATTAAAAAATCATAATTAAATGCTAGCTGTTATATTGTCTTAGAAGCAGAAGTTTTTGACAGCCCCATCTTAGGAAAGGCAGCAGGATTTTGAATGATCACATTTAACTAACCATGCAGATTTTTATGAACAGTTCAAATTGTTTTAAAATAAGTATCCAAATCAATGAGTTTTAATCAGTGCCTTCCATTGACTATTTTTAGGATAACCAGAACACAGACACATGGCACAGAGAAAAGCCCATCAGGAAAGATTCAGAATGAGCTAAAAATCTTAAATTACATAATATTATACCAGCAAAGAAGCTAGAAATATGACAGATAATTCCTATGAATAATCACTATTGTTGCCTGTATTTGAGCCACTGCCTAGTTCATGTCTTGTATTATACCTTGATTTTCTTAGCAGTTTCCTCTTCTGCTTCCTTCAGCATTCCTTAAGATAAGAGCAAAATAAATACATCATAGTCCAGCCATTGGTATCTTATACTAGAGTGCTCACACTGAACTCATGGAATTTCACACAATAGAAAACGAGACAAAGCCAAGGTTATTTTTAGCTGATATTCATTGTGCCTGCATGACTCTTCCAATACAGAATATATTTTCTCACTACTAGCTGTCATTATTAACTGATAATGCTGTCTCAAAATCACGTTTAGTTTATAATAATAGTCTTGATATAAAAAAAAATCAGTGTTCAAAAGGTTTCATGAGAATCAAATTAATTCT
This sequence comes from Metridium senile, assembly GCA_949775045.1. Taxonomy (NCBI): domain Eukaryota; kingdom Metazoa; phylum Cnidaria; class Anthozoa; order Actiniaria; family Metridiidae; genus Metridium; species Metridium senile. The sequence goes on from OX459109.1 coordinate 7,195,601, forward strand.
TATTGTCTAAATGAAATTTTTAATTTAGAGTTTTTAATTTAGATTTAAATGAGCTTAAATTTGAAGTTTGCACTTTCCCTGGTGGATAAGGGCAGACTGTTCCACACTCTAGGCCCTGCAACTGTAAACACTCAGTTGCCAAAAGTCTTGCATTTTGTGCAAGGAATAATGAGGAGCTGCTGCTTTTCACTGTATAAGATGACGTTTTTGCTTACAACTGACAATAAATTATTATGACTGATTGTTAGGTAGGGGCACGTACTTAGAACAATGGTCAAGAAGCTGTAGAATGATTGACTTAAGAAACAAAAGACAAAAGGTTAATGGGCAAAAATTCTCAAGCACCAGACTTAGGCCAAGTTTCTTGACAAGTGGTACCAGAAGTGCTACTTTCTAACTGCCTGGTACACATGCAGCTGCTGTCCAGGGATGAGTTGATTGTAGCTATGATTGGCACTAGAGTAACAATACACTTCTTGACTAACCAAGTAGGAATAGGATATAGTTGGCAGCAAAATATTGGCCGAAATCATCAGCTAGTTGTAGTGGGCTGGAATATGGCAATAGAGGATAGCCAGATAGCTCTCTACAGAGAGATTTCACAACTTGAAAAAGCTTTGTGAAGAAAACTTGTGAGACTGTTTTAATTTGTAGTCTGAGACATAAGACAGGAATCAATCCATTCAGTGGTAGTCACTGTGAGACTAAATCTTTGTATGAAGCAACAAAGAAAAGCAAGAACTAAGCCCAATTTATAACTGGACAGGCTACAGGCTTAGTATGTTTTAGTACAAAATAATTCTTGTTCACAGGTTTAATGCAAGCACTCTAGTGACACAGAACACAGTTGGTTCATGGTTTTAGTTCAACTCATCTTTCTTTATATATCAACAATAACAATAATAATTAATGAGAAAAAAAATTGTGAAAATTAACAAAATATTAACAAAAGAACGATTGATGCACACTCTTCTAGTCACTAACCTGCACCTCTTGGGTCTGTTACAGGACTACCCATCTTAAAACCATATGTCATTGATTGGAAATCTTCCTATTGATATTTATATATATATATATTATTTAAGCATTATAAAATTCATGAATGATTAATGAGCAATTGACAAAAGAATTCACATCTGTGACGAAGGTTGTATATCTGATACAGATTCGACCTGATTTGCATAAGTTTTAACTTGAATTTTCTCGGCCAGATTTACTTTTATCTGACAATTTTAGTAAAATATTAAAGAACTAATGTTGGAGTTTCATAAGTACTATACAATATTTGTGTCCGATCTGTATAAGATATAGTGCCTCATCTTGGACTCGCCACTGTATATCTCATGCAGATTGCCCACTCATATTGTATAATAGTACATAAAAGCCAGTTCCTATGACACTACCTTAAACACACTTGAATATACTTTAGATTATGGAAGAATAAGTTCTATAAAGAATATCCCAGAACAAAAAAATTTATATACCGGTAAATATTTCAATTTTAAAGCCACACAGAATAGAAAGAAGACAAACAAAACAGGAGGGAAGCCACTGGGGATTGAGTTTAGGACCTCTTGCTCCAAAATCCATGCACTAACTAAATGAGCTACAATTGTTTATGTTACTTGTTTCTACTATATTATGTCATTTATTGTCCACTCACCTCTTCGAAGACCTGAGCAGTATTAACGGTAACTCTGATAAACTCACAGCATTTCAACACAGCAATACAGAAAGCCTTTAAAATAACACAATCATATATTGTTTATCAACATTTATAATGGATGATATGCTTGAAAAACGAAACATTATTAGACAATAAATAAAATAAAATAGTTAATGATTGTTTTGTTATAAATCCTAAAACCAACAACAGTCTCAATTTGATGACCTTAAGCTTAAAACCCAATGTCACCTTATCCACTCTAGTACAAGCTACACATACACATATACACAGGTTTCATACCTTAAGACAAGGGTCTTCAATAAGAAATGGATCATGCATATATAAACAGATAAATACAGTTTGTACTAGGGAATGACCATCCAGCCATGTGACCTGAGGATACAGTTAACAGCTTTGTCAATAGAAATGCTACAAATCAATCTAGATAAGTAGGTACATGTAGGTATGCATCTCATTGCAAGCTCAGCGTTCATTTCTTTTCAATATTGCAAAGGTATGGCTACCTTTCAAGCATTATCTAAAAAACGAGCAGAAGTGTTTTATCAAGTATAAAAACCTGAGGCATAGTAATGAATTTTTTTTTTGAATTTTTTGTTTATTCACACACATTATGACAATAGAAAATACAATTTGAATAATTTACATAATTACAAATAGAAATACATATAAATGTAGTACCTAAGTTATGAAAAAGTATAATAATTTATAGTGTGTTTGGTTGTTGAAGTCGTATAAACTTTCGAGTCAACAACCACCCACTGAATAAAGATTAATTATAATAATAATAAATGTAGACCAAGAATAGAAAGGGGGAGTCAAAATAAATAAATTATTAATTCGTGAAATATTTGATAAACAATTAATATTTCATGAAGTAATAAGTGTATATACAATCTAGGTTTGTGATTGCATCAAATAGATTTTGAAACAGATACTAAATAACGAGTAGGAGCTCATTTTTTTAATATGTCCTAAAAGTTGTATTCTCAATAATATCAAATGAGAGACTGTTTTGTCAGCATAATTACACAAAAGCGCGCCAAAATTATATCTTGAACATGAAGCGTAAGCGCTCTCACGAGAAAACAAAACCGTTTGCCGAACGACTGAACATAAGCAATGTTAGGCGGGCACACACTCAACAATAAATTGAGCATTAACTGTTAGGAATTTTAAATAAACTTGACAAAGAAGGAACGCAAATTCTGCTGAATGAACTCGATCAGACTGGCCTAATTAACTCTGTATCGGTTGATGGACTAAAACGAGTGATTTCTGTACCGATCTGAGTTCGTCCCGGTGCGTGGAATATCACGCTTTTGTTGTGACAATTCGCTCAGTAATAGATAGTCAAAATATTTAGACTGATTCAGTAATAGGTAGAGTTCTAGATGCAATCAACAATAATAGTGCTTAAACCAGCCAAAATTTCAGTGTTGAACATGCACTTGATGTTGCGTTAAATTGATACATCTTATATGAACCACAGGGACCCCTAATCAATCAAAAATTATGGGTAAAATAGATGAAAAATGCGTGCGCATGCAATTGTTCATCGCTTGGGCTTCCTGTGTCGACTACTACTTGTTATACCTGTTGGGCTTCCTGTGGCAGCCGTTGCTTGGTAACTTGTCCACCCCTTGTGATAATATATATGTGACAAGGGATGAAACTCCCATTACAAATTTATATAAAACCGCTTATTTCAAGTGGAAAAATTGCTTCTAGTGGATATAAAACAACACATACATGTTGAAAGAGGGAAAAACATACCATTTATTAACTTTTTATAAAATACATTTCATGAAAACATTTTTTTTTTCGAAATATCAATTTTACGAACTGCAGTGCAACGTGGAGGTACCGGAAGTCAGGTTTTAGATAGTGAAACATTATCAAATGTCTTCACAACTATTTCGGAAAGGTGACTTTGCTCCAGCGGTGTGTCGGATTTAGCAAGACTCACCGTTTGATGTCTTCAAAGTTGTTTATATTGTCTATCGGACATCATCTTGTTCACATTTGGCAGAAAAAAATAATCACTTCCGGTACCTCCCTGTTGCACTGCACATATTTTGAGTATTTGATAGTTTCATCCCTTGTCACATATTACTAAACTAGAGAGATTTGCGGAGAAAAGCTACGCGAGAAAAGTTTTTGAATTTTGCTATTCGTCAGCCATTCGTCACCAAGCAACGGCGGCCACAGGAAGCCCACCAAATATCACGAGCAGTAGTCGACACAGGAAGCCCAAGCGAAGAACAATTGCATGCGCGCGCGTTTTTCGTCTATTTTATTAATAATTATTGATTGATTAGGGGTCCCTGTGTATGAACTTAAAAGCGTGAAGAATAAAGAATTTTATTCTTTCTTTTGTTTCCAAGTTTCCATGATCAAAAAACATAATTATTGTAATTGAGCTCACTGCAGACAAAGTCAAGTCTTTTAATTTGGCTTTTCAGTGCTTTTCTGTTGCTAATTCGATGCCAAAACGTTTTAATTGTAAGTAAAAAAATAACAGTATTCATCTGAACTTGACATCAAGGACGTACGTTTCATGTTCATTGTCAGTGGTTAATATTAGGATATTAGGATTGTTATTTTCTCAAACAAGATGTGGACGAGCGTGATGCGCAGTACGTAGCAAGGATCCCGAACTACCTAACATTGTTTTCATGCTTGTCTGGATGGAAGTGTGTCTGGATTGTAGTAACTACAACTTGTAGTAGCTCATTGTAGCTTATTGTAGGTCATTGTAGGTCATTGTAGGTCATTGTGGGTCAATGCGCCTAGAATATTATAGTAACTACATAATGATAATGTGTAGCACATGTAGATCATAAAAATTAATTACCAAGCAAGCTAAAAGTTCATCCATAATACCAAGTAGTTCTTCAGACGTGAAATCTTTTACTTTTATCATACCAGCCTACAAGTAAGAAATACAGAAATGTCAGCATTTGGACTGTAAAGTGAAGTCTGTATTTGAAGAGTGTAGTATTGAATTGTTAATATTTATATTATTTGAAAAAATGTTAGAATGCACGTAATAGTTTCAAGTCATATTTAACTGAACTGTAAGCTACAATGAATGTTAAATACCAAACACAGAAGAATTGTAAACTTGTCAGATTGTAATGTTTGTTATAAAGCTCAATAGTAAAAGCAGTTTTTGTATGAATATAGAAAAAACCTCATATGGCACGAACACAGTCAAGTTACTTTACAAACATCACAGTCGCCGCAAGGCATGCACACTGCATTGAACTTTTCACTGCAATCATAATGAGATCTGCTCTAATAATACATGAGAAATTTACTGAAGTAATCATACAGAGTGTTGCAGTTCTTGATAAAAAATAGCCTTCATATAATATATATGCCATTCCACTGTGGACACTACATTCACAGACCTAAATAGGCTTGTGTTTCATACACAGTTGCATTATCTTACAATATATTTTTTCACACAACTGTCTTAGAACCTTGTCTACAACTTGTCAGTTTTTTTGTCCAAAAGGACTTTGAAAGACATTACAGCTAAAACTACCACTAATTCCAGTTGGGTAAATTAGAAGTGAAATTCCTGTGAATTGTGAGAAGTATATACATGTAGCAAACAAATGCTTTTTAGCGTTTGGTTATAGATAAAGTTTTCTTACTGAAGACCTAAATATATTTTTTAGTTATTTTTTCTATTTAAAAAAGGGAATATTTAGCGTGACAGACATTACAAGAAATGTCACGGAGATTACAAATTGCAAAATTCGGTAAGTCAAAAATAAGAAAATTGCCTATTTTGCTTAGAAAATATCACATAGAATAGATAATAATTATTACAATAAAAATCACATTGAGAACCTTAGTCAGTTAACTCTCCATTTAGAGCATAAATAAATAATAATGCTTTAAAATTTTCATTATTACAATGTCTCATGTGGAATGTGCATAAATGTTGACTTAAATTTTCAACATAAACAATAAATTTTGCCAAGAAAGAATTCAAAAATATGAAAAATTGACCTAGTCATTTTCAACATTGGCGTCCATACATAGTATCAGCCATGTACAATAATGCCTTATGCTTGTGATTACAAGTCATCTGCTGATGTTGTAAGCATTACTTGTAGCAATCACAATTTTAAATTGGAACTGGAGCAGTTTTATTTCAACCAAAAATGTCTGAAATTATCAAAACGTTTTTGAAAATTGTGAACAAAATTTTTGAACAAGCTTTGAGGTTGTCCTCTTTTTCAAAAACCTTGGAAAAAACGGAATTTTTTGTATAATTTACACACTTTACATAGTTCTTAGTCCTCCGACCATACAATCATGGTATAATTATAGGAGGCCAGGCCACACCAACAAATGACCTCAATAAGCATGCATGTTTTTATGTTGTCAAAACAACAGAAAAACTGAACATTGATCATGTGCACACACAAAGAAAGTTTGCTCTGCTATGCGCCTCATGGGTACATAATATTTTGAACTGTTTAAAATGTTATATAGTTAATTTGTATTACAAAAACTACCGCAAGTAAGTTTGTAATCATTTTAATCTCCTCGACGTTTCGACGCTATCCAGCGTCATTTACAAGAGAACATTAGTATTCAAGAATCTGAGTTTTATGATAGTAATAAAGGTCCCATGATAATAGTCTTGTTGACATTGGATGGCGTTGAAATGTCGAGGAGATTAAAATGATTATAAACTTACTTGCATTAGTTTTTGTAATACCATGATCACCTCAGATTCTTTTGTCTTCCGAGGGGTTTACAAACCCGAATTTCCCTCATGCATACAACATGAGGGAAATTTAGAAGACAAAGAAATGATTTGTCTTTTACTAAATTTCCCTCTATTTAATTTATGCAAGGGAAATTTAGTAAAAGACAAAGGATTTCTTTGTCCTCTAAATTTCCCTCATGTTGTATGCATGAGGAAAATGTAGGAGACTATCCCTCAATGGTCCCTCATTATAACAATCATCGAGACCATTCCTGGATCACTTTGACCCAGTTGAAAATTCTTAAAATAAAGGACCCTTTACTACACACAAGTCCATACTCTAACACTTGTGGGACTCATTAAGTAACTATGCGCATGCGTTGACTACATTGAAGTATAGTATGTCATGCGTGTTTATGCAAACAAACTAGAATGAATGCATGGTGGTATAATTCGGCATTGTCTCATTTAACAAAAGCAACTATTTCTAAAAGTATGCCGAAAATCAACAGCTTTGTAAAAGTTTATAATTTATGCTTCTATGAAAACTAACATGTATTTCCTAACAGTAGTTCTATATTCCTCGGTAATCATAATATTACAATCTAATACCATGTCACTCGGGAAATTAATGATTAAATTTCCCAGAATACCTGCGCCCTTGGGACTTCCACAAATTTTTCCTCGGTATTCGGGGAAATTTAATCACTAATTTCCCTCATGCCATGATATTACTTATAATAATACTATATAGTAGCTAATTTTCAAACCTTGCCCAAATCAATCCAAAGTACACCAAACGACTGAAGGGTGGAAATTAAAACAATCTTAATCACTTTTCTGTTAATTTTAATGTCAAACCTTGCTCAATTAAATCAGTGAAAAAACATTTTCTGGCAAATAAAATGATGCAAAGATAAAAGGCGCTCAATATGACACAAATAGCGTTATAAATTGAATTGTAAAGCGCCTAGGACAGGATTGGATAGGCGCTATATAAATGTTTGTTATTATTATTATTATTATTATTAAATTCACAACTTGAGATTGCGTGAATTGCAAGAATTTATAATGTTATTTGTGTCATATTGAGCGCCTTATATCTTTGCATCATTTTATTTACCAGAATAGGTTTTTTCAGGTCCTCAAAGATCATTGCTAAAGCTACATTCTTCTACGTTTTTATTAATTTTAGAATAATGGCAATGGTAGAAACAATTTTTTGAAATCACCAATTAAAAGTTAATGAAGCCTGGGGAAAACACAAATAATCAAATTTTGCTCCAAATCATGGGTAAGCACCAGGAAGAGATGCACAAACAGCCTATAGTAAGAATGTGTTTGTGGGTGTTGTAGGAAAGTTGTACTACGGCGCTCAAAACCGTCGACGTTTGGACGCATTTTTTGTATATATATTCGGGGCTGAATCCTAATTTCCTTGAATTTTCACGAAATAAAAATCGCCTGGCTTAACCAACACCACAGCAGTTATAAGCTCCCTATAGACTACCAATGGACACAGTTTGAGGGATTTTTATTTTTTGAGGTTTGCCGCGAATTTTCGATTTTGTTTGACAATTCGAGACATTTGCTCTTAAACAGCTTGTTTGGTGTATTTTGGGATGGTTTGTGCAAGATTTGAATTAGCTAAAAAAGTCACTTAGGTTGTTTTCATTTTGACCCCTTCAATTGATGCTGTTTTAAGTATGCAGAGCAAGTTTATGTGGTATCATGTGACATTTTTCTGTGTTAATTTGTTTTTTTGGTGGACAGTGTTAATGACATTGACTGTATCTTGGTAAATCAGAGGACATACTACACCAATCTATTGGAAATTTGCTAATTTTACATGCTTGATACACTCATTAAAACAATATTTGTAATTTGTACCTCAACAGCAGTTTTAAACTGTACAACTTTTCTTGTCTTATTACACAGCATTCCAGCGTCCATCTTAGGGTCCATGATCTCAATGGCTGACATTGCTTCAAACAGACCAAATCTGAAATGATGTTTCAACTTTAGACTAATTATATATAGGAGGTGCCTTGCATGGGACCATTATTTTGCGCTTCACCTTTGGGTGACATATAGTGAAGTAAATGTTCTTTGTATTTTTTCTTTTTAATATAGTATTTATCACTTTTTTTTATAACTTTTTTGAAAAAAAAAAACATTTATAAATTCTCAATGAACATGTTTTTTTCAGATTTTTGCAAACTTTCCTTTGACTTTGCACGAGTGTTGTGTGACACAATGGTGCCATCTTTGTATCTATCCTCTTATTGAACAAAGCTCTCAGCCAATCAGCATGCCAGATTTTGTTAACATCATCATCACTAATTTCATTGATCATCATCACTATAAACTTCATTATCAACATTAACCCTGTCATTACTATTTATATCAATCAAAAACTATAGATTTACTTACAAATGATCATGGACAAGCTCCCCATGCTTTAATTCTGAAAAAGAGGCATTTCAAACAAAATTAATCAAATACCAGAACATAACATATCAACAGAAGTTTAAATAATTAACTTACCAGTTGATGCACTTTTGAATTCCTCTGTAAAATCATTCCAGTTATAATTTACTTCTTTGGTTCCTTTAGATAAAACAGAAATATACTTAAAATGTAATCAAATGATGTCAAATGATGTGTTAATGTCGTAAGTAAGTGCACGCTCGAGCTCAAACAAGGGAGCATGGCAGACTGTTCTTTGATGTAGTTTGAAGATATTCGATCTTTTGATTATTTTCATCGATCAAATGACCAGTAGAAATGCAGGCACAAAATATCATTGCTGAGTGAGTCCTGCAGGGATGAGCAAAGTACGAGGAACCTTGTCTACAGTCTGCGCGCCATGCTCCCTTGGCTCAAACAGACTCAAAACTCAAAACTTTCCACCCAAAACTTGGTATTTTTTATTACAAATTTTCGACGATTTTTGAAAGAATTGCCACTTAAGGTGACTCATCAGTTATTATCGGCTCACTCGGCTATGACAATTTTTTACTCGTAACATTTTCTGCTTTTAAGGTATTGCCATAAAAATTACACATCTTCTACAAAAACTATTCAAGAATAATGTGAAATAATTTGATTGCACTAGAAGTAAATAATTTTTGCGATATTTTAGTTAACGCAAGTGCGCTAGTTTGACTAAAATTCGATTTTTCTGCATGTTTGAATATGGTTTTTAAGGCAATTTGTTTCTCCTTCTTCCTCCACGTTTTTTCAGATTTCTTCAGCCGTATATTAATTAATAATAACAGCACAATCAAATACCAAGACCAAATGATGACAATTACGAAAGATATTCGTTATCTTTTCATACTTTTCTTCCTCCTGGGAATAAAACAATAACAACGCCTTCGCCCCACCCCTCCCCTTGCTGTCCTCTTTTGTTTATACTTATGTGCCCCCAACAAGAGTGTAAATTCTTGGGATAATCGACACCTATGCTAGTTTTGCATTCGTAAACACAATCACCATCCCAGCTTAGATTGAGCTTGAACTGAACACTATGCAATGCCCAAAGAAATTTCTCTTATTTAAAGCCGTTTACAACTACGGAGTTCGATGTAAAATGTTTATAGAACCATGGAAGCCATGCAGACGAATTGTGAATGATAACTATTGAGTAGTTTTGGAAAAAGATGGAAACACGCGTCTGATTATACTTGAGCAGGTATTTGAGCATTTTATTATCCTAACATAACTTAAAAATATTCTACATTGGCCTAAGCGATTGGCATTCGGCATGGCATATCGATATGTTAGAATCTGACAACACTCATACTTAAAAGTCGTCTTGAAAACTTATTTATTTAAAGAGTATTGACTTAACAACATTTCAAGATGATTTTAGAATTGAATTTAAGTAACCTTCATATAGCCGTGCTTTGGCTTCGTGAATTTTGCTGAAACTTTGTCTGGTTGTTTATAGTATTCTTCTAAAACGATTAAAAAAAAATCATAAAAATAAAACGGACAGATTTTCAGAAAAATCGAATTTTAGTCAAACTAGCGCACTTGCGTTAACTAAAATATCGCAAAAATTATTTACTTCTAGTGCAATCAAATTATTTCACATTATTCTTGAATAGTTTTTGTAGAAGATGTGTAATTTTTATGGCAATACCTTAAAAGCAGAAAATGTTACGAGTAAAAAATTGTCATAGCCGAGTGAGCCGATAATAACTGATGAGTCACCTTAAAGAAAGTGTTTTTCAAATAATTTACTGTCAAGCATTAGTGATCATGACTAAAATGATTTAGGAATGAAGCTTATGTACGAGTCAAATCCAAAGGTGCCCATCCCCCCCCCCGGGCAAACCCCGGGCATTTGACAAGACTTGGGTTCCGTATAGTGGGGAATTTGACGCCGATTAGCTACTTGAACGGGCGGGCATTTGACGAGTGTCGGCCATCTTTAAAAATACCCAGAAAGCATTGGAGTCCTAACCACAGGTAGCCCATGATCAGGCAAAAGTCACACGGGAACGGAAACGAAAAGCAAAGAATTGATAGATAGTTTTTCCTTGTTATACACCTATCTCAAAAAACGTCAGAAAGAATTGGCGATTGACGAACAGCGATTGCAAAGGAGCTCTGGGTACTGTTCTTTCACAAGTAAAATTAAATTGACGAAGTATAAATGCTTGTCTTTGTGTTTTAGAGTCGAAAAGTGCAAAGAAAATCCAAGTTATTTCAGTTTTTAAGATAGATTTGTGAATTATATCGAGATCCATCTTTCGGTCGTGCAATCACCAATCAAAAATTGCCAATAACCATTCTCTTCTTCAACGTTTTTTGAAATTTCCCTTCATATTTGATTGTACAAGTTTTGTCTACCATGTTCATGAGACGTCATGTAGTAGAAGGAAGTTTAAGTATTTTCTTTTCTACTTAAAGTAAAATTTGAGTTTATCACTGACTCGAGCTCGAGGGGCGGGCATTTGACCATTCTGTTGTTTCAATAGTGGGGCATTTGACTGTTCAGTTTGCCCAGATGGTGGGGAATTTGACCAATTTTTTTTCAAAAAGTCAAATGCCCGGGGGTTTGCCCGGGGGGGGGATGGGCACCTTTGGATTTGACTCGTACATTATTAAAAGCGATTTTTTTTTAATTTGCACTATACGGCCTTTAATTTGCACTGTGTTACACTTGAACTGCACTGCTCTCAGACAATCAAATTCGAGTAATTTTTTATGTATATTAATATTACTTATATAGGCTTACTTATCGATTGAATATGCCGGTGAAGCCTCTAGCTATTACAGGTGAATGATATTAAGCTATTAAAACACGCTTTGAAAATTATTAAGAACTAGAAGTATCTAAAAACACTGTTCGTTTTTCAGGAAGGATAACTAGTAGTAAAGATAGATAATAACTATAACCATACACACCAAGTTTTGATAAACTGCTTGTCAAATTATCCACGTTTTTTACATCTTTCGATACCTCTGTGGAACTAGATAGAAACAATCCACACTTAGAAAGCTGTTTGGATAATATACACAATACTATCTATAATAATGAATATACCATGTCAGTGACTGTATATTATTTTCTCCGTCTTGCGTTTGTTCTTCTTCGTTCGGGATATTTTCTCGCACTTCTCCTTCCGCCATCTTGAAATTGACGTACAAAGGATCATGGGAGTGCATTATCAAATAAGCATAGGTAGCCCAATAAAGTGGAGAGGGTTGTGGGTTGGGCACAGGCAGCCCAACTATTTTATCCCACGATTTTTTAAGGATTATGGTCTAGTATTTGCAAACCATTTTCATTTCTTTGACCATGCACCTAAGCGAGATAATTATTGTTAAATAATTGATGACGAAGATGTATTTTCGCGTATTTTAAAGAAATAATATTTCATACTGTTCACAGTTATTTATCTATCAAGAAAAAAACGCGAAATAATAATCTGCGTACCTCTATCCATCCAGCCTCGGTGCGCCTCTATCCACGCCATCGAGTTTCACACCTCTTCGATTTCTGTCGTGAGTGAGAAAGTCGCGTGCGATTCTGTACGACAAACCAATCACCACAGCAACCTCGTTCCCAGGGTCTTTTTCCGGAAATCATTAAAATCATGAGGAAATTATCAAGTTTGGTGTTTTACTTAAAAGGTCTAGTAAATCATGGAAATAAAAACACTGGGAATTTAAGTGAAATGGCGGACTGCTTTGGAATGTAAATTTGCCGTTTTATGACTGATACTTTTATTTTTATTTATTTTTATTTTAATCAATTTGCCACAATGGCAGGGATAGAGACACAGGGCAGGGCAATATCCCCTAAGAAATAAGATATAACGGAAAGGTATAATGAAATACAGATAATAAGCTGTATGAATGACAGCTTACGCCAATTACTGAACGAAATTACAAAAATAAATACAAGGGAAAACAGCCAAAGTTAAAGACAGTTTATGGTGGCTGGTACATTTGCAGTTCTTTATAATACATATTGTGTAGGTGTTCTTTGAACTGTTTCAAGTGGAGATTCTTGAAATGTGATGGCAAATTGTTCCAGAGCTTTAAGACTCTTGGGAAAAAGGAACACATATACTTACTTTTACATTCATGATGCCAAGCGTTTGAATTTGAGTTTACTGATGTAGTTAAGAAAGACAGAGAAAGACAGTAGAAAATAAAAGAAAGAGAGGAAGGAGGATGGACTTCATGGGAAGAGGCAAGAACTAATGCAGCAGACCAAGAATGGTGGAAACGATTTACTGATCAAGCCTTATGCACCACAGGGTGTGAAGTAGATAGATGAGATGAGATGTAGTTATAGTTGATATTTTTAAATAGTTTATATTTACATAATTTTTATTTGATTATATGACTTTTATCTTTTATGTTATGTTATTTAATATTTTATTTTCTGTTTTTTTTTTTAATTGTATTATTATTTTATATTTTATTATATTATATACTTGTCATTGTAAGAGCATTGAGATGTTATGTAATGCGCAATAAATAAATTTATTATTATTATTCAGTTTTTCTAAGGAAAAACAAAACGGGTAGATTGTCGAACGTGTGAAAATGTTCCTTTCTGCTACTTTTATGCATTTTACCGCACTTTAGAAATAAATTCATAATTCTTGTGGAAAGCAAACTTTTCATCTTAAAATTAGTTATTGTATAAAGTAATAAATTAGAAACCTGGGGAATATCATATCTTTGGTAGCCCTGGTTTGACAAATCTAAAAATTCAATTCATAGCAACTACGATAGAACTTCGAAAAATGCACTTCTTTTCGGTTTTTGCAAAATCACTAATTGCTTACAAAAAGTACTGTAACTTCCCAAAAACAGGAACACAACTAAGGAAAGATATGGTTTTACATATTACATACCATATAACAATTTATCAATCCATCCATCCATCCATCCATCCATTTATTTATTTATTTGTTTGTTTGTTTGATTTTCTAATAATTCTAAGATAGCATGCAGTTTACAAATGTAAAAAGAAAATGACGCGTCCAATTCTTAAATACGCACCTACCTCAAATAAGTGCCGCCCTCAAATACGGCATGAAGTTCAATATTCTTCATATTTTCAGCCTGATTGAGATTGTGTGCTTTGGAGAAACAATAAGCTAATAAACGCTCAGTAGACGACGGGTTCATTCTGTAATGCAATTTGGTGCTTATATACCTCATTTCACATAAGTCTCAATGCGCTTTACAATTATCGTAAGCTGGCGGCTTACAATCGTAAGGAAAATAGTAGTTAGTATGTATTAGTAAGAGCCTATCACCGAGGGTTAATTGCCACGGCCAGTGGTTCTTCTACGTCCCTCCAATGCAGGTTAGTGAGTGTAATATGGAGAGACGGGACCTCCGATTTAACGTCCCTATTCGAGAAGACGCACAGTCTAACAATTTGCAGATTGAAATAAAAGTACATTTACCTCAAGTATTTAACAGTCATTTTATTATTCGATTTTCGACTTCATTCTTCGTTTTTCAAACTTCTAACAATTCATATAAATAGTTATGATATCAAATATAAGTGATACTATTATTAATATATAGATAATAAATCTGATTATTCCGTGAGATTTAAAGAGGTTTCATTCAGTTTTTGAATACTTTAACGAAATTCTGGAAAACGAAAAATGAACTGGTTACAGCGGTTCTCAGTCACACGTGCACCGCACGCATAAAAAGCACCGCTATAAAACGTGTCACGTTTTATAGCGGTGCTTTTTATGCGAGCGGTGCACGTGTGACTGAGAACTGCTGTAAGAATCGAATAATAAAACGCATAATGCAGCTAGTCTAGACGGCCACGCTTCATGTCCTTTGACTGTAAGACCCCGAGTGTTAGTACGCGGGCCGGAGCGCGAACTCTGGCCTCCCGCATGGAAATCCCATGCTCTACTAATTGAGCCAACCGGGATGCGATTCTAAATGTTTTTGGGCGTAATTAAACTCTTGTATCCAATAAGTATGAAGGACAAGAATGTCAACATGTAACAGTACACAAAAGTAACACAATAATACAACACACAATGATGAGCATAACAATCCTTTTTAAATTATATATATTTTTTATTATTTTTCTTTCAAGAACTTACAATCCTAAAATCATGCAAAATATTACATATTAAAATGTTCAAACTTAGCTATATTTTCAATAAAGGTTTAAGGGAAGTTGATTATCAAAGTATTTTGGTAAAAAATATAAACGATTTAATTTTGAGATGTTTGGATTTTCAATCTTTGAGAGTATATTCTAATAGCTGTTATTACAGTTATATGCAAATGATTTCAAACAATGGATTCAAATCGAGGCTTTCGGGTAAACCCTATTGTTTTCGCCCGAAAGCCTCGACTTCAACCCATTGTTCAAAATCATTTGCATATAACTGTAATAACAGCTATTCAACCTAGAACTATAAGTTTGAACATATTGTTCACTTAGTTTTGGTTCGAGTACTGCTATAATATGTAGGCACGATATTGACTAGGTGCTAATGCATTAGTAAAAAGGCCCGTCAATATAGTACCCTTAAAAAGGACATAATATGCAACCATGCTATTTCCTTTTGGAATGATAGCAATCTATGACAAGAATAACCATGATATACAAACACATAAAATATTTTTGGACATCGGTCAACCCCCCTAGACCAACCACCTGTTGTATGCGACCACCTCTATCTATCGATAACAAAATTATAGCAACATAATATTTGATTTTTTAGTTCGCAATAACCTTTCGCTATATACATATCGACCACTCAATGAAACTACTCATCAAAACTATAACAACACATTATAAAATATTGAAGACCTCTATATATCGACCATTAATTGAAATTATATCTTTCATGAAAATTTTATGGCATCATAAAAATCATGACCCTGAAAATTTCTAGATAGCGACAACCTCTATATATCGATCACTTTTAAGAAACATCAATATCATCACGCACTTGTACGATCATATCATCAAAGCATGGTATTAATGACTGAAAATCTGCGTATTTTAAAATCCACATAATACAACTCAACATAAATATATCAAAATTCATTTTCAGCTCGATATCTCCACATTATCTGCCTTTCCCCACTACCTCATAATACTGAATTGTCAACAAATAACGCACAGTTGATCGATAAATATCTATTGGCAGTAAACGATTTAGCGAGGTTTTATGTCAGCATAACAACAGGCTGGTCGGTTTTCGGAGGCTCAACTGAATATCTTCTAGATTTTATACTTTTTTTGGTATGTGCATTTAACTGCACAATCATTACAATTTCATATTTTCTTTCTTTTTTCTTTATTTTTTTCTCGTAATTTAGAAAACACAGCAAGCCCATAACACTATTTTACTGAAAGCCCTCAAGTAGAGTGCCAATTTAATATCCGTGAAACATTAGTAAATACTAAATAGTACAATGTTTGCTAATTCTGTTATTTTCCATTGTTTAATGTAGCACTATTTTGTACTAATAAGTATTTGTATTTCACGTATATAGAGTGAAGGCATTTAACCTGTGAAATAGAAATTGCTTGCTAAAGTGTAATAGTCAAATAGACACAAAAGAAAACAATGGAATTAGAGACTGCTAAGATGTATTAGTCTAATATCTATTTCACGGGTTAAATGACTTCACTCTATTGTTTGCACGCTAACAAACATAACATTTTTAGCTTAATTTCTTGTTAATTTTTATCAAAGTTTGTATAATGTATTATCGATATACAACACAAAAAAATCCCTCGAAATAAACCAAAAATTAAATAAAAACATGAAAACAATATATTTCCCATAGAAATAACCGGCATAGTCTCTAAAATAACATAAATATTCCATTGCTTTAGGTCAAAATTGTGGCAGAACAAGGGAAAGTAAAGGCGTCTTTCAGAAAGTCAAAGCATCTTAGATAACTAATAAGGATAGTAGACATTAGAATTTAAAATAGATATAAAAGACTATTGCATCTCCCACTTTGTGGGGAGTAAGAAAAACCGAGATTCAAGAAAGCTCAAAATATATTGACATTTATTTTAATTATATGTATTAAAAAATCAAACCGTTTTTCAGTTACTGATCGAGCGGCAGTTTCAGTAATTTTTTTTCTGAATATTTTTCCGTTTTCTACAAAGATTCAAGTGTAAAAAAATTTATTATTTGAAACTATTATCAGTTATTATCATTTATTATCTTTTTACTTTTATTAAATTTTTCGTTCTTTAAGATTACCGTTATCAGTTTTAACTTGATTTGATATTTTTTTCATTTACTTAATAATAAATAAAAAACTTCAAAACTTATTATATTCTTTCCAAGCATTTTATCGCACAACACTCAATTAACGAAATTCCAAAACACGACACCAAACTTTGAATCTGAGTTTCTATTCTTTAGCAAAGTCAGTCAAGTTAAGAGTTTTCAGTTTCCGCAACAGAACGAATGTCACTCGTATAATAAAATAATTCAAAGTTAAAACATTCATTGAATAGTTTTATTTACTATTCAATATCAGATACTTTAGTTACTCTAGCCTAGTTATTTTAACACGAGTAAACAAGTTGCCTTATAAGAAAAAATGATAGGAAAGGCAATGTCCACAAATTAGAATAAAAATTAGTCATTAACTATATATTTATAGTATTTAATTGAACGTTTCGTTTCTGTTAGAGTTGCTGTCATTACGTATTATATCACTTATAAACATAATAAAAAAGAAAGTGGGTGTCGTACAAAAAAGATTAGAGTTAGGTGTAGTAGTCATTTTGAAAAATTATCAAAAACAATATGATGGAATATCATTGGAACCTGCAATTATAACGATCGTTGAGATTATGAAATTTTGATAAAAATCAGGAGCATCAACTTAATTCATTGTAAAATCACCACTCTATTGTTGCACCATGATTGACAAATCATTTACACAAAATCATTTACCTTACTGGTATGGTTGCATGTTACGCGATCGAGTGGGTGGGTATCCACTTATTATAATTAGTCTGTTACACGATTGAGTGAGTCGTTGACTACCTGATATGGTTAGCCTGTGACACGATCGAGTGGGTGTGTATACCAGGTATAGTTAGCCTGTTACACGGACGATTAAGCCCAGCCATTTTGCGAAACTATTAAGTGGGTGGGTGATTAACATGTTACAGTCGATAAGCTGTGTGTTCACTATGTTAGCTTGTTACACAGTGGGTCACTCTCTACTACGTACACTTAGCCTCTCTTAATCGAATCGCTTGTGTGGTTGTGACTGGGTAGGGATAGACTGCTATAGCAATCAACTGTATGTAATGGGTATCCACTAGCAAATTGACACCGTCAAGTGGATGGGTGCGAGTACAAGGATTGTTACACAATCGAGGGTATATGTCACTGGATACGGTTAGCCTGTTATACGATCGATTAGGTGGGTGTAAATTATGTACGTCCAGCCAATTATTACCAAGGAGTGTGTGGGTGTCTATCAGGTATGGTTAGGTTGTTACACGTTAAATAAAGTGGTGAGCAGGTGGGTGTCAGTAGCAGGTAAAGTTAGCATGTTGTGCAATCGATTTGTTGGGTGTCCACGTTGTAGTTTTAGACTTTTACATGACTGACGGGGTAAGTGCCCAATGAGTGCAGTTGCCTATTATAAAATCGAGTGACTGCGTGTCTACTGGTAATGTACCTCTTACATCATCGAGTGTGTGGTTGTCCAAGTTGTACCTATTAGTTCATCGACTGGTTGACTGTACAATGCATAAGGTGAGCCTCTTACATAATCGAATGAGTCTACTAAACGAGGCTAGCCTGTTACACGATAAAGTGGGTGGGTAGCCTGTTGTACAACTGATAAGTAAATACCCACTTGTTAATGTTAGCCTATCAAACGATCAAGTGACTAGCTATCCGTTAGGTATGTTAATAACCCATCGAGTGGGTGGGTGGGTGTGTGCCACCATTAGAAACTAGTAACCTGGTTATTTCAGATTGGTAAATTGCCATTTTTTCGAAAAGTAATAGTGGGTAAACTATACCCGATTTTGGGGAATTTTCGTTAGTTTATCAGTCGAGTCGAGTATGTTACTTGAAATTATTGTTCCATTATTGTAAAGCTATTGCCTTAATCATCAAGATGCTTTGACTTTCATATAAGATACGCCACTGATTCAAATTCTATTTTCTGTTCAAAAAAATTGTAAAAGTGAAATGTAAAAAATTATATTTCAAATATTGTTTGGTTAAAATTGGCTTTTCGTAACACTGTTGTGATTACCAATAGGTTATTATTTAAGGGATAAATAGACAAGCAAAATATTTTAGAAGTAGCCTGCGTTGCCGGTGGTCTGGGGGACTGCAAAATGTTTTCGAGCTTTACGTTCACCATAAAACTGAAATTACTGATTAGCGGAATTAATGTTCCTGCTAACGTTTGCGGGAAGGCCATCTCTCTCCTTTTCTCTTCTTGGCAACCCCGCAGACCGCAGGAAACGCAGTCTATTTTTGAAGTTCTATAGTCATTCAGAAGACAGACTATAGTGTCGGCTTAGGTATGATTGTGCTTAACTTAAATATCCTAATACTTCTCACTCACACTGGATCAACTTACACACTTATATCAAGCAATCAGGCTGCAGCTATGTCATCATATCCAGCTTCTCCAAAATCAATATCGTAGTAGTAATTGTCATCATCTTCATCGTCATAGTCATCATCATATCCATCTCTAGTGGGATCTGGATCTTCGTTTCGCTGCAGGTCTCGATCAAAACCACGTTCAATGAACCATGAGTTTTGTTCTTCCTCCCGGTCAAATTCGCGTCCTTCTGCACGGCGTACATACCAAGGCTCTTTGTTTAACCGCTGTTCTTCACGGTCATTGGCTCGTTGAAACATCCAAACTCCATCGTTGACCTTAGTTTTATGACCATGTCGATAGTCGTTGGTTTTCTTGGACTGTCGTTGAGATCGCTTCTTAAAGATTTGCTTGTTCTGAGGCTCATACAAGATCCTCTGTTCGGCACGATCACTGGCTCGTGCAAACGCCCATATTCCATTTTTCTTTATAAGCTTTTCGTCACTGTTGATAAATTCTGTTCTGAATTGATTCTTGTCATCGAAACTTTCTTTATTCATTTCTTGCTGTTGCCGCTGCTCAGAACGATCAGCAGATCTTTGGAAAAACCACGAACCATCCGACTGCAACGGTCCCGGCGAGGGAGGAGGAGGGACCCAACTTTTACGTGTTTTTTGCGTGTACCATGATTTCTTTGGTTTGTCATCTTGTTTGTTTAATGTAGCCTGAGATGGTGATGGATCCAAAGTTGGAGGAGGAATGGGCATACCAAGGGGGACTCCTTTATTAGAGTCTATAATCTCTAACATGGGAAATTTGTTGTACAAGGACGAGTCAAAAAGAGGTGGGGTCGGTTTAATGGATTGGTCCTCATGTACGGCATCGCCTTCTCGGACAATTGATCGTGCTCTCGTAGATGGTAAAAGTATACTGTCGTCGTCCAAAGTAATGGAAAGCCCGGTACTTTGTTTCTTGCTATCGTGTTGTAGCTGTGCCATAGTAACATCATGGAGAACACTTTTCTCGTTGTCCAAAAACGTTTTTGGTCCAGGGTCTTGCTTGGTGTAACTTTCGTACTGATGATCGCCGAACTGAGGCGGTATTAGTAACATTAACGTGTTAGTTAAGTTACTGGAGCCATCTATATCATCTACGTCCACATTACGTTTAGAGACTTCCTTGTCCATTTCATTTGGTTTAGGTTTGTAAATTGCCTTTGCACTTCTAGTGTTGTCTATATCTTTATAGATGCGTTCATGTTCAAGCTTTCTTTCGTTCATCTGTAATGCCCATTGTTGCAGACGTTCTAGTTCTCGCTGGTATTTTCTACGTTGTCTTGTTCGACGCTGCTTTGCCGAGACATCGGGATCTTTTGGTTTTTTGCTTTTCTTCTTCAGCTTCTTTACTGGACCTTTTGACTTTTTCCGTTTTTGTTCGTCAAATTTAAGCTGTTCCGCAAGTATCTTCTGGTAAATCATAGAAACTGCTGGCTTAGATTTATTCTTCTTATGTTTCCTTTTTGTATGAAATGGTGGTTTTGTCTGCTTTTGCTTTCCCCAGCTGAAGTTTATCAAGTTGCCAAATTTCTCTTGTAATTTCTTCCAAACCTTTTTGATCTTTCCTTTTGATTTATCTTGAATGGTTTTGTTCAGATTTTGAGTCCATTTCTTGAGAGACTTTTCTAAGTCTTCCCAATATTTGATAAACGTCTCTTTGTGTTTCCACCGTGATTTCTTATTTTTGCTACTTTTCGAGGACGCTTTAGGTTTCCTTGTTTGTTTTTTGTTGCGAATTCGCGATATTTTTCTTTGTCTATTTATTTTTTTACGGCATTTTTTTGGAGAAGTAGAGGATGTGTTTCTAGATGCTTTAAGTTTCTCCAGTTTCTTTTGTTTCTGAAGAAGTTTCCATCCTTCCCTTGCGTAATTGCGGTGCTCTTTTCGCATTTTGTTCTTCAATGCTTTCAAATGTTGACGTTGTTTTCGAAGCTTTCGTTTTTCCATTTTTAGATTTCTCTTAATGTTCTTTATTTCTTTTGACTTTTTATTATGGTGGGAAACCTGTTTCATGCCTTGTTGAAGATTGACTGCTTTCTTTTTAAACTGCACCGCTAAGGACTTCCAAGTCTTCAAGCGGGTTTTAGTCTTCTGCAACTCGAACTTCATAGTTGTAAGTTTCTTCTTTTCACCTTTATGTTGGTTTTCTTTTTGTTTTTCAAACTTTTCTCTTTGTCTTTTGAGTTTTCGCCAGCTTGCTTCTAATTGGTACTTTTCATTTTCTGCCTTTCGCCGTTCCTTTCGAAGTTCTGCTAGAAGGTTCTTGAGCTCTCTAACTTGGAGTTCAACCTCGAGTACTTTTCGTCGTGCTTCTCTTTTCGTTAGTCTCTCGTTTCGTATCTTCTCCCTTCGACGACGTGCAGTCTCTCCTTTCCTTGACGTACGTTTTATTTTAATGACATCAAACATTGATTTCCGTTGCAACATTTTGGGAGGACCCTCTGGGGGACCTGTGGGTGATTGTACCATTGCAGGTCCAAATACTTTATCGTGCAAGATGCTGGATAACTTTTTCTTGTCGGTTTTGAGAGAAGCTTTATTTTCCTTGGTTGTTGCGTTTTGTTGACGTACGCCTACGTTTGCCTTCTTACAAGATTGTTTGTTTTTACTTATACCAAATGGCTCTTTGTGCGTAGACTTTCTTTTAAGAGCAAAGCTATTGTTTGATGCACAAGAGTCGTTCTTCAGTTTCTGTAAGTCTTCTGTCCAACGTTTCTTAAAGCCTTCCCAATCTATTTCTCTTGCTGATAAAATCGCTTGTACCCAGTATTTACTAGCTAGAGATGCCTTTCCCGTGGATGAGTTCAGTTTACGTAAATCACTATGTTCGTTACTTTTGTGAGGAAAACGGGTCTTCTTTATTCGCCGCCAGTTATCAGCTGCCTTTTTCTCCTTTGCGTACAAAGCACCTATTCTTTCAAGCTGCTTTTGTAGGTAGATAACGGAACTGGAGTTCTCGTTCCTGCGTTTTTCTTGGTCATACTTCAAGCGCCAGAACCAGGACATACTCTTGCTTATATGAAGACGATCTTCCGTGGACTTATGATTATGTAGAAGACGATGGTGTTTTTCTTGGAGGTTTTTATGTAAGTTGCTTAGATCGTATCTAAGATGTGACGACAGCAGTTCACTTTCTCTCTGTCTATAAATCTCATCTTCAAGTTTAAGCAAGTCTACTTTGGCCAATTCCTCTGCAGTAAGTATTCTTTGATCGAGGTTGTTTGGAAATGCATTTGAGTGAATTGTGGGTCCTGGTACTTTAACATTTTTGTTCAATGCATGTGTACTGAGATACACCGTTAGTCCTGTAAATAAAGAGAATGACCGTTTAAGTCAAGAGAAGCAATGAACGAGTAGGAAGAACGAAAGGGAAGGACAGGTAGTGTTTGCTGTACGTTGGCATATTAAAATATATTCACTTTTGGGAGAAGCCCAGGAGGATACAAATGAATTGGGCAAACATCAAGTGCCTATATCACCTACACGGTTTTTAGCTAAAAGTACTTTTAAATATAGGAAATTTAAGATGAGCAGTGAAAAAATTCCAGAAAAAATATTTCTGTGCCTGTTTTTTAATATGAACGGTTGTCAAAAAACCTAAAATCGAAATCCTGCTGTTACGTTATCGTAGGAACACAAACAATCTCTTGCTAATTTCGGACTTAGGTGTGTATAAGAGCGATTTTGTCATTAAAGTTTGAAAATCCTTTACAAAAAGGCAATAAATAACTGCTTATTTTCCCCTAATGCTTTACTTATCTCAAGTTGGTGTTCCTATGATGACGTCACAAACTCGGACAGGGTTTTCAGATATTGAAATTTGTAAGCTCATAAAAAGTCAACGGAAAATGAAAATCCTTTTTTTTCCAACGCAAAAAAGTTATAGATGATATATAAATTTGATCTAGACCCTAAAATTTTAGGTGATATAGGCACTTATTAATAACAGATAATAAGACTGTGTATGTTTTTATGAAAACGAATATGGAACCAATGCTCCACGTATGATCTCAAAATCGAGCGCTTTCATTTAAAAAAGTATGAGTCCAAAAGTTCTAACTAATTCACCGGCATTTCTGCATTATCTCAATCAGCACATACTTGTTTTAAAAACCGTGTCCTGCTTTTTCGATAAAATGCTTCATTCTCGAGTAAACGTGTTTCAACGTAGACTTCAAACTTACTTGACACCACTGGCCATAACTCAAAAACTAAATATTTTATCAAAAATAAACTAGACACAGTTTTGAAGACAAGTATGTGCTGTTTAAAATAACTCAAAAATGAAGGCAAAGTAGTAAGAACTTTTCAACTTATACCTCCCCAAAAAGGCTGGTAACGCAATCTTTGCAATATACAAACAAAATAAAACAAATACTACACACTTACCATGTCCAATGCTAAAACCAAGGGCAGTTGTAAGGAAGAGTAAGATGATAAACGTTGGGACATCAACAAACAACTGCGAGAACAAGAAGCTATCATCATCTTGGTGTTGACTTTTGTTCTTTCTCTGACTGAATAGCCAGTTTGGGATCGCTACAGCAGAATCATCTTCATCGCTATCATCGGTATATTCACTGTCCCAATCGCTGTAGTCATTGTAGTCTGATTCATCGAATGTTTCATCAAATGTACTGTGATTTGGATCGTAAAACCAGGCAGGAATTATAAGCTCGACGTTTTCCTTAAACGCAGAATCTTTGTAAATGTTGTGATAAGGGTCGTACAACCAGTCAGGAATCAAAGGTTCATTTTCTTCATTTTCCTCACAACGTTTATCACACTGAGCTTGGGAGATGTTGTCATCCACCAACTTGAAGCTACCGTCATCACTGAAATCATCCCAGGCCAGCGGTTGGTAGTCAGGGTTGAAAAACCATTCAGGAACCAAACGTACGTCATCATTAGGTAAATCATCAAGGTTGTCATACGATGAAGTGTCATCTTGACTGTCACTTTTGCTGATTGGTTCAAAACTACTGTCTGACTTGGAATCCCTGTCCTGTTTCTGAAAGGAACTGCTGTAGATGTTATCAACAGCGGAAGTGCTGGCCATTATCAAAGGCATCGTGTTCATTAGTTTAAAGGTTAAATGATCCCATGTTAGGTCTTTGCTGGATTCAAGTGTGTCAATGCACAGAAGCCATTTGTTCACAGCTGATGGTATTACTGGCTCAACATCAGGCTCTGGGGGATCATCAGGCTTATCATCAATGTCATCTTTATCTACAGCATCATCATCATCTTCATCATCAATACAGATGTTGAATAGACTGGTGTTTATAAATGAGGAATTCAGTGCCTCATCAGTAAGATCTTTGGCAACAACATCGTCATTATCAGCTTCAGGAGCCATCAGGAGCCATTTGTTCACAGATGATGGTGTAACTGGCTCAACATCAGGCTCTGAGGGATCATCAGGCTGATCATCAATGTCATCTTTATCTCCAGCATCATCATCATCTTTATCAATACAGATGTTGAACAGACTAGTGTTTATAAATGAGGTCTTTAGTTCCTTATCAGTAAGATCTTTGGCAATAACATCATCATCATCAGCTTTCAACCAATCATTGTCAATGTTAGAATCACCTAAGTCAATCATGTCAATGTCATCATCCACACCATCATCATATCCATAGCCTGTATCAACAACAACAATACCATCAATTGTGCTATCACTGCTTTCCGGAGCAGCTGTCAGTTCTCTCTCAACACAACAAACAGGTTTTTCAGGCTTATGGTGACTGGAAATAACCAAGATGTCATCATCAGTACTTCCATCACTATTGCCATCCGTTTCGTCTAGTATAGCTTGTTTCTTTAATTTTGAACTGTGTTTGGATCTGGGTTTTGAGCTTCCTATGCCAAATGACTCTCCTTTGGATCGGAACTGAAAACTGGCAAGGACCTCAAACTCTGGTTCACTTTCTACTTCTGCTAGTTCCTCTTCGCTGACTCCTTTAACTGCTTCAGAGTATGTAGGTTTGCGATATGTAACACAATCTTTTCTTGTCTGAAAGAAAGGAAAAATCTTAAAACATATCTCCTATATTTACTGGGCTTACGATAAACACAGAAATGAAAGAAATACCTTTTTCATTTACTAAAATTTAAATGGATATCGTTCAAGAAGGTTGTCTATTAAGTCTATCTGTCACATGACAGCTAGAAACCAGTTTTATTGTTTCTTTCAAGAATATTCTAGATACACTTTGTTTTTTTATGTTGAAGCAACAATACTCAACTAACAGATACTATATTCTTTATATAGTTTTTGCAGTATCAACTTGCATTCTCCATTTTTGCTTGTCAAGATGTTTGCCAAAACAATCAATGCTATAGCTTCAATTTTCTCTGCCAGTTTTTGTTTATTTCATTGTATTCTGTCAATGTTTTTTTTTTAATTCTAGATTGTGCAAACATTCCTACTGCTATTCATTGTCCTATAATTTACAAATATCACTTTTCCCTGGGACACAGAAAGCCCGACACTAAAAATGGCTACAGGAAGACTAACTGCATAGTCCTAGTAGAATTTAGACCGGTCCAAAAACAAATCTAACCAACCAGATTGTTCCAATTTCTAGTCTCCAGACTCAAGCTATACGGTCATATAATAAAAAGCAATATGAAAGTAAAAAAATCCAAATAAAGAAATAATATAAGAAAATCACACATTTTTCAGAATGATATCTCAATTTAACAGAATAATTTTATTCAAAAACAAAACTATGCATTGAAAAAAAATAAAATGCTTTATTATATTAATAACAGTGGGGTACAGAGATTTCTGCCACTGAGAAATATCATATTTGAACATATGTAAAAATACGATAATTTTACATGGGAAAATATCATTTTAACAGTTTTGTATATTAAATAATTTCTGTTTATATAATAAACAGAATAATACACGAACGCTTGGAGATATGGAGGATTAAATATCGATATTGTTTCGCAGATGCAAAAATTCGTCGCATTGTTTTCGTTAATTAAGTTTTTGTTCCTCTTGTACATTCGAAATCTTTTTAAAAAAAAATGTTTATTATTTTGTTGGACTGCTAAACAGCACTTACAATTATCATTCAGAATGAAACGGTAAAAAAACTTGGTCATTTGAAAACCGCACTGGAAGAACTGTCACCCAATATCGCACGAAAAATAATTCCTAATTAGCATATGTAAACAAACAGCGAACCATCCTAAGTTTTTTTTCGATCCGAAAAACAAAAGCATTCCAGTTATGAGAAGCTCGCACAAAGAGGTTATTTTAACACTCAAGTCGGCCACACCAAAAACGACATTGAAAAAAAATATCCATGCAAATTTATTACGAACTGTAATATGCAAATATGCCCAAGTCGATATGACGTTATGCAACATAATCGCTAGTTCATGTTACTTTAAATTCGGTAACAGCTAAAAATTAAACTACGATATTGTAGATACTTTGATATTAAAAATAAAGCATTGTTTTATCGAGAGTTGGAGAAAAAAACAAGGTATTTTGGTGATGTCAAAGTCCAAAGGACCTAAATCCTTGATCACGTGATATTTGTTTACAAGCGAACTAGAAAGGGCAGTGATCTGCATTATACAATCGATAACGATAAAAACATGAACTCGAAACATTTCCTTTCGATGTATTTGTTCGAGCAAGTTTACAGATTGTACGACGCCTATGTTTGCAGAATATCGAATTTCGTTAAGTTGGAATCGAAGGACTTTCGTGTTTGCAAAACTAATTCGAAAATAGCTAAATAAAATAGCAGGGTTTTTGTAATAAGTTTGATGTTGAAGAGAATCAATAACGATGAATGTTTATCAATAAAGTATTTGTGAACGATTTCGTCAACTACTTAAGCTTATAGTTCAGCCAAGCCTACCTCAATTGTGCCGTCGTATGAGTCAATAAATGTCCACTCGGTCTCTGAATCTGACGAATTTGCTGGCTTAGCGTTGTTCGCGGCCATTCTTAGGTGCTCTTTACATTATGAGCACAAAAGAACCTTGAAAAATGTCGACGACTTGGGAAGAAATTGGCTGGGATCTTCGGCTTGAGACTTGATAACTTGACTGCGCTGCAACGTTCGACTGATGAAATGTTCCAAATGGTTTGTTGTTGTTTTGATCGAGCAATATGAAACCGCGTGACACCAGCAACCAATCAGCTTCTAGGGCTATTCGCATCAGCCAATGAAAAACCTGCGACATAAAGATAGAAAATTCGATCATCTTGAACACACAAATGACGCAAGATAGGAAGAGAATTGAACATCATTTCATTTAGGATATACAATGTTGCTTTTATGTGCAAAACCATAATGCAAGTGTAGTGTCAGGCTAGACATGATATATATATATATAAGTGGATGCATAAAGAATTGCTATAAATGTTAATGTGGTTTGTTATGACCATCAATATGCATGTTAGCGGTGGCAGGTAGTTTGTCGATTGCAAGGCGTGCCAAGACGCAAAAACAAACCAAAGCAAGCCATGCGACGCGCTACACAAGCGGGATGTCAAATATTGCTCTTAATGTCAATTATTTATTCTGTATTTAGAGTTTTGCTGACACTGAATTTGTTTGGAAAATCTAAAAACAGTCGTATTCATCAAAATTGGAAATAATAAACTATCAATTGGAAATAGATCTGAGAACAATTTCTGGAAGAGTGTGAAAAACAGGAGTTTAGATTAAAATTTAACTTATTACTGTCAAAGGGCGAGTCCTCCTAATGAAAATAAAATGGATGAAATTAAAAAAAATGGATAGGAAAATATTAGTTATAAATATATATCACTTTATAATAATTACAGTTACAATTACAGAGATGTATATATGTATATATAACTTGGAAAGTTTGTCAGATTTCTCTTAAAGTCTCAAGACTTCAAAAGATAATTTGAATGAAAAATATAAATGAAAAATGAAAGCTTATATTATTCTAATTAGTATCAGTATATTGCCTTTGGATATGTATGGCTTGGGAGTTTTGTAGAATTCCTCTAGGAATGCAAAAAGACAACAAAACAAAAAATATATTTTGACAACTGAAAATTTTGAAACAATATTTAAAAAAAATGAATGAATATTGTAAAAGTTCAAATAATAATAGAAGTTAAGAATGTGGGTGCAATGAAAATAATGGAAGCAAAATTGATGTGTGTATTGCTAATATTTCTATTGACCTTGTCCTAATTATTTCTTCTCCATGTCACACAAGCTCATAGAATTATTATATAAATACTGCATACAAAAATACTCAAAATTTCAATAAAATATATAAATGTTAATTTTGAAAAATAGATAGACACTTTCTTTGTGAATTTCATTATTTATACAACTGCTATTCTATCTATTCTACACCACATCCTCTCAATAACTTTTGGAAGTATCTCAGAAACTCAAGCATGAACTTCCTTAGATTAAGCTTTATCTTTTATTATCTTTGAACAGTTTGCAAATTACTATTGGAAGCAAAGAAGTCAATAAAAGTACAAAAATGTAGAAAAATAAAGAAATAAAAAATTGAAAAAAATAAACAATGAAAAATTTACCAGCTTTCCTTCTTAATAAATACTATTTTATTGGCAGACTAACCTAAACCTATTTATATATAAGAAAAACAGGTCAACCATTTGTTATCCCACAGACAAGCCATGCAAGATGTATGGTTTAATGACATTTAAAATTGCATAACCTGGGTTCACCTTGGTGTAAAAATCCACAATGGATATAATTTGCTTTTTCTCTTAACTAAGAGCTATAAGTACTATTTGTTCCAAACACCATGCCTATTAGCAAATTATTTCTTGTTAAAGGTTGAAATAATTATAGTAAAAATAAATGTGAATGTTTTTGCTGACTAAAATGTTGGCAACTGAGGTTGTTATGGCAAGGATTAGCACAGGTTCTAAATCCAGGAATTACTTAAAGATGTCTTACCAGAACCACAAATATGGTTCTTAAGAATTCTTCACAAAGTCCAAACACTGCATAATTAAATAAAAACAGTTTCTACTAGCAACCATGTTATACAAATTTAGATTTTTTTTTCAACTTCTACTCCTTTTATTCAATCTAACCAAAATAAAATTCTCTAAAGTGTTTAAGGTATAAATATTATTGCATAGAACAATGCCATAAAAACATTGATTTATAGAAAAATTAAGTATGTCTAGCAGTTTTATAACCTTCAACTATTTTTAGTCAAATGATATCAATAATAAATAAGCTTGAGGCTTAAAATTCATTTGGCTAATTTTCATACTATTATGGTAAATAATTATAACATTATGCAGCAAACATTTCAATTGTAAGTTCATTGCTTGATTAATTTGTATAATCATTTTTTATGTTAAAAATGATTGCACTTTATACTTAATTGCACATCATAATATCTTGTGCTAACAAACTATTTTGAGTCAACTTTTATAGAATGATAACTTGTATAATAATAAAATATATATCATAATTTAATATTGTAATAAAATTGTACATTATATGTCTAAAAATTTAGAACCAAAGAAAAATTTGCTTTGGGTATGCTCAGATGTTTAAACTCCATTAAACTAATGGTCTTTGAGAGCGTTTTTCATTTTTCCATTTTCATTTTCATTTTTCTCAGATAGCAATTCAGACTTTGTGTAAGTTGATATAGCTGTAATGTGGGTTAACATTATTGACTTGCATATAAATATATTCACCATATATAGTCCACATAATGTACTGGCCACTAGCCAATCAGAATATTTGAATGGCTTATAAACCATTTAGATATCATAGAATATAGATCTAGACCTCATTGTTTTTCCAGTATTATCCTCTTGAGAGATACTTTTTTTTGTTTAAAATAATTGGGTTAACAAGGTATGGGAAAATGTTCACCTTGAAAAAAGAAACTTATGTCCAAAGAGGATACTATTGTGAAAGCATTTGTGAATGTCATGTAAAATTATACAAAACTAAAGCACAGGTAATTTTATGAAAAATGTTAACCAAAAGTTCCATATGGAACAGTTACACCACTGACACTACTGTGTGTAGCAGTTTGGGATATCCCACTTTGCATCCTGCTTCACTTAACAAACAAGTACACACACTTTCTATTTTTAATGGCATTTGATAATATCTAAGTTGAACATAAAAGGGTATTATATGTTAACACTCAGGATGTGCACATTAGGATGTATAACCTCAACTAGTCTCAGCTTTACCTGTCCAATAAATAATATTGTTAAAAATATTAAGCAGGTCATGCAATTCAAAAGATTTTAAGATGCCTTTTATCAAACAGGCCTGCTATATATCCCAAATATCTTATATCCAATAAATATCAACTTGAAGACTAAATATACTTCAATCTCTAAAATTTCAAGAGTGTGGAAATTTCTGTGTTTTCATAGTTGTATTCCAATAGCTTTCTGAAGCTTTTATATCATGCAAGTCTTGTGCATTGAATTGTGGGATATGCTCGGGGTAAAAAAAGACAAGTTGTGTCCAAGTTGTGTAATTGGCTATGCTGTTGTGGTGTCCCTACCCCAAACCAGTTTAAGCTTTTTTCTTTTTCTCTTTCTTTCATGTGATATTATTTTATTGATATTTTGTGGTGAAGCATCTTTATTTATTTATTTATTTATTTGTTTATTTATTTATTTATTTATTTATTTATTTACTTACTTACTTACTTATCTATCTATCTATCTATCTATCTATCTATCTATCTATCTATCTATCTATCTATCTATCTATCTATTTATTTATTTATTTATTTAAAATAAATAAAGATGGTTGATTGTCTTGTAAAATTCATGAAGGAGAGAAATATTGACCATGCAACTATTAAAAGACAATAGTATAGATGAGTTAAAAAGATATATATGGCTCCTCCAGACATGTGAGTTAACTGTTCAATATTAGATTTCAGTTTCATTACTGTCAGTATTACAACTTAGACCATCCAAATGAAATTAACAGTGCTTTGTGTACAGAGTGAAGTCATTTAACCTGTGAAATAGATATTAGACTAATACACCTTAGCAGTCTCTAATTCCATTGTTTTCTTTTGTGTCTATTTGACTATTACAACTTGACTATTTAATTTTGTTTCACAGGTTCAATGTCTTCACTCTAACATGCCGTCTACATAATTCAATAGTGACAACAAAAGAGTTCTTGTGACACAACAGAATGAAGCTTGCAAGTATTAGGCTTTTTACCTTCACAGTGTCCTCTATGGATGGTGCACAATAGGTTTTGATGTGAAGTAGGACCTGGTGATTTTCGGAGGTGGGATTCCAGATATAACATACAAGGGGGAATCAGAAATATATAAATGTAATGACTTTAAAAAAAAAAACTAATAAATGCATGGCCCTGTAACAAATGGAAATTATAGCAGGATATTTGCAAAATGAAAAAAAATTGGGGTTCTGATGGCAAGAGTGGTGGGAGAGTGAGATTTGAAAACCCTTTTGGGGACCCTCTCTGTGTTACCCTAGAAACTAGAGGGTTTCTTGATCTAGTGTTCGTATTTATCATTTGTACGTCTGTGTTTGTTATTCTCTAGAGAAACCTTTTAGCCAAATGAGCCTATAGTCTTTTGAATTCGCCGACCCAATCAGAAGCGGAAGGTTAGAGTCTGACACTTGCCTGTTGATTGGTTTTAAGTCTTTGAAGAGCTTTGATTGGACCTAACTTGACAACTTGACAAGAGATTAGGTTCCAAATATAGCTAATATTGAGTGTTAATCAAATCAACATAGAAGTGAGTTTCTTAATTCTAAGCTCTTTGGGCCAGAGGTTGAATTCTAGTTGCATCACAAACCGTCTAGTTTACAAACGCTAAAGCAAGCAGAAAATTTAATACCTCCGGTACACCCTTTGTGGTGTCCTCTGACACAAAGTAATAACTAAATAAACATACCTCAAATCATCTTATATTGATCATTCCCAGTACAATCTTATGGTATAATGTGCCAATCATTCCAGTGCAACTTTTCTGTTACAACTTACACTTAATCTTGATGCTTAGCTAGTAAAACTTAAATAAGAGTTTTACAAACTTTGCACAAACATGCAAGTCCATGCAAGTCCATATCCATTCATGAATACATTTTCATTTCTGAATTTTACAAAAAACCATTCCAGTATTTTATATTGCAACTTTCCTGAAGCTTCCACAGTCTTCAATTTTCAGCTACAGAAACAGAGATGTCTTCGTTGTTTTTGTTGTTCGGGTTGTTTTTGAGAAATATAGGTTTGAATATGTACACTCCAGACAAAACACCAACTAGCGTTGCAACAAACAGCTGTTGTAAAGGAATTTTCTTGATTGTTGCAAAAACCATCACTAAAGGAGAATGAAATGAAATTTAAAAAGGCTACAAACAATGATCAAAAAGCTAAAGGAAATTATACACTTTTGCAAATACTTTTTGCTGTGAAATAGTACAATATGAGCCCACAGTTAGAAAACAGCGGAATGAGCCGGTAGTTCAAGTCTTTGTCTCTAAATGAGGAACGCCTGATAATTTTTGCATTGCGGGTGTGCGATTGTTTTCGCTTTTATAAATTACATATTTTATCCTAAAATAATTGCTGTATCATCTACAATCGTAATTTCAGTACACTCGATATACAGTAAGGACTGCTAAAATGAAGAGACGATTCGAAACGCAACACAGCTCTGAAGAAACACCGATAACTTCATTCACAACTTCTGATGAATCCAACTCGTTCTTGAACACGACTTCTAAAACCCTACTTTGTTGTCTTATTGCGTTTAGGATTTTGAACGCTTTACTTATAAGAACATGGTTTGTTCCTGATGAGTTTTGGCAAGGACCTGAAGTGGCTCACGATGTGGTGTTTGGATATGGCTACTTGACTTGGGAGTGGAAAGAAGGTCTAAGAGGTTTTACTTTTCCTCTCCTGTTCGCTGGAGGATTCCAAGTCCTAAAGGTTCTAGGACTAGACAGTACAAATTCAATAATACTTGCTCCACGTCTTATACAAGCTGTTCTGGCTGGTTTCGGAGACTTCTTTGTGTTTAAACTCTCTGGGAAGCTATTCTGCAGACAAAGTGCAAAGTGGACTTTACTTTGTCATCTTCTTTCATGGTTTACATTTTATTGTATGACAAGAACACTTACAAATTCCACTGAAACTATTTTAACAACAATTGCTTTATATTATTGGCCTTGGGATCTCAAGACATCTAAAGATTCAACTTCAAATCTTGCTTTATCTTTGTTATTTGCAGCCATAGCTTGTCTAATAAGACCTACATCAGCTATCATCTGGGTTCCATTAGCATTGTATTTCCTTTTAAATACCAACGAAAAGATTTCTTTTATTTTCAAAAAGGTCTTACCTATAGGGTTCTTAGCTTTAACATGGTCCATCTGTGTGGATAGTTGGTTCTATGGAAGACTTACAATTGTTCAGTGGAATTTTGTGATGTTTAACGTTGTTAAAGACATGGCAACTCTCTATGGAAGTCATCCATGGCATTGGTAAGTCATCATTGTAAAGGGGGATCTACAAAAAATTCATGAAAGTTAAAAAGGGCAATCACTGAAATTTAATGCATTATCAATTTATTGCAGTTCTAAGTCACGCAACCAACTAGCCTTGCAAACACAAACATACTTTTTGGTGGACGTGAATCAAATGTATTTCCAGGGGAAAAAACTAAAATGTCCGTTGCAAATCAGTGATAAACTCGCTACTCAGAGTACAAAAATGATTAGATCAATTCCAAACTCTGAATTTGAGGTCAGGGAATACTAGGGAAGAAAAAGGTTAGGCAAAAAGATGAATTGAAGCTTTAATTCTATCAAAATTAGATCTAATTTACACAAGTTCTTTGTGTAGTGAATTTATTTGCAATCATATTAATGGACAAGTTTGTCTGTGATACCTTGGAAATACTGTTGATTGACATCTACCAAAACTGTATTTATCTTCTGTGTTTGAAGGTCCAGTTGGCCGTGTGTGACTGGGAACTGCAGTAAGGAACAAAATTATTTTTACTGCCCTGGAAGTCTGGTGCAAGTCCTCAATTGTTTTAAAGTATTTTTTCACTAAAACACTTAGCTTCCCTTATTTGTTGAAAAAAGTCTGGGGAAATTGGTTTTGAGCAATTTTTGTAGATTTTCTTTTACTTTATGATAAATCAGTTTACTACAATGTACCTATTAGTATTAAGTGTGGAAGTCATTTTTATCTGACTTATAACTGGAGAGTGGCCAAAATTTAGGAAAAAAGAATAGTTATTTTAAAACAAATATTTTTTATGATAATTTCAAATATGATTTTTTTTTTTTTCATTTTTTTAGGTATTTCAGTCAAGGATTTCCTGCAATCATATTCACTCATCTTCCATTGTTCCTTGCTGGAGTTTATCATTCCAAAGGACATCAAAGGCTTCCAGCTGCCTTAATTGTATGGTTCATTACTATATACAGGTAACACAGTTGTCTAATGAGTTTTATAATTATATAAATGTATTTCAATTAAGTTAGCACTTAAAACCTACAAAGATGGGACAGCAGAAAACCATGACAAATACACTATGACAGACAAATAAAGCCATTCCACAAAAAGAAGCTTGTGAATGCTCGCATGAGGTGAAACTAAATATCATTGATAGTGTTAAAATGGTACCATTGAAATAGGACAATGCATGTAAAATATATCTACCCATACTCCTTTTTGGTCACAGCTTTATAGGTTTTAGGTGACTAACTTTATTGCAATAATTATAAATCTATTTTAATTGCAGTTTTCTTGGACACAAGGAGTTCAGATTTATCTTTCCAATCCTGCCATTATGCATGTGCTACTGTGGTTATTACATGAACATCCTAGAATCAAAGAGAGCACAGCACAGAAATATAAAGCGTCACACATACAATTGGTCAGTAGCTGTTACCCTATTGCTTTGCATTACCAACATTCCTATGGCCCTGTACACATCTATTGTCCATCAGAATGGAGTGATGGGTGTGATGGATATTGTACACCATAAAGCTGAAAATGCAATAAGACCCCCTTCAGTAATGTTTCTTATGCCATGTCACTCCACTCCTTTTTACAGGTAAGCAAATATATTAAACTCATTAACAAAACTTGACCATAATGGAGGTGGAAATTCTTGATACCAGTTCTATATAATCATCCTCATTTGCATAAGTTTGATTTGAATTTTGTCTGCCAGTTTATCTTGAAAACTTTAGTAAAATGCAAAAGAACTAATGTAATAAGTCATTTTCACCTGCAACATTCAGGCCTGTTCTGAATGGACTTTTCAATGGCTTGATCATCCAAGACTTAAATGCTGGTTTTGCGCTGGTAAAGTATTGAAATCAGACTATTGCTTTGTAAAGAACTGACAGCAAAATGTTTCAATTTACATAATTTCTTTAGAATACTAAATTTTTAACTGTTATTAAAATAGGAGATTACCACTGCCACATAGACTAGTGGAAGTTCTTTTCACTATGAATTTCACTGTGCCAAAAGCTGAATATTGAAGAGTTGGATATTTCTTCCATACTTTAGGTGTTCTGTAGTTTTCAAGTTGCATGATTATTCTTGACATATGGATGACTTTCATAAATGGCCGCCACTAATTATCATAATTTTTAAAATTGATGTTTTAAGAAAAACAATAGACATAATTCAACATAACAATAACTTGTGAAAGTTTGAGAAAGAACAATTACAGCAAGATGCCCAAGACTGTGACCACTGATAATGTATTCGCATACTTTTGTAGCGCCATCCTCCAATTAGCCTTTAGACCAGAGATAAGTTAAGAGACTCCTGTAATGCTGATTGGATAACAACATAGACGAAAGTATGCAAATATATTAGCGGTGGTCACACTTTTGGGCTCTTTGCTGTAAATTTGCAAGAAGCTATAAGAGTTTGGAAAATCAGAAACACACCAAAACTAGGCATCAAAGGCCTCAGCAGAAAATTACATACAAATCTTTACATTTTTCATTGAGCATAATTCTTTGGATTTTTATAACCAGAGCATCAAAACTTTCCAAACATGCCTATTTCAGGTGGTTCTTACATATGAGTCAGTGCTAAAATATTAAAATTTCTGTTTAATTGAATAATCATTTTCCGGTACATATTATGGTCCCAGGGGGGGGGGGAGGGCAGTACCTTGAAAAATGAATAGGGGTGCTCGACGGACGGTTTTGAAAATAACCCTAAAAGGTATGCATAAATTAAATCAGATACTAATTTCAGACCCTATTAAACCACATTAAACATTTTTTTAATCTAAAATTGATATATACACTCATCTCATCAAATACTTTGCAATGTTGATGTATTGTTGAAGTTTCAATATGTATAATCTGAAGTTTGAAAACTGACCCTAAAAGGTACGGTGCTAGTTCGAGATCCTAAAAGGTACGTTAGGGTCTTATTTTCGACTAAAAAATTCGTTGAGCACCCCTATCCATTTTTAAGGGAGATAATGTTTTTTATGAAAGTGGTCTATTCCTTTAGTTTTCAAGGTGAATACTAAAGAATAGTTTCACATATCAAAATTAATATCAATTTAGCATTCTTACCAGTATACTTGACTAACACAGGGGTGGGGAATTGGGTGACTGCCTCCCCTCCCCCCCCCCCCCCCCCTCCCCCACCCCCCCTTTTGAAAATCCTGGATCTGCCCCTGTA
Organism: Metridium senile; assembly: GCA_949775045.1. Taxonomy (NCBI): domain Eukaryota; kingdom Metazoa; phylum Cnidaria; class Anthozoa; order Actiniaria; family Metridiidae; genus Metridium; species Metridium senile. The sequence goes on from OX459109.1 coordinate 7,232,885, forward strand.
ACAGATTTTCTGGAGTATGCGACTGGCATGTTGTTGAATTATGCCTATAGTATTCAGATTGATCCTTTTTCTTTTTCTCACAGCCATGTTCATGCCAACATAACCATGAGGTTCCTAGAATGTCCTCCCAGTGAAGAACCAGGCTACATTGATGAAGCAGACAGATTTTACCTTAGCCCTCTCAAATGGTTAGAAAGTGAATACTTGACCTATCCTGGTACTGAAAGAAAACGTTCACCATCACAACTAGTATTCTTTGATGTCCTGATCAAGGTTAGTATTTATTTATTTAATTTGTATTTTTATGTTTTTTCATTATATAGATATATCTTTCTTTACAATAGTATTAATTAATAATATATAATCAATAGAGTACTCAAGTGATGAAAGTTTTGGAACAGAGCTTAAATTACAGTGATTTGTATGGGGAAATTATGTATTTGGCATGTTAAAGTCTTTTGTGATTGTCCATCACAATTGGTAACCAAAAACTGTAAAAGCCAAAACTTGTTTCGTGAATTCACACTTGAGTACTCTATTGCAAGGTAAGGGGGCTTCCTGAAGCCATTACCCTTATAAGAGCAGAGCGCCTCCTTTGGTAAAATATAAATATTGTGTCTGCACACCTCATTGGTGGCATAACTTTATTAGCTTGTGTAGCAACTCTATAAACCCCCAGTGTCACTATGCAGGCTAAATTAAATATGAACTTTTTTTATCAGAAAATTGAAAAGTTCCTTTCCAGTCAAAACTACACGGAGGTTAGTACAAGCAAACAGTTTTTAAAGTGCACAATACCTTTTAGTGACTTCTAAGAATTTTCTTTTTTCACTTTGTTTTCAGTGTGCAAGAGTTTTTCATACTCATTTTCCAGAAGGCAGGATTGGAAAAGAAGTTGTCATTTTTTGTAATAAAGAATAATGTTGTTTGTAAAGCCACAAATATACATGTATATGTGTACCCTGCAAGCAGAGCATTATAGATTGTAAATTAAAGATTAGATCAAAGACAAGACACCACTTTAGCTGTTACTCAGAGTAACTTCTCTGAGTAACAGACTAAGTGATGACTTGTCTTTGATCTATCTATAATTTATGATCTAAACATATGATTTATATATTTTATACTGCAAGCAGTCTTTACAAGGAAAGAAACCTCTGCAAATTATTGATGGCCTCTAAAAAAGAATACTCCGCCCCTCCCCCTCCTGATAACAAACTATGGTAACAGTCCGTAAACTATAAAGTGCAAAATCATCTGTCTGTGAAACTTGAGTGAGCCGCGTCCAAATTGTCATTCATTTACTAGTGCATTTGGAGTATCAAACAGTCTGTCTAGGCTGTTGGGTGTGCTAAGACGGTACAACACTTGGAATTAAAATGACAAGAATTATTTTAAGTTTTGATTAGGAAATACTTTATTTATATACTGCAATATTTAGGCTTACATATATTATCACCATTTTAGTAAAACTTGAAAATATTTTGTGAAAATGGCCATGGAACCACTTTCAACTGAAACAACATCATTCCCACAATCATTAGCCTGCGTAGCTCGGCCCTAGGGAGAAAGGAGCGGAGGGGAGGGGAGGGAGATTGGGGAGAGGAAGGGAAGAAGGGAGGGCCTGCAACGAAGACCCTTGATTTTCCATAATTTCGTGCACGGATTCCGTGAGCAAAATTCCCATTGGTCGAGAGCGACGAGGTGAAATCTCATTGGCTGTTGTTAGCTATATTGTGACATGTCAATATTGAACAGACCAACAGTAGCTTGAGTTGTAACGAGTAGCTCTAATTACAAACGGCTATTTCAGGCAAGTGAGATCAAGAAATTTCGATCTATAACATATCTAAAAGCAGCATCAGAAGTTCAAAACTGATAAATAATTTCACATTGGGTAAGGTGAATACGCTTTCTGACTGAATAAAGCAAGATATGCTGCATTGTTTACTTGACCTTTGAAGGTCATGTAAAATAGACTTTATTTCCGTTTGTGAAGTAAACACGCTCATTTCTTTTGAGTTTTGAGCTTTGGAACTTTATTATACAAGTTTATAATGATAATTTGGATTGTGAAAATTTGGGTCACACATATAATATAGTAATATATTTTGAAATACGAAGTTTTTATGTTAGGAAACACTAGTAATGGAGGTGACAATTATGACAGCTAAACCAGACAACAAACAGTGCTAGGAAGAGGGCATAATGGAAAATCAAGGGTCTTCGCTGCAGGCCCTCCCTTCTTCCCTTCCTCTCCCCATCCCCCTCCCCTCCGTCCCCTTTTATCCCTCTCCCCACCCCCAGGGCCAGCTACGCAGGCTACAATCATGGATAATCCACAATCAAAGTGAAATGATCACTAAATAGCTTTATCATATGACCCATATTTTGCCCGGCGCACGCTCTTAAGAAAACCTTCGGAAAAGGCTTTTTTCACCTAGCCTTTAAATTAAAGAGTGGGTCATATGATAAAAAACTTATTGACTGAGTTAGGTCAGGCCTAGTGCACTCATACGGCCCTCCCACTCAGTCAATAAGTACTTAATCCTACATTTGACCAGCCAAAACTACTGTATCTAAGCAATAGAATTTGCACAATTTATCACTTTATAGTACTAAATGCTGCATACTTTTAGTGTGATGTACTCTAATACAATACCTATAATACAATTTTTTCCTTTTGTATTTGGTGTTTCTGGTTAATTAAGTGACAGTCACTAAAAACTACAGTTAGTTGAGGTTCCCAGATGTAAATTTTAGCCCGAATGCAGCAAGTGCATTAAGGGTTAAAATGCATCCCGAGAAGGTCCAAAAACATATTTACGCCCAAGAACCTCAACTCTATTACTATTAGCATAACTTTATAGGTCATTTTCATTCAAAACGTAAGTGTAGGCATTCCACCTGAGGATATAGTTGGTGTATATTGTTTTCTTATGCGGTCAGTCATCAAGTACGCTTCGGTGGTGTTTGCAAACCTCCCACTGTATTTGACAATGCAATAGAAGCGGTTCAGAAACTTAATTGCCTTAGCCATAATCTACCCCGGCTGTAAGCTACGTCACAGCACTGCAGCCTTCGGGACTGATGTCTCTTGAAGAACGAACAACACGAACATGCACCAAGTTTATGAAGAACATTCCAAACATCAACCCAATACACCCATTAGTGTCGAGTCTACTTATGAAGACTGAGTGCCCATTATTTGACTTACGATTAGGAAATATGCAGCACTGTATAAAACTAATAGATTTAAAAATTTTGTAACAGTGAAATGTATTAGATTTATGTAATATGTGTAACATACTGACCATGCCCACTTGTAATTCAGTCGTGAGACTGCAATAAGTGCTAATAAACTTATTATTATTATCAAAAGAGCAACAATATAATCTGAGCGGGCTAAAATATATTTTAGCCAGCTGGTTTGTTCATTTTAGCCGTTACTTCATTTGTATTTTCAGATTTCAAATGTTTATATCTCAAAAAGGAGGTCGACATCAAGAAAAATTAAGTACACTTATTATACACCTCATGTACAACAGATTACCAAAATATCATGAAAGGCTTCGGGTGCACTTTAACCTGTGAAACACTCTTTAATTCACTGATTACATTGTGTTCTTGGACTTTACCACTTTTATAGATACCTTGGTGGAACAAATATGCCAAAAAAAAGAGTTAAGATACAGTATAATTTTGTTGATAATTTATGATAGAGTGATTTTCATATGACTGTGAAAGAATTGGCAAACTAATAGTTGTTACTACACTCTGAATCTATGTTTTCTTTTGTTCTTTACTAACAAGTATGAACTAAATAGTCATTTTTCTTTCATGGTCAAGTGAAAATCACTGTGTGTCCGGACCTGTTATATACAAATTATGCATTGTTTGGGCTTCATGTGATAGGTACTTATGGCTTCCTGTGTTTAGGTTCTCATAAGCAACAACTTTCTTCTGATCCAAGGGAGGTCACTTTCAAGAGTCAAATGTATTTTAACTATAAAAATGAGTCAAAGCATTCATGTTTTGAGTGTCCACAGTGTAAAAGCTATTAGAAAAAAAAACAATTTTGATGCATGCAAACAATGAAATTGTGGCAGGTTATTCATGTTTAATTGTCCTGACTTCATACAGACCCAACAACAACAACTTTGTAATGCTTTTAAATCTTATTTAATGAAATACAAAGCAAAAATCAAACTACAATCATTAATAGTATTAATTGTAATCAAATTAATGAAAAACTATTCTTTGTAAACAATAAATAACAAATAATGTGGCAACTAGTTAAATGTAGACGACTTCAACATAAAATTACACAACTAATGATATGAAAGATGACAAAGTTTTGACAAAAGTCAGAAATTACAAGCAAAGTGAAATAACGAACATACAATTACATATTGGTGTATAAATTTATTTACATTGATCCATATATACATGGTGTTTCATTATTAGGGATCATTTATAATAATACTATTTATTCCCTGGCCATTTAGACTCTCTAGATTCGACGTACATATGCATTCTTCATGTTAGTCTGTTTTTGGCCTCTTGAATAGAATAATATGTGGCTCTACAATAAAGAAGTAAAAATAGATATAAAAGTCGATTTTGTCACCTAGCTGCAGTCTCTCTACATTGCCAAAGCACACTTTTCATTGAAAATTAATTACAATTTGGCTGTCATCTTTTTTAAAATTCTACATTCTCTCAGAAATCAAAATATGTGAGAGTCGGCAAAAGCCATTCCATTTTTATCCACACCCCCTATAAGAGCTATCTTGTGGAATTATAATTTGTTGAAACAAGTCAATTTATACCTGGTCCATGAATCATATACTGCTGCCATCCCTGGGACTGCTGAATTCCCATGCCTCGCCATTCTTTCTCGTTCATAAGTCGATCTCTTGGAACCTTTTTCGCCATAGCTCTGGGAAGAATGACATGCCTGTAGATTCAAATTATAAAACGTCAAATTTCAGTCACGAATTTAACTAAAACTCTGAAAATAACAGCGAAATATAAGTTTTGAACACTAAACAACTACAATTTTGAGCTATTGCCTTGCTTGCATGCCTGTATATCGCAAATAGTTTCAAAAGCCGTTTTACAACTTATCAAATCGAAAACCTATATTCAAAAACGTATCTAGTTATCAAATTTCATTGTATTTTATCATTTTTTAGCAAATTTAGAGCTTATTAGAAAGCTTTAAAGGGTAAAAACGTTTGCTGCAACCAAACGGCAAACCACCGTTGTGGGGCCACTATTCTGAAGTAGCAGACTAAAGGGGTTTTACTGTACAATATTAGTATTTTCTGCTTACCTATATTCATTACCGGTATCGTCGCTGTATTTTGTAGAATAGAAGATATCGCTACTAGACATTTTGAGTTATTTATTGTGGTAGATTTTCACAATATCCACGAGGCTCCAGTAGAAATAGCAGTTGGATTGAGTGAAATAACGTTTACGAAACAGTTGAATAGCTTTAAAATCGGCCGCGTCACCTCTGATTGGCTTATTTCAACGTGATACTAGACGCTCATTGGATAATGTTAATCTATGTAGTCAGGCGTTCCTTACTCCATCACAGATCGATCGTTGCGCGTGCGTGCGTACCACAGGCATCCCAACTAGTCGGTCTCAGGAATTAAAGCGAATAAATTATTTTTATCGACCACTGGCTCGAGCTAGCTGCGGGCGGTCAAACCTGACCGCTTGTAACTTCTTAACTTATAATTGTAGTACACCACAAACTGGAAAGCATTATGCCACATATTGCTGTCATGGTATATTGCTTTATTATATTTTTCAGCTTTTTATTTCCCTAATGTGAATAGTTGAACTACTCAGAAAATACGTAGATATCTTGTTTTAAGTTACATTTTGAAATACTAAAAGTGTTTTATAGTCTTTAAAAAACTAGCCCCACAATTGATTTGTTTTCTTAGAAATACCGTTTGTTTTCTTAGAAATACCACATCTTACTAGTATCGCTGTATCGGGAGTAGACTAGGAGTTGAACGTGAATAATGAATACTCAGGTTAGTGTTGATTTACTAAAGTTTTTGTTTTTGTTTTTAACAGCTTTATTGGGCACGTATTAATTACAAATTTATAAACCTAAATAGCAAATTTACAAAACATATTTACAAAACAGACTAAATGAAATTGCACAGGACGTATCACAAACGATTATTAAACGAGCCCAATGGGGTTTGCGCGAACGGGACACAGGTCCCATGCGAGGCGCGCCCCCATTGTAAATATCACTAAAACTAGGAAATACTTATATTAATATTGACAAATTGTAAATAACAATAAACTAATTGTAAATAACTAAGAAACTAGGATATACATTGATTATAAACTAACTAATTAAACAAATAATACTTATAGTACTGAATAACATAATACTCGTTCCATGGATAATTATTATCCATGCTCGTTCTAAATAATCATATATGTAAAAATAATTCTAAATAACGATAAAAATATGATAAACCTAAATTATTTAACTTGAACGAGATTATTGTTAGAAACGAAAAATAATTAGAAATGAAATTAGGATATAAGCACACCAGATTTCCGGGAGCTACAGTGTGCAAAGTTTAAAGGCAAAATATTTAGGAATAGAAAATGGGAGTGGAAACCTGCAACAATTAAAAGTATGATTGTTTTCTATACCTTGTAATTTAGTTTTTACTAGCAGCACTTTATACAGTGTTTCACTAAAGATTGTAAATTATTTCCCAATCACGTTGAAGTTTCTCCATACATTAAATCTCTTTTAATATATTAAGTAGTGCTAAAGATTTTTGTATATATATACATTAGGACGACCATGTGAACTGAACTGTTCTCCAAAAGGGATCTATGGTTTGTACATACGAAAAAAGTTCTCTGATAAAGTGATTGACGGGACACGATGCCATCCATCAAAGAACGACGTCTGTATTGATGGCAAGTGTGAAGTAAGTGACGCCATTAATTGGTTCAAAGTTTTGAATTGCTTTCATGGTGCAGTATTTAAAAATAATACATATCCATATCAAAACGGAGAAACTAACGGAATGCTCGAGTTCTGAACTTCCAGAGTTGGTTACTAAGCTTCAATGGGAGTACTGCCTTAGCCTCGTTACTAAGCTTCAATGGGAGTACTGCCTTAGCCTCGATAGCGTGTAATAAATTCTTTAGAATTTGACTACAAACCGTGGAATTTTTAAAATGTTTCAAGGCTGAGGTTGTGGACGAGAACCGTGAACAGGTCTATTGAATATATCACAGCTATTAATGGCTATATCGACGTTCTTCGTAGTATGTTGGATGTGATGATGCTCTTCATTCAAATGCTAAAGAAGATCGATGTGGTGTTTGCCATGGTGACGGGTTCACTTGTGAGACTGTGAAATCGTTATTCAACCAAACCACAGGCAGCGGTATAGGTTTACTGTTTACAAGGTTTAATGCGCACCTCTCACTGCTGTGGTCCAGGTTCAAGTCCCTTCAGTCTCGGGCATGGATTATATGTCGAGGAGTGGAGTTTGTTTGATGTGTTCAGTCTTCTCTCCTATGCCCAGAAAATTCTACATGTATGCTAAATATTAAATGTTGTAGAAGTAGTGTGTGTTAGTCTCCCAAATAGTCCCCTTCACAGTTCCCTGCGCCATTTTGAAAGGTAGCCGGGCCTTTGCATCGAAGAGAGACACATGTGAGCTTGCAAAGTTAGAGACACGTAAATAGTTGTCCCGTAAGTTGTTAAAAGTTGTTAAAAGGTTTCTATCATTGCAAAAGACCGGCTTCCTTTCAAGTTGGCGCAGGGAACTGTGAAGGGGACTATTAGTAGGACACGATATGTGTGGCTAGAATATTTGAGACGTTTAGTTGCTTGTTCTGAATGGTATCAACCACCTCGAGCTCTGTACTAGTATTTATCGATTATTCCTGCAGGAGCTCGCACCTTCAGTGTAGAGGAGGTAGCAGGAGCACCAAACTACCTTGCATTACGTTCATCTACTGGAAAGTACCTATTGAATGGTCATTGGTATATCCAAAGGTAAATTTAGCGGGTAAAAGCAACCTCGTCCCCAGGGCCAAAAGCGAAGGAAGAGGGCCCTGGGAACGAGGTTGGAGGGTAATTGACCTCTCCCCAAATCCCTAGATTTGCCCCTGGCAACTGAAGCCGGACAAAATGAGATGAGTCGGCAAAACTGAATTTTATAGTTCAATTATGTATTTGTGAATCCGAAGCAAGTAAATTACGCAACTGATTCAAAACAGGGACACCAGTCTTTACCGTAATGAGCGTGCTTTTTGGGCCTTAATTTGTTCATAAAACTACTCCCCTCGCCCCACTTCACAACGTTAGTCTGGCGGTCATCAAGGAATCACACTGAAAACCAAAATTGCATGGAGGGGGAGGGGAGGATTATGGTGAAAAAGTACAGTTGAAGGTCAAAGTAAAGAAAACGTGTCTCACTAGCTAGTTTTTGCCAGGATTGTATTCTCGATTTAGTAGTGTAAGGTGACAGGAATGTCTGTTTCGAATGGCCTTATCTAACTTTTATTATAAAACATATAAAACTATAAGACTACATATAAAATACTGTTCAAAGCTCAATTTAACAGTTTTTCTACAAATGATTACTCAGTTGTTTTTGTATAGGTGCATCGATTTACACAGTTTTAAATTTTTAGAGTAACCAATACTTAGTCGATCGTTAGTGCAGCAACTGGAATTGGAACATGAGAATATATAAATGATATAAAAATGTACATTATGTATAATATATAGTTACAAAACATGGATAGCACCCACAGACAAAGATGATATCCATGCAGTTTTAGTATCCACCAACTTGTGATTTATTACAAATCTTGATATATTAATGTTCATGTTATTGTGTTATTATTTATTCATTTGAGCTGCCACTAGAGCGAAAACACTAAAATCATGAAATAGAAACAAAATAGTTACTATTATAGAACTATACACATGCAGTAGCAATCTGATTTTATTTCATGGATAAAGTGTCAGCGCTCTATAGCCATTTTGAAAAGCGAGCCAACCTCTCTCTTAATTAGTGCATATTTAGAGTTCTTCAGGAGAGCTAATACTATGAAAGATATGATATCTAATTGGCTAGCTCTAGACGTTCAGCCTATACTTTATTAATTGTACAGACGCCAAAAATATAGGTGTAGTGCAACGCACGCCTTTCGGGCGATTCTGTGTAGACAGGCGTGGTAGCGGACCGCCGCAACTCAATATAACAATTAACCAAGTATTAATTTCAATAATCCAACAAATAAATCATATTTATTAACATAACAAAGCATTGTAAAAGATAAAGCTTTCTGCGACATCTGAGCCACACCCTTCTTATCGATTCCAAACAGAACTGTTACAGTATAAAGGACTTACATTAGTAATTGTAAACACGCAGTTGACAAGACCATTGAATGAAAATTTACCTCCTCCGCCTCAAATAGTTGACTGACCAGTTGCCGGTGACAAAGTTTATTGTAACTAAAACAAAATTTGAAATAAAGTTGAAGTTGAAAGTCGGTGAACTCGAGGTCATCATTTTATTTGAGTTTAGATGTCTATCCTCACACGAGGTGTAGCTCAGTATTGCCACTTGTTTTTATCATGTTCTGTTCCAGCCATCGCCACTTATCTTTATTATCGTCTGTTCCGGATTGATCGTTGATAAATGGGATGTCTGTAGTCATTATATCGCGTGGCCAGCAGCGCACCTTATAACATCTACCATCTGTCGACATGTTTGAGTCCTTATGTAGGTACGTTGTTACTGTAATACATATATGTACTGAAACCTGTGTTTATTAATTAAAGACTATTTTTCTGGTTTCACCTCCGGTACATATACTTTAGTATCTAATAAAGTATAGGCTTTTACAATGATAGCAGGAATAAATAAAGTAGGCTTTCAAATTATAGATTGTGCTTCATGGTTTATGGATCCGACCTGAAGGGGTTACAGACAAACATCTCGTCGATTCAGTACACGACGAGGAGATAACGCCACGTGCCTTAATTAATTTCACTGTGAAATATTGGATTATGATGAGGCCACACCTATAGGAAGTAAACCATCCATAGGTGTGTACCTTCCGTAAAAGGTCAATGGTTTCACTCGACATTGAAAATACCTGTATGTAATGTCTTATGTATAGAGGTATTTGTGATATTAATAATAACAACAATAACATATCAATGATAGTAACTGTTTTATAAAAAAAATGATGATAGTATTAGCTAATCATTATCAGCATATAAATTGGTAATCATGAAGATGATGATAATGATGGTGGTGGTGGTTATGATGATGATGACAGAAATGAATAAACATATATATGGAGTGTCAGGGAAATAATTACTACTCGTGAAAATAGACTGAAGAATTAAGGATTTAGGGTTTGTAAAAATGCTATGGCATTCATAAGATGTTGGGGACGAGTGGTTAAAGATCCAAGGTTTTTAAATGAACAAATTATAGTAACGAAATTAAAAATGGCCAAATTAAATGCCTTGATCTTAACCTGAGACAGTTTTCGTGAGATGTACAGAATTATGTACGTAGCCTAATGATTTCCAGTTTGTACAAACTGGAAATCATTAGGCTACGTACATGTGGTGCACTACAAACCAGCTGAGTTTAATTGGACTTCTACAATCAGTTGATCATTTCCTTATTGTAATCTGCAATAGCTTTATGTATTGATGTAAAACCCTTCGCTGCATTAATAACATGTATGGTTTGGGGGATCAATATGTTTCCGTTGGAAAAAACGCCGATTATTTGGCTGCGGTATACGTTGTAGCTTGTTGCATGAGGTGGGTATCACTTTGACACTAATCATTTGACTGATATGTGACAAAAAAGAATAAAAGTAATTCACTTGAAATAATTTGATTTTTGTCTTGTAGTATTTTTAACACATAATAGGAATAAAATTGTTCATAAAAGACATAATTTCATGATTTTGGAAACAAGCGCGGAAATGCGGCGGTGTGAAACATCTTATATCCCTACATAGTTACAGAGTATGGGAAATAAGGAATCCCTTAACATTTTTGAAATGCTTTAGGTTTTTGAGCTTGATGATCCAGGTTAACTAACATCAGGTGACAGGAGTTGGATAGCTCTAGCCCCACTTTTCAAAACGCTACACCGCCCTTGGATTATTAAGACTATTGTATCATAGTTGAGTACAGTGGAGGGTCTCCCCGACATTTTACGGTGTATGTTTCTTGTACATGACGCTTTTTTGGTATTCAGCATCTGTACTTGTTTACAAATGGACAAGTGAAATAGATTTCTAGTCATGAGTTGCCAAGAGTCATGAAGAATACGCTATACATACAATATTTTTCTCCGGGATAGTTTCACGAGCAAACATTTTGTAAGTTTGTACATTTTCTAACCCTGCAAAAACTCTTGTAAAGTTTTGTACAATTTTGGTTACGTAAACTCTTTTACACTATTCAGATTTGATGCTGCGTAAAATCTACAGTATCTGTTTAATTTGGATGGACAAGGTCAGTGTTTCTGACGCCAATAGACTGCGTCGGTGTTTTTTACTAATTAACTATAGTAAAATATACTAATACTTTTAATATTCAAACTTCATGCACAGTACAAAATCTAGATGGAATCTGATTGGCTCATGGGCGCCCTGTCACGGGATTTACAGAATAATTTTTATGTTGTAATGACATTACTGCACGATTTTCATGCTGTAATAAGCTAACATCTTCCCTCACACTCAGGACACAAATATTTATTAAAAGTAAGCATTTTTGGGTCATTTACAACTGCATTTACAATTACGACGCTTTGCTTTTAAATGGCTTCCCAGTAATTTTACTGAACAAGCGCGGGTTGAAACCGATGGCTGTTTTCAACAAACTTACCAACCGTTGTAAGACCAAAATACATACAATTTTTGAAGTTTTCTCCATCATTTCAAATTGAAATGTAAAGACAAAACGTTTTATTGATATATCTCAACGTCGTAGAAACGAAAATGAGCTTTTAGAAAGGAATATAGACACAAACAAGTGAATCCAGCTCAACTCAACGCCATGTTGTTTACAAATTAGAAAGAGAAAAACACAGCATGTTTGAACAGCTATATTGAGGTATGTTAAAGTTATTTTACATTCATGTTGGGCTGAAAAGGATTTCGTTTGCTTAGTTTCTTGTCAGGTTTTGGAAATATACTTAGATTTCCTTACTTTTCGCTCGTCAAAACCAACGCTCGCGCTTAATCTAGCATTTGAAACTCTCTCTTCGTCGGCTGTTTTTGATTGTTTATCGCATTTCGTAATCGTCTATTCAATGCTGTACACTCAGTTTGAATATTAAAAGGGTTAGAGACTTCTAGTTCGTGCTTTACCGTCAAATACACGCACGCGCTGGCTGTAGAATGAACGAGAAATCAAATACAGCACGAGGCTATCACCTCGTGCTGTACATTCTACAGCCAGCGCGTGCGTGCGTGTATTTGCCAGTATAAAGCACTCACATCAGTATCTAACCCATATACACCTAATTCAAAAAAGGTTGACGGGGCGAACGGCAATTGGCGATTGAAATTCCTATTGTCCACGACTGTGGACAATACGAATTTCAATCGCCAATCGCCGTTCGCCCCGTCAACCTTTTTTGAATTAGGTGTATACTATATAGCGTGAAGTGCCGTTGAACAGGAAATATTTTAAGTGCCGATATTCTGAAGTAGGTTTAAGGTGGTAGAAAATCAGTGATTTTTATTATAAGATTGGTAAGATTATACAAAAAATTGTTTTTTCCGGAAACATTTGAAATAAAACTACAAAATTTAGTTGTGCCGGTAAACGATAACTGGAGCAGTTAAACTAGTTTGGGCTGTGACGATATCTCTATTAAGCATGATAGGAGTAAAAATGTTTGAAAAGTAGTGGTTTAAAAATTATAATGGGTGTTGTCGGTATTTCCAAGGAAACTATAGTACTCCTTTTCGCAGTTCTCTTCGATTAAGGTTCAGCATCGATAGCTTATATAATATATTCTTTATACTCTATACTCAAATTATAAAGAATATCGTACATGCAGCTACCGATGTTGAGGTTGATCGACGAGAACGTGTGAAATACAATCTGCAATAAGTAGTGGTTGAATTGGTATAGGCCGTGCCTGTATAGCTAATGCAAGATTGGAGTAATAATGTTTGATACTAGCAGTCCTGAAACTATATAATTGCATGGATGTGGCGGTATTGATAAGGAAACAAATCAATTGTGGAGCTAGATTTTTAAAGACTAGAAACCTCTTTTAGTATTTCAAAAATAACTTCAAAAAGGATATCTACGAATTACAATTTGAGTAGTTCAACTATTCACATTAGGGAAATAAAAAGCTGGATAATATAATAAAGCAATATACCATGACAGCAATATGTGGCATAATGCTTTCCAGTTTGTGGTGCACTTATTGTAATATGCAATACCTTTAGGCTGTAATAACATCTTTGGTTTTGGGTGATCAATATGTTTCCGTTGGAAAAAACGATTATTTGGCTGCGGTATACGTTGTAGCTTATGTTGTTGTGGGTATCACATTGACTAATATGATATGTGGCAAGGCTACTCGGGGTTATTCACTTCAAATAGAAGTATTAAATTCAACGATTCACAGAAGGGAATTTGAATAATACAGGAAAATCGAAAGTTATTTTGGTACTGGTAGGGAGAATGGCCTATTCCTTTAAATAGATAGATAGATAGATGGATAGATAGATAGACAGTTTATTTAGTAAATAATTAAGACATTGCAGCCTCTGGCTGACTTACGTACCGATTTACATGAAATTCATAAAATGGATAGCAAAAATACAATATAAAGCTATAAATGACTAAGACATTTTAATAAGGAAACCTACTTAATAAAATTTACTTAATAAAAATGTGAAGGATATATATGTATATATTTAAAAATCTAATTATTATAAATGTGACTTAAGTGAAACAGTTTGCATCGTTCAGTCTTGCATTTTGGCAACTTGTATGGTCTTTTGTTCCTCAAAGAGTAGATTGGTGTGTTCTTTTTAGGTAATAAATGGTACAGTTTGTGATCCTCGCTGCTACAAATCTCGTTGAATACCTTTGAGGATATTTCTTCTCTTCTTTCAAGCCTTTTGCGACAGACACTCCGACACGTGTCAGCTCAGTACATAAACTGACTTAATTCTATAGCTGAGACGAATGTCTTATTTAACTTATTTAACTGAAACGATGAAAAAGAAAATTCCGTAATTATGCAGAGGCGTGATGCAGTCTGTAAATGTTTTGGAATTTTGTGGTCTATATGTCGTTGAATCGTATCTCGCGGGAAACCCTTTCGCTTTGTGACGACATCGACCAATCCCAAGACTACCGCCTTTTTGATGAAGTTTGCATTCAATGGAAAAATGATGGTCACGTTGAACTTAGCAAAGTATAGGTTACAAAGACGCACTTTAGTTTTTATTATCATTATCATTTTAATTTGTATGTGGTGGTTGGGGCAAAAGAAAGACTAATATCCGTAAAATTTTAATATGAAGTGAGTACACTCTGTTCAGTTTACCATCAAAGTCATTCTAATTCTTTCTATTTTGGGTGGTGGTTATTAACAAAACTGTGCATTACTTTGTTGTTTTAGCCATTTCCTTCAGTGGTGAGTTTTGCTTGAGTGAAAACATCATGGGTGATTTCAAGCCATGCATGAAAAGCGCCTATTTTGCTCTGCTTTTTTTATACCTACATGCTATCCTTTAATTCAGAACAGTTTTTCATAACGTAAACGATATTCATTCAAAGTCATCAACAGTTTACTAGAACATGGTATTTTATCTTTTTGTTTTTAATTTGGTTAATCGACTTTCTAGTCGGAAATGATACGGATGCATGGTCAGTCTTGTCTAAAACTATAACAAAAGCGATGAATAAATGTTACGCTAAACATGCATCAATTTTAATATATAGTGTTTTCGACCTTCAATATATTCAATATTATTTATCTCTCAATTAGAAAAATACTTACATTTTGAGATAGAGTGAGGTCATTAAACCCGTGAAATAGATATTAGACTAACACTCTTTAGTAAACCCTGATTCCATTGTTTTCTTTTGAGTCTATTTGACTATTACACTTTAAAAAGCAATTTCTATTTCACGGGTTAAATGCCTTCACTCTAAATGAATTAAATATTAATTCTCTAGGATGAAATATGAAAATGCGGCCAAAATATAAACAGTAATTTTAGTACGAAGGCGTAAAACTGACCCAATAAACTGCAATAATAAGATGTACAAAAGTACGGCTAATCTTTCTGGAGTGACTGTTGAGGTTTACCACAATTAATGGTATATTTGAACATAAAAATCGTTGTTTTCCGTGTCTATTAGTCAGAAAGTATAAATTGTAATTAAAGTTATTGCTGTGACAAGCTGCAAATGAGCCGTATAGATTAGTCGAGAATGGCTGAAATATTAGCTACTTAGCACTCTATAAAACACGAAACTCGCACAGGTGGCCTTTCTGCGATACAGCTTTAACAAATTAAACGCGTATGATTTTGCCGTAATTTTCTTCATTGGATTTGATTAAAGCCACTCCTAATAACCCAGCAGTATATGCATCCGGATACTTTATTTGAACAAGAACAGGAACTGCAATGAAGTTTGATGACCTCACAAAGCTTTTAGCAAAATAAACAAATCGGGTTTTTGTGTTTTGATGAATTTCTGTGGATTAGTAAAGATTTAAAGTATATCTAGCTGAGTAAACTGATAAAAAAGAACTGATTTTCTCTAGTAAATTGGAGAATTCAAGTTTATTTTAAGTGCGCTTTGTTTCACAAAAACCAAAAACGTTTGCTAATTTGAATCAATGTTTTTGGGAATGTATTTATCTTGAAAATTGACTTATTCAAAATCCTTTTTAGTCCATTATTTATTTATTTAATTTTAAAAGTAAAATTAAAGGAATAATTGACAAAACTTCTAGAGTAAAAGCTCCCATGTTCACTTATCATTCCATAACATAATTGAACAGTTGACCATAAGATGTAAGCAAATAAACCCTAATCTATTGACAAGCTATGTAACCGTACCACAAACCCCCCACGCCTGTAAATAGCTACCATATCACACCCTGACTACGACAAACCTGGGTGTCACCGCATTTTTTACCCCAGCCTACGGTATTTAGTTTCATGATTGTAAACTGACCTCGCAATCAGTCAGTCTGGTTTCGATAGGGTCTATATTTAATCGTGTTGTGAGTAGTAGCCGGCTAAGCTACGTTTGTTGGTGGTTGTGAGTGATTGTACGGTGGTACGTTTAGTAGAAGCAATGAGGTAGGTTTATGTTTCGTATCTGTTCTATAGTTTGGTATACACACGTGTTGTCGTAGACCGGCAGGAGAGTATGTGTGTTTTCTACTACGCTAACATCGAGCAGTTTTCCTATTCTTTACATTGATTTTATTACGAATCATGGACGCTTCTGTTTTTGTAGGTCTCTACCAGAAATAATTATACTAGTTGTACAATTTACAACGTTTCTCTCAGTGCAGGTTAGTGCAAATATATCATCCTTACAATAATCAAATTTAACTCAAAATTGCATTAAATGTCATTAGCAAGTTTATAGAAGACTTGGACAAGAAATTATCACCATTGCTAATATATGTCCAAGTTTAAATAAATTCTCGTGAATGAATGACAAATTGCTCACACTTCAATCACCAAGTTCATGGCCTAGCTTTACACATCGCGAGCTGTAGTTTTTCAGATAATAGATTAGTGAATGCCTTACTCAGGCGTTCGAAATGAGTTAACCACTGATTGAATTGATAAAAGTCCACGGATATCCAGAACTGTCATTTCGTTTGTTGGCATTTCCATTTACTGTCCTAGTCTTGACCTTAAAGCTTGAGTGAATGTAAACAATGACAATTTGGCGCCAAAAATAAACTTTTTGACATTTTTACTTAGAAATAATAACACTTTTCATAATCTTTATTATGATCTGATAGAGTTATTGCGGTGAAAATGTATTTCGATTTTCGTGACGTTTCAAAATGGCAGTTTTAGAGCATAAAATAAAAATTATTTCGCTATTAACATTTGAACCTAAAGCAACATGGACACTCTCTTTGACGTTGAGGAGTTCAATGAAGATGTTTTGCGCCTTACAAGATAACTTCTCTTGATTAGCGATTTGGCTCTTGATAAGGCGAGAGCCGGTCCTTAAGACATGAGAATAATTTTCTAGATCTTCAGTGAAAATATTTTACGTTCTTATGTGAATAGAGCACTGATATTCATTACATTTCTACCTACATTTGAATACAATGAACAATCGACTGCAAAGATCAAATAATGCTGCACTGGTTTTATAATAAATGAAAATATGATGTATTTATAAGCTGTGAAAATAAAACAATTGTATCAATATACATGGCAGGGATTACCGATTGAAGTCATGCTGCTATCTCGCCTTTAGTCTGTCTGTTTCAGTCGTATAAATCTGTCAAGGAATTCTTGAGCATGATTATTTGCTGCACTGCATGAATGTGTTTGAGCACGTTGCGTATTTTTACACCACTGCTAAAGCAGAATTCGATCACTTCACTTTTCGTTGCGCTTTTTGAGATTTCACAAGGCCTTTACAAGGCCGAAATTCTAGTCCTTAAAACTGAATCAAGTGATAGTGAAAGATAAAAGTATTGATGGCGGACAAAATAGTACATAAAAAAGTGGTGAATGGAGGATTTTTTTCAACCCAGTGGGGATCCAGCGGCTTTAGTTTTTTTATTTGGCAATAGTTACATTGCGTCACGCTTTTTCGAGACTGGAGACCATACCAAATCACGGCATGTTTTTACAATCACTTTTAAGAAACGAGTTTTAAAGCAGTCACAAGCTCTTTTTCGATGTTTCTAATAATAAAATACAAAGGTTTTAGGTTGCTCTTATATTTCTGTCATCAGTTGTGATGATCATTTCCGTCATTGGAACACGCCAAAAACTGTTGCGGTATCAGAGTCTATTGTCTACGGAAAGGTTTGCAGATCCGTTGTCGGTCGATGGAACCGTTTAATTGATCAAAAAAGATAGCGTAATACAGCCACGTGCACCGCTATATCTATCGAACTAATAGAGTTAATGCTTCTTGATGTTACGGTAGACTTTTGCGGTACGTTTGCTGCGGTTATCTGTGTTACGCATGTTTATTATCTTGTTATAATTGTCTATGGGATTGGTTGCTCCCTATACCTGCCGTGAACATTGCGTAATTATTATGTATTCCTAAACTAAATCTAATATTTAAGTACTGGCTTTTTATATTATCGAGAAACTGAAGTCTACGTACCGCATTTACGCAAGAAAGCTAATTTGTCGCGTGTTCCTCTTCAGATGTTCTGATCAGATTTTATGACTTTCAGAATATATTGTATAGAAACATAAATGCGCTGTATGCAAATAAATGCCACTAGCTTCTATTTGTTTTCAAAGCTTACGCCTGGGAAACAATACAAACAAACATTTATTCGCCGGACAGCTTCTAAACTACCGCAACGGTACCGCAAGTTCCCTTTACTTCCTTATAAAGTCAAACTGCGTTTCCGTTCATCTTGTTACGTATATAGCAATGCAAAAAATAGGAAATTCACGTATTGCTTAAGGCAACTCAAGTCTTTGTTTCTAGTTAAGGTCAATATTTCCCACTAAAATCGCCCACCGCAAACGGGATCATCGTCGGCACCTTTTCCTTTCCCGTGGGGGAGGGGGAGAGGATGTCGTCTCAGCTAAGGCATCAGGGCTATATAGTGTTTCACTTATTTCAGCACATTTTTCGCCGGTTTCCGTCGATGTTAACATTGTTGTAATATTTCTAAACGATTGTTCGAGAATAAGCACAAGCTTTGCATATTTGTAGCATGAAGTCATGGATTTTAGATAGGTGAACTTTTTTAAAGTGGACGATAAAATAACACGATATTTTTATGCGATTATAAATAAATTCCTATTTCTGAGAAACAAACAAACAAAAAAAAAACGAACTAACGATGAAACAAACAAACAAACAAACAAACAAACACACAAACAAACAAACAAACAAACAAAAAAACAAAAAACAAACAAACAAACAAGCAAACAAACAAACAAACAAACAAACAAACAAACAAAAATAACATAAAAGGGTTATTATATATGTCATGATATTCTTATTTATTTTAATTATAACAATAACTTATTCTTATAGCATTTATAGTCATTATCATTTATTAATTACTTATTATAATTCAGTTATCATTCATAATTGTTTTAAATGTTACAATTCTATCTGTGTAATATTGCGAAGTAACATCTGTATTTTATACTGGTAATTGCCTTTTAAATGTGACTATAGTTGGTGAGGCTAGCTGAGACACTTAATTACAAGCATTTCCTGATCACGCACCTCGATGAAAACTTGTTCAATAGGCCATTTGCAGCACGTCGTCACGTGACCATTTTCAAACAGAAATTTAAGAGTAGCACAAAATGAATTCAAGAATTCAAACGAGCATTCTTGCATGCCAGTCAGTCACACAAATCCTTGCTATTTTTGAAATTCTTAGAGCCTTAGTTTTAAAGATATTGAGATAAAAGTTCCAGGGAATGTTGTTTTGATATTCTCTTTCGAATTCTGGAATTTATTTTGTGCAACTGTTCAATTGTGTTTTTGAGAATAGTCACGTGACCACGTCCTGCAAAAGGCCTATTCATTTTGAAAAATTACAGTACTGATCTGCGTGATCGATCAGTCATTCCATGCGGGAAACCATTGCAATGCTGACTAAACTACGCATTATGAGTCCAACTTTTGTAATATCGTATTCTCAATGATAATATAATAAGAGTGAATGAATTGATAATATAATATGGAAAACCATTGCAATGCTCAAATGTATTCTATGGAAAACTATTGCAATGTTCCAATGTATACTATGGAAAACCATTGCAATGTTCCAATGTATACTATGGAAAACCATTGCAATGCTCCAATGTATACTATGGAAAACCATTGCAATGTTCCAATGTATTCTATGGAAAACCATTGCAATGCTCCAATGTATACTATGGAAAACCATTGCAATGTTCCAATGTATACTATGGAAAACCATTGCAATGTTCCAATGTATACTATGGAAAACCATTGCAATGTTCCAATGTATACTATGGAAAACCATTGCAATGCTCCAATGTATACTATGGAAAACCATTGCAATGTTCCAATGTATACTATGGAAAACCATTGCAATGCTCCAATGTATACTATGGAAAACCATTGCAATGCTCCAATGTATTCTATGGAAACCATTGCAATGCTCCAATGTATTCTATGTAAACCATTGCAATGCTCCAATGCATGTATTCTATGGAAAACCATTGCAATGCTCCAATGTATTCTATGGAAACCATTGCAATGCTCAAATGTATTCTATGGAAAAGCATTGCAATGCTCCAATGTATTCTATGGAAAACCATTGCAAAGCTAAACCCACCTACAATTTGATAACTAATAAACTATACTAAGTCTTATATTGGTGTGGCTAAGGTTAATTAGTGTATTGCGTATTTCGTAGCTTTCGTGCTACCCTCTATCAGTTTTATTCATTCATTCATATTCTTCATCTTCAACCCAAACCTACGGCATATATTTAAATTATGCACGCTTTTGGCTGCACCATCTGTATCTGAAGATTACGATGTTCGATTAAATTTTTGGGCGAATTTATCTGATGTAAAACATTGTTCTCTAAATATGTTAAATCTTTAGTGACTTGGTGAAATAGTTTTGATATCGTACTATAGCGTTACACCCAGTGATAAAAAAACAATATCACATTCTGGAAAAGCTATTATATCTTGGACGATTTTAGCTTGGATAATTTTAACAGAAAAAGGGTAAAATGTGAAGGAGTCAGGGGCGGATCCAGAAATTTGACAATCGGGGTGAACTTTGATATATCCTTTTGGCGGATAACGACAGACACAAGTGCGTAAAGATCGTAATGTGCCCGCTTTGCTTTGCTAAAACGGGACTTTACTCGAAAAAGGGGCGGGGGGAAGGGGGGGGGGGGGGGGGTGAAAAGTCCTCCGCCCATGGGAGTAACGTAGAAGAATGAAAAGGGATAAAATAGGAAAATGGAAAGGAATAAGTGAAGGGTTGAAAAATTAAAAGGAAAGTTCAACAAGACTAAAGGGGCAAGAGGGAAAAGAAAACCACAACAGTAGAATAATGAGTAAGCAACACCGAACTGATTAAGTTTTGAAAACTGGATGTCATCCATTCCATTATACCGTAAGGTTTTGTATCAGTATGTGTGGGTTTTACCCCAAATGTAATTAATCTCATACCAGTGAATAATAAATGGAAACTAGAGAGTATACTAGGTATAGGCAGCGACGGGGTGGTTATTATAAACGATAGGTAATATAACGAAACACCGTAAAAAATGTTAACTTTACTTAACTAAAAAGTGATATTTTTTACGGTGTTACAAATTTCATTATACACGTATTACCTACCGTAATAATAATAAGTTATCGTAGCCATCACTTGTACGTTAGGGTTGTACTCAAGAACAAAAGTTACAATCAATAATTCAAGCAAATATTTTGAAAAATGCAGTCATATTAGTATCCACACACTCACCACCTCTATATTTATTTTTTTAGCACACAGTTAATAGTTAATAGTTCAATGTTTGAATGATTAAAGCAATTATCGTTTAAGAACTTCTTCATATCATAGCTGTCACAGCAAACTGTTTATTAATAAATCAAACCACAAAAACATTTTATAGTAGGATCAGTGTTGACCTTGACTGGTATATCTTGGTGGTAGACTTGTTTAATAGCCAGCGCTCCGTGGTACTTTCCAAAACCATTTCCCGATTACTTGTCAATTTTTTACAAACGGAATACGTAAATTGAAATTCGATACAAATATTGAATAAAGCTTGTGTTTTGCTGTTTATATTACAATATGTAATTGGTGACCACAATAATGTACTTGAGACGATCGCCCACGCCGCAACAGCTTGTATATTCTGATATGCGTTGAACTCATAGCTTTCCAAAAACTGTTTAGTACATACATTAGTCTACATACGTCATTGATCTAATAAAGCAAATTAGACAGAATGGGATAAAAACAGATGTTGCTAGTCAAGGTGGTTAGAGGTTTGATCAATTCACTAAAACATATCTTTTATATAGACAAAAACTTTCCTCGTTCTCAACCTGCAGCACTATAAGTGACGTCATTGTAATAGTGCTACACTAAAAAGATCAAAACAGTGCTAATAAATAGATAATGGCAAATATAGTATACATAATATAACTGTGAGAAAACAACGTATCTATATATATTTATTTTTAGTCAATAACTATAGAGTGAAGTCATTTAACCCGTGAAATAGACATTAGACTAATACACTTTAGCAGTCTCTAATATATATAATTCCATTGTTTTCTTTTGTGTATATTTGACTATTACACCTTGGCTATTTAATTTTGTTTCACGGGTTTAATGTCTTCACTCTATAACCTAGCATCTAAATAGTTAGCAATTGATTTAAATATTTATAGATAGTAAATAATAATACTAAATAATTACAATGTTTCCTTTTTCTGTCATATTTTCAGTTTGCCAATGGTAATGAGAGCGATTCAAATAATGGCCATGTACAGGGTGAAATGGATTTCTTGTCTGAATGGACGCAGTGGAGTAGCTGCACTAGGACGTGTGGGACTGGAATACAGTTTAGAGGACGAAGATGCCATAGGTCAGTGCATGCGCAAACATACAAAAAATACGTCCTTTTGAGTGCTCCCTTTTCATGTAAAAACTGAGATGTACTTTTTCAGTCTCTTGCTATCCATTTTGGAAAACCATTTGCTTTTTACTTTACTTTAGCATACGTTATTATTGAATCGTTTGATATCAGAACTTACTTAATTATATATAGTTGATTGCAAAACGGATTGTGCAATGTAATGCTATGTAATGCAATGTGGTGCACTTTAGCGCAATCTTTACGTCTCACATGGTTGTATATTGATTGACTTGTATTTGTGTTGTTAGGAATAGAAGGGCGTGTAAGATCCCACGACAATACAGAACTTGCAACAATGAGGTATGCCGGTTATCATGAGCTCTACATGAGCGATTTTCAAAAGATATTATTTATTTAAGAGCTCACGCTAGAGTGATTTTCCTTCGCCTAACTCTATAGTAGTTTAGTTAGACTATATTTATTTTAGAAACAATTAGTTTATACTATTACCTATATTAGAGCTGTTCTCAATAACCCGTGAAACAAAGTGTATTAATGTGATAGTCAAATCATAACAAAAAAAAACACATTCGAATTGATAAGGTGAATTATGGGGTACGTAATACAGTAGAAAGTGTTTCACGGGTTGATGAAACAGATCTGGCTTACCTTTACGAACGGAAATCACTCTGAACCCGTGAGACAGGCAGTGCTAATTATAATTAGTACTAAATATCGCTAATGTTGATTTTTATTGTTAAAAAAATAGCAAACAAAGTATTCAGTATGATCATGTATTAGTCAGTATTATTTAGTACAAATTGTTCAACGCGAACACTTTAGCATCAAAATCAGGGACGCTATAAAATGGGACACGGTCATGTGATTGTATGAGTATTTGTCGTGCTCAAAAGAAAGGTGACATTGTGATCTGCACCGACGCCGTCCTTATCTTTGAACGCATACTGCTTATGCCGGATAGTATAGATATGTAAATCAATATAACGCGCTTTGTGATTTGTTGAAGCACTTGCTTTAAACGAAAACACAAAAGCACAAAAAAAATCCTGATGTAAAAAATGAATCACGGAATTGTCCGCTGTGCCATTTGCAGTTATAAACGAACGGAGGCTGGTCCTAGTCCACGACAAAAGTTTCCCAATGTAAAATTTTGCTATTTATCTTAGAGATTCCAAACTGGTTAGCTATTATTAAAACGTTCCCACGGAATAGACACTTTAAAGGTTAATAGGATAATTAATCGAAAGAATGTGCACCAATGAATCTTTATATATAATTAATGCCAGTAATGATGAGTTGAAAGGATCTATCAGTGCCCTTGTTGACACTTACTTAGTGCAATACCTTTATGTACACGTTTCCTAGCAGCAAGAAAAATGTACAAGTAGAAATTATTATATAACATATATTTGAAATGAAAGTCATTTAGACCAATCAGACCGCCATATATCAACGTTGTTTTCTTTATATACCTATTTCAAAAATCGTTGTTTAAGCCGAAGCTACAGTCCACACTCTGAAGCATGCAAAATAAGCTATAGCTATGAATAAATCGATAACAAGAGAGTAAAAAGGTCGACATACTTTGCAGGCTTCAGGTTGTCGACTGTAGCTTTGATAGCAACAACAAGCTTTGCAACTCAGTTGGGTTTGCATTATATGGCTGTGGATGCATTGATTTAGTCTGTTATTTGAGTAACCAATACTCATTCCTTTTTGAATATCAGTGGATGCATTTCTTTAGTTATCAAAGTAACCAATGATAATTTTGTAGTGATTTATCTATAAATTGAGTTTATGTAAGTAAAACTAGAGCTCAGTTAATGCGACATTCTTTTGTCCCGCAGCTTTGTCCCGTAGACGCCCGCGATTTTCGGGACTTTCAGTGCTCACAGGAAGATTCTAGAAATGTAATGATGAAAGGAAAGAAGGCCAAATTCAAGTCAATATTTAGAGGTAAAAATGAATTGAACTATTTAGCTGCAGGGCACGAGGGAGCCTGAGTTTTAAGAAAACGAGAGAAGCGTTAGGCGAAGCACGACGCTTAGTGGAGGGCTTTTCAGAACTTCTCGAGTCTTCTTAAAATTCCCAGGGGCTCTTTAACTCGATAGAGCACTTCTGCCGAGTTTTCTATTTCTTTTATAAAACATTCAAACGAATCGACGTTCCGTGCTCTGTTGAGTTATAGAGAACGCTTCTCTGCCAATCAGAGCGCGCGAGCTATATTTAAATATTTTATAATGGTCATTCCAAATTGCTCAAACATGATCCATGATCCCATGATCCCAAAAAACTATTGTTTTATCATATTTTGCTCCCTTGTTCCCTGAAAATAATTTGGCAGTATCCCTTGTTCCCTAAAAATAAATGCCCGTGCTCCCTTGATCCCTAAAACCCCTGAGAGGGGCTCTCAAATTGCCAAACTTTAACCCTAACACCAAGACTATTTTTTATTGTTTTTGAATAAGCATTTGTCAAACTACGCGAGATTTATCGAGATTTAACTACGCGAGATTAAGTGCGCACAAGTACTTTCTGTACTGAGTAAAAGCATTGACAAAACTCAAACTCTCTAAAGATAAGCTATCTGCAGGCTTTCAAAACGTCAGAAACCAACACCAACAATCTTTCTTTTAAGCGTGCCAAAATGTAAAATGTGCGCAAGTTCTTTCTGTACTGAGTAAAAGCATTGACAGAAATAAAACTCTATGAAGATAACTCCCGCTCCACAGGCTTTCGAAACGTCCGAAACCAACATCAACATTCTTTATTTTAAGAAGGTCTTAAAATAAGACTTCATACACTCGAATGATCACAAGAGATGAACAAAAAAACAATGATTATAATAGAATCGTGATATGTTGTTGCAGGGATGTATAAATGCGCGTTATTCTGCCATCCCATTGGTTTTCGTATGTCAATGTTCTTTGGTCAAGTTAAAGATGGTACAATGTGTGCAAAGAAACCATACAGTGTTTGTGTCGCTGGGGAATGTAAGGTAGGGACTGTAGTTTGAATATATTACTAATTTATCCATCCATCCATCCATCCATCCATCCATCCATCCATCCATCCATCCATCCATCCATCCATCCATCCATCCATCCATCCATCCATCCATCCATTAATTAATTAATTAATTAATTAATTAATTAATTAATGTTCATTTATCAATTCAGGAGGTTGGATGTGATAGGGTGATAGGTACCAAAAGGACATTAGACAAATGTCAAATCTGTGGAGGGAATGGATCGACATGTGAACCTTTCTCAGGGATGGTAGAGAGGAAGCCTAATCACGAGGAAATAAAAGAAGGTAAACATTATATTTTCTATTCAATTGGCCAGATAAAATTTCAAATGAAGCATTATTTTAACGGACAACAAGACATCATGACCCTGATCATGAGAAAAAGGTGCATTATTTAAAATGGATACCAGGTCACAGAAAATAATATACCAAGGGACACCTGGAGACGGGCTATTGAAAGCGATTTCAAGAGTATCATCAGGTGAAATAGAGAAATTAAAATAGGAACGCTTTGAAATTCCCTGGTTTCGGTGCCACCCCAGCTCGATGACAAAAGATATGTTATACTATATAGTACAAATTTGTCGCCTTTTGACATCTATTGACAATTTAAACCTAAAAATATTGATGTGATTGTAATTGAAATATGACATTTGTTTGTAGGCTTTGCGCAACTGTACGTTCTTCCAGTACATGCTACAACAATACTTATCAGTGAGCCTTCGACAAACTATATAGGTAAGTCATGTAAGGTTCTATAGAGGCTGGTTATGTGCCAAATCAGTATTCTTAATTTTCCTCTCCTTCTTCTCCTTGTCTTTCTCTTGTTCTCCTTTTCGTCTTCTTCTTTATCTGATATATCTTCTTTTATATCATACAAAACACAGCCAATCAGAATAATTCTGCCGTTATACATTCAGCGGTATTGAACTGCCTCTTCCCATGACACATTGCTGGTTATCTATATTTTACATGATGAGGGATGAAATAGTTATATAATGTTTTCTTGTGACATACCGAGAATATCCCATTCGTCACTTGTATTTACTTTGCATAGACACTCGTCTAAAACCCGATGAAACAATCGTACTCGTGTTTCAAATATAACTTCGTTGTTTTATAGCAATCAAGAGAGCTAATGGCGAGTATGTATTCAACGGAGGTAAAAAGATATCGTCCCCAGGAAAGTATCGTGTTGCTAAAACTGACTTTAAATATTCCCGTCTTCCCGATGACTTGTCTGAAGCGGTTATGATTATGGGGCCAACCACTGAAGAGTACTACGTCATGGTAAGTCAACCAATAGAATGTTCTGAATAAAAAGCTTATTTTACCACCATAAGGCCAATAAAGCCCCTATTTAATAATGAACCTGCCCTGACGTCGACCTAGTGCATCTATAGCAGTAATGTAACTAGAACAATGAAGTCGTTTCTGAACATCACAATCAGAACAGTAGTCTTTATTCTATTTGTAAACTGTACTTTTTCTACACAAAATTGCTTTATTTGAAAAACCTTAGATTGCAAGCTCACGCGTACTCTCGACGAATTTGCCTGTCGAGGTTGATGTCGATAAAACACTGAATGTATACATCTATTTCAAAAATCGTTGTCGCAACCGAAGCTACAGTCCACACTTTGAAGCTCGCAAGGGATGTCGGTAATATGAACATAATTTGTTATATATTTCACTTTTTTTCAAAATATATATGCTTCATCATCTACCACTGCAGCAAATTGATATCGTCATATAACACAAACACGTACAACCAAAATATGCTATGAATAGATAGATAACAAGAGAAGAAATACCGACATCCTTTGCAGGCTTTGGAGTGTGGACTGCGGCTTTGGTTGCGACAACCATTTTTTAAATAGCATTAGGTGTACTGTATATATATTTTTGCAACCCAGCTATACCTTGAATCTACTGTTTTCAATCATGCGAATTCGTTCAATTCAAGGTGTATTGTGTTCCATTTCAAGTTTTTTCAATAATTTTAAAGTATACTTTTGGTTCTAGGGTCGACTAATGAGCAACGGAAGTGTAAAATCAGACTATGAATACTGGTTGCCAAAGAAACTACCAACGACTCAACCAATCCAAATACTCACCACAAAACAACCTACAACAACATCAACACCAACTACAAAACCTACAACAATAACTACCACAACATCGAAGTCTACATCAATAACGCAAATTTCTACAGCAACAACACAGCCCTCAACAGTATCTACAACAACAACACAGCCTACAACACAAACATCTACAACATCACAGGCTTCAACTCGATCAACAACAGTAACACAGCCTACCACGACGCAACACCCACCAACAACAAAACGAATTTCTCACGATAATGTAGTGGACTTCAACTTTGGTGGAACTGTTGCTACAACTACATCGCAACCTACTGGAGCTCCAATCACAAGAGAAAAAGAAACTACTAAAGCTGATGATGTCTTCTTTGGATCTCAAGAGACTACCCCAAGTTCGTTATCGACTCGTAAGAGCTCAAGTCAAGGGTTTAGTACTAGTGTTGGTATTACAACTAAGACAATTGGAGGAGCTATTTCATACACCGCTACAACGCCGACTTCTTCAACTATTCCGTTCTCTTCTAATGAGAAGCCAATTCTTAATGAACATGATAACGTCACTAATAGCACTGGTGATGTGAAAGCTACAACGGAATCACTCGGACGAAACATTTCATCGACGCCATCTTCATTTAATGGGAAGTCAATTGTTAATGGACATGATAAGATAAATCATACAAGCAAAGCAAATGAAAATATCACATTAACGCCAACAACTCCCTCTAAACAAACATTTACCACTTCAGGATATCAGTCTAAATCTAGTGAAAACCCTAAATACAATACGATAGAAACTCTGCAGCCCGATACGATAGATGGACCAGTTACAACACAACGTACTGTAAGAGATGAAAATAAGAATCTTCCTGTATTCAATTCTACAGCCAATCGTATGGAACCAACAACGACGTCATACGTGCGTACTTCAACTTTGAAACACGACTTTTTAAAAGGTTTCAAGGAAGCTGTCGTTACTGTCACTCGTCCTACAGAGGAAGTTCCAACTACTTCCGAGCATGAAAGTGAGAACGCGACGATACAGTTTACTGCTGGAGCATCAAACGTGACTTTATTACGTAAAATTGTAAAGAATTCTACATTACAGGAAACCACACCAGACAGTCTGAATGGAACATTAAAAAATACTGAACATCAGAACGCGACGGTAATACCTAAAATAAAAGAAAATACGAATGCCTCTTCACAACCTTCAATGCTAAACCAAAGCACAACTCCAAAGCCTTCTACAGCAGGTATGGTAAATGAAACAGTGCAGCATACAGTACAGAATATTAACATTACTGTGCAACCCACAATAGCACATAGATTGAATTCAACAAGGAAGTCTACTGAAGGTGATATAATAAATGCAACTCTTATGATACAAAATGGTAGGGAGAGCTTCAATGCAACCACGCAACCTTTAACAACAAAACATTCAACATTAGAAAATAATGTTGCAAATAATCAAAATACAGAAGCAGTATTTCGGAGTGATTCAAACAAATGGAATGCAACTAGAAACGATGATGTTTTTAATACGACAATGCATTTACAAACAACCAGTGTCACTTCCATAGAAAAAGGGCGTGTGAACAAAACGAGGAATTTGGCCAAAACACAACCTTTAACAACCGAAACTCCAACAATGGAAACTACTAGTGCAGATGATAAAAATGCAACATCGATATCATTTAAAGGTGGAGTTGATTCGAATACAACAGCAAAAAGAACAATGTATCCAACAACTGCTTTAAAGGAAATGACAACACTTGTATCTACTCTTAACGAAACAAAGAATTCAAATGAAACAACACAACCTAAAACAACAGGATATATAAATGTCAATTCAACAACAGAGTCGCCTACAACTGCACATTTGAAAATGTCAGAGAATCCTATTACAACAACACAACCTACAATACACCAGAATGAAACAGATAAAGGCAATGCGTGGAAGCTAAATGTTACCAAAGAGAGTTGGAATAAAACAATAAACCCTATGACAACACAAAAGTCTAAGCTGAATATGACAATCCTAGAACAAACGAAGCTTGTCAATAACTCTGCAAAACCTTTGAATAAAACAGAGGCACCTATTACTAAGAATAAAGTGATTCCAACTATCGCAATGGATAAGGTAACTCGAAGTTTGAATTTAAACAGCACAGTTCAACCTGTTGCAAGAGAACGTTGGAACTTAACCAAGTCAACCAAGGCACCAAATCATAACTCCACAGACAACGCTACAGTAACACAGAATAGAAATGCCACTGTCAGTAAGAAAACATATAATGCCACAGAACAAGTTATAACGATGGAAAATGTGACAACCACTAAATATAGGAACATGACAGTGACTCAAAACGCTGAAAACAACCAAAGTCAGTCATCCTATTTCCCAACGAAAGAAATCATTGAGAATGTAACGGTTGAAACTAATACAACACTAGAGTCAGCAGTCAAAACAACTACAGAACGTGTTTTAAGCACTACAACACAACACAAAGAGACACCTACAGCAACCACTACTGTGAAGCATTCAGCTGGAGCAAAGGAGTCCAACGAAACTTATCCATTAAATAAAATTACCCAAACCAATGTCACAATAGACAGTAATACAACAAAAGCGAGGAACATCATAAAAACGACCACTACAACAAAGCACAAAGAGACACCTACAGCAACCACTACTGTGAAGCATTCAGCTGGAGCAAAGGAGTCCAACGAAACTTATTCATTAAATAAAACTACCCAAACCAATGTCACAATAGACAGTAATACAACAAAAGCGAGGAACATCGTAAAACCGACTACTGTAAGAGTTTGGAATAATAAGAAAACAACACAAATTTCACCTTTAGAGACACCTGCAGCAACCACTACTGCCAAGCCTTCAGGAGCAAAGCAGTATAACGAAACCTATTTATTAAATGCAACAACCGAAATCAATGCTGCAATAGAAAGTACTTCAACAACAGTGAGCAACACCGTAAAACCAACACAAAGTTCATCATATTTGGAGCCTTCTACGACAACCACTATAACCCAGTATTTAGAAGCGGAAAAGTCTAACAAAACAACACTGGTATCAAATACTACAACATCAACGATGAACTATACTACTGCAGAGAATACGAATAAAACTGAAACCGTAAAATCTACAAAAACAATAGAAACTCCTACAGTTGAGGATAAAAAGCCAAAACCTAGTAAAATCACAGAACAACATAATTACACTACACATCCTACTGCTAGTATGTCTGTGAGAACAACCATTAAACCTACAGAGGTTATGAATAAAACTACGACTCTGGAAACAATAGAAATGGGAAATGCAAGTGAAATTACAACTGCCAATATAAATATGACAATATATCCTGCTACAGAAACGTTATTAAATACAACGATTAGGCCTACACCAATGATGAATGCAAATGGAACAATGGAGCATTCCTTTACAATCAAAGGTATAAACACAACAGCGACGCCTATCTACAAGAAAACTGTCACAACAACAACTCAGTCTTTTCTAATAGGTAAGATGCATGTATCAAGCGATACCAATTCACTTGAAATGGTGGATGATCACAAAAATATATGTAAAATGAAACATAGAAATATTGAGCGTTTGACTGACTTTAAGACCTTTTTCCAGGCTTAAAAAAAACTTTGTTTACTTATTATGAAAGCTATTCATGATAATGATTTGTTTTTGGAGCTTTATAAGTTTATAGCAGAGGAACCTACACAAAAATATATATGTATATTCCTTAAAAGGTTTAGTTGATTGATCGATAAATGTATATAATTGTAATAGCTAGTCATGAGTCATCGTGAGTCATGGTTTATATAGAAAATATACTGATTCTACAGCACAATGTGTGTTTCTTTTATAGAGCCATCTACAAACATCACCAATACCATAGGTACAAACCCTTGGGGTCCGTGGACGCCTTGTTCCCGCACGTGTGGAATGGGATTTAAAGTTCGCGCCAGGCCGTGTAACCGCAGCATTGATGGCCCAGAGTGTCTAGAAAAATCCACGCAAATATCCCTATGTATAATGCAGCCTTGTGGAAGAAAGCCTCCTTCCTGGAGTCCATGGAGAACTTGGACTGCTTGTAGCTCGTCTTGTGGTGTTGGCGTTAAAGTAAGGATCCGTTCCTGTAGACACTCCGATGTTTTATCGACCAAGAGTAGCGAATGTGTTGGTCGTCGGTTTGAAGTGGACCTGTGCAGGAATAGGACATGCGGTAAACAAGGTAATAATGAAGGATAGCTTCCTTTTTGTTTTTAGTTTGATTTTCAAGATGTTTGCCTATTCTTGGCCATATTATTCAACTCAAGCCACAGGCAGCCCGACTAGTTGATCTGAGGATTTTTTTCAAAGCGAATAAAATATTTTTTGACCGCGCGCCAAGCTGAAAGAGTCGATTAAAAAAAGGATTTTTGTTTTTGTTTGAGCTCGCGGTTGGGCTTCCTGAGTTGATTGGTTTGTCGTGCGGGATCGCTCGCGACTTTCTCACTCACGACAGAAATCGAAGAGAGTTGAGAGACTTTTTTGGTATTTTGTGACAAAATAATACCCTCTTCGACACCGCACGAGTTTTCGAGCAAATCGCCTGCGAAAAGCCACAGGAATCCCATCCGCGCAGCATCCGCGCGCATTCAAACAAATACACCACAGGAAGCCCGCCAACCCGCTCAAATATTAACAAAAAAACTTTTGTTGCGCGGTAAAACATTATTTTATTCGTTTTAAAAAAATCCTCAGATCGAGGAGTTGGGCTGCCTGTGCTCAAGCATTGGAAACTCGCTTATTATTATTTACGTACGTTGCTGCGGAAATTCACAAATGGTTAAGGTGATTGGCAACTTTTGGAAATAATGTTAAACTTTTCTTTAAACTACGACTTTTTAATGTGAAATTTAATGCTGATTCCAAATATGAAAAGAATAATCAGCATTTAATGGATGCCTACGCGCGAGATTTTGAAGAAAAACTTGCGAAAACGGAAGCGATATGAAAAAAATCACAACTTATAAGAAAATAGTTTTTTTCATACTATATCAAGTACAAACGTCGGGTAATGAACCATTCTAAAATACAACATGGATGGTTTTGAAAAAAACACAAAGAAATACCTTGATCTGCATATTTTGTCCTTTCAGTGCTTTCAAAACTCGCATGAAGTCAGACAAAAAATCCTTCGAAAATCGATTTTTTTTGTACGTTAGAAAAATTGACTTTTTGAAAAACTTTGATATAATGTAGATTTTATTAGGTTCTTTCAACTAAGCATAACGAAAGTAAAGAGTCCCCTGCAAAATTCGAGGGTTTTGCCCTGTCGAAGCTCAAAACGTGTATGGTTCCTAAATAAAATGTTTTATTATTTTTAGCGGTTTTTGTGCGCGCGCACATCGTGGGCTCGAATCGAACGTTCAAAGGCGTTCAAAAGAAGCCAGTCACCATAAGCTATGTCTTTTCCGAATTTAGCAAATCCCTACCTCACCACCGTCTACATATACACGTACACACCACAGCCCATTTCACCCCTAAACAAATCCGGAAAAGGTTTTATGTACAAAGCACATAAGCGTAAATATTTAAATCAATATTTAATTGCATTAAGGTAAGTGTAAAAACTTGTTTAGAAATATTTCACATTTTAATTACATTTAATTTGCATGGATTTCTTTCAGAATATACACCTAAAGCTTCGGTTAGCTCAGTTGGTCCTAAAGTTTCACCTTCTCTGGCGTTACAAAAAGGAAGTGTTAGCTCCATAGGTGATATTCCATCAACGGCTGTATATCAATTGCCAAATATTTCTAACTTGGTAAAACCAACCAAGTCAGTTACTCGGATGTCTTCAGATGTTAATCCTTGCAATGGAAGAGATTGCTCGGCAATAGAAGTTGTTGAAATTGTTTCATCTTCCACGGCCACGCCTAGTTTGAGTACTGTACAAACCTCTGTTAAAGGAAGTGTCTCACAAAAGACCAAACTTCCTGCACACCAAAGCATTTCTGTGACATTCAAACCTTCAACTTCTGCAGAAAGCAATATGGTGTCGTTTATCACATCGCCGTCAATAAGCTCCCGTGTTACTAATGACGTAATCAAAATGTCATCCATACCAGTACTTCAAGAAGTATCAAAATCATTATCTACTCTAGTTTCGTCATCAGCAACAATAGAAACGCAAGGCGTTTTGTCACCATCACCACACTCTATAATGTTATCTTCGTCTTCGATGCCTAACTATCAAACAACAACACTTTCAAGCGCGAAGGAAACGAACAGAGTTAGCAAATATGTTGAAGTGCAATCTGCTTCATCATCACAGATCCAAAACGGCTCTTCATTGGCAGTATATTCATCGTCTATGCTTACCTCACATTTACCGTCACCAACTTTGTTATTAACTTCGATATCAAGTGTGAAATCTTCATCGTCAGCTAAGCACCAATCATTAGCATCATCTTTATCATCATCACCATCATCTCCAGCATTGGAAAAACGATCAACATTCTCTACTGCCATTGTTAAAAAGCTTGCTTCATCAACTCCTGTACATGTTATGGCCTCTCAATATCTTACGCCTAGTGTTTCAGCGTTAAAACCAAGTAGAAGTGCCAGCCCTGTTCTGAAATCTTCACGCAGTGTGAGTGGAGACAAATCAAGTAAACCATGCCCTCCATGCATTATGTCTGGAACAAAGAACATTTTATGCAAAAGTGATTATGGTAAGCCAAGAACAAACCATGTTCAAAGTATTTCCATTTGAATTGAACAATACTTTATCGCCAAAATCGTTGGGTAGCAAACTCAAGTAGACCTTTAGTAGAATTGTTCTCTTTTATGATATGTCAATCATCCCTGGGGCGGAGCTTACGTAAATTCATCCTGTCCTTGGTTGATTTTATATAAATTCTGTCTTCAGACTGGTCGATGCATTAGAATAAATGAATTCACAATTTGCTAGTCACGACGCATTGATTTTGGCTATAATGCAAGTTTTTGATTTTTTTGTTTAATCTTTTCCGGTCGTTTACGTTTCTTTCTTTGTTGTCAAGTACCTTAGAATATTACTATGTTCCCTTTCCTTAGTGACATTCTTTCTTTTTTTTCTTATTTTATCTTTGATGTTCCTTTTTCTTATTTCTTCTTATATATGTTTCTTGCTTTTTGGCTGTTTTTTTTTTTCTATATCATTCTAATTGTATTTGTAAATTCATTGTGAAGACTGACTCAGTTTGTTTCATTGCAGCAATTCATGCCGTAGTAAGCAAAATTTACATCAACTCCAACAATAAACCTATGTACAGCATGAATATTATCAAAACATACAAATCCACTCGACAACTGCCTAAGCAACTCGCTCTCCGGGTACTTGGCAAACATTGCCCCTGTCCAAACATGCAGATTGGGAAAGAGTATGTAATTTTTGGAAAGCTAAAAATGAAAAAGGCTGGACACTTAAGAGTAATGTTCAACCGTCGAAGTTTTGTTCATGAATGGAGCCAAGAATTCGAAAAAGAAGTCGACTCGTTACAAAGAAGTTGTGATTTAAACTCTACAGTGATTACTACTATTAATACAGGTTAGTTTTTAAATTAGTCTGCACATGAATTAAATCATGATCAAATAGGTTGAAAGGCTGGGGACTGGGGACTGGGAAAACCTATACTATTCTCACTGATCATCTACTCCCAAGGGAGATGGTTAATGATATGCAAGACTATATAAACAATGCATTTGGTGTTAGCTCATTCTTAGTTGCCCAAACTAGCGAGACAAACAACATCAAACCGGATAGTAGGATGAAAGGGGCAGATGGATGTTACGGGCCGGGAATAATCCTGTGGTGTTGAGAAAGAAAGTCTACTCGAGTGTTTTTCCCCCACCCTCCCGCCCACTTTTTCGTACTTATATTGCCTCGGGGAATAATCTTGTGGTGTTTAGAAAGAAAGACTACTCGAGTACTTTTCCCCCACCCTCCCGCCCACTTTTTCCTACTTATATTACCCCGGCACTTTGTCCCTCCGGATCTATTTCCATTGTTTAGCCTAGAACAATGGAGTCCTATTGTTCCCATATCTTAATCATCGACCGAGGGACAATGGCCAGTGAGAATGTATTACTATACTGCAATACCGCAATTATCATAAAAATGTATTTCCTTCCTCTAATATACACTGCATATAAACTAATTCTATATTCAAATTACAATTACTCATAGAGCTAGAAATGATCTATTGATTAAAGAGGGAACACACAGATACTTTTATTTTAAGCTCTCAATTACCATTTCAAGATCTTCTATATTGACCTTGTAATTGCAGTTGGAACAACATACACTAAATCACCGACCACAACAGCTGAAACATCCACCCGGCCGCTATCCACTGCAAGAACGACCACTGTACAACCAAGTACGGGTAAGTGCTGCTAAAACCTCAATCATACCGACTAATAATTGATATATCAGTAAATCGCTATGCAATTTAAAACTAAAAGGTTTATTGAATAAATAATGACTGATAGATCATTTTTGTAACTTCTTATCTTTACAGATCCTTGTCCTTTGTGCCGTTTGTCTGATAGCTTGGAGACCATCTATTGTAAAAATGACTATGGTAAGAAGTACAAACGAAATAATAAAAGAATAATAATAAATATAAAGAAGACGAGGAACACATACAAATAGACGGCATAATTTACGAGTCTTAGACACCCATTTCCTGGAAGAAGCCCTTGCTCTCCTTGCCCTCGAATCTATAAAGCCAAACAAGTAGGTCCTGGTTGGAACTCAGACAGAGGAAGAAATTATGTGCATAATTCTGTCATTTATTTAGTCACTTACTGAGCTACTATAATATCTATCAAATATCATCACATTATATATTTTCCAGCTATCCGTGCTACGCCATGCTAAATACTGTATGGCTACTTCGTCTTGTTTAGTATAATATATTAAAGTATATCGTCATGCTATTGTCTTCTCAGCTATCCGTGCTAAGGTAACTAAATACCGTCAGGCCACTAACCGTACTATGTACTACGCGCATGTCATAACAACTTACAAGGCAAGACAAGAACTCCCTTATGAAGTACTAATCCGAGTTCCAGGCCAGCGCTGCCCTTGTCCTCCGCTAAAAGTTGGGGTAGAATATATCATGGTTGGTACATCCAAGGCAACGTATACTGGAAAACAAAGACTAACGCTATCAATAAATAGCTTTGTGAAGAAATGGAACGATGACCTGGATGAGACTATTGGCACGGTTAAGGCGAAGTGTGGGCTCCGTGTGGACGTGGAACGACCAGTTGTTACCAATGCCCCATTTACAGAAGGTAATTAAGCCTTAGGGCCCGTTTCGTTAAACACCCTGTGGATGATGTTGGTTCGTCTGAAGGCCCCCCTACCCCATCCACTGCACAACAACCAATAACATCCATCATCATCCAGCAATGTTTATCCAACATGTTGGGGCCGTTTTTAAAAACACCCTGGGTGGTCGGATGATGTTGTCACGGGTTTTTATCTCTATTCTTTGCTTTATTGATTTTAGTACAATCTAGACTAATAAAGGCTGTGCAAAGAAGAACTCGAACCTACATTTCATGAAAGATATATATTCTTCATATAATAATAACAAATATCGTTTGATTTGATCGAGTTTAATGCTTACTAACGTTCTTTCATAATACTTATTGAAATTAAATAGGTTCAACAACACCACAAACCACAAACGTACCTACAACATCGCCAGTAGAATCTACATCTACATCTACAGTAGAATCAATGGTCTCAACTACAATACCACAAAACGGTATGTCAGAAACAAATATAGTTAGTTGCTATAATTTTAAAACAAGTGTTGAAAGGAAATAAAAAGATTTGGGATGGTACGAATAGAGTACTATAACATATTTACAGAAGGTAGCAGGATTTAATATCAAAGATAACATACACGTGTCCCAAATACCCCCAGTGTATTGCTTAATCTTTCTTGGCCCACCCCTTTTTTCATGCTGAAAGATTATGGCCCACCCCACCTTTTTTCCGGCCCACCCCCTATACTTTATGACCAGTCCCTGAGGAGTACGTTTTTGTACCACATGACTATTTTTGAGCAAAATGATTGAGCAGAAGTATATGCATACGTGGTACCAAAACGAGACAAAATGATTCTATATACAAGTTACCGTTAGCTATATATACAGATACTAGATACATTATTGATAGTATTGATATACGTTTTTATAAAAAAATATCTATTGTTTGTCCACAGTTCTATGTACAGCCTGCAGCACTCAAAAGAGAAGTGAGACCCGCCAGACACGATATTGTAATAGTGAAGAAGGTAATAATCGGTGTATATTAAGCTATATTGTTTTTGACTGAATTTCTCTACCATCTTGGTCATCGTCGTCTTCGTTGTTGTTCTTAAGATCGTCGTCTCTATCCATAACATTAACATACCACTGTAATTTTTACAGTTATTATTATCATCATCATTTTTGTCATCATCATCAACATCACCAATAGTAAGAATATTACATGATTGTATATCTAGGTATGTAGTTATCTTCCGGGGCTCACAGTCACACATTCACTCACACAGGGACTCGAACCGCATGGAACACAGTGATAAGAGGCGCGCGGTAAACTACTACGCCACCCATCTCTATGTACTGGAAACCTATTGTATTTTTTGTTAGCTTCTTTTTTTTGGAGTTGGCCAGGGAGTAGAGGGAGGGGGGGGGGGGGGGGGGTGTTGCAGTTGCTGTTGCTGTTGCTGTTGTTTCTCCGGCACACGAATAAGATGTGTTCGATTGACATATTATTAATGAAACACAAGTTCTTATAAAGCTCTTTCAATTATAACTACCTATAATAACATTGAAATGGAATTTGTAACTGTCAATATTTTTAACCTCATTACCAGTCTTCCGTGGCCGAGTGGTCAAGAGCTATCAGAAATCAGCCAATCGTACTCAATATCTCATCATCATGGTAAAAACAATCAAGAGTACCTTTGAATTGCCTGACAAGATTTCTCTCCGAGTAGCCAACAATGCTTGTCTTTGTGGTCGATTGTCCGTCGGAAACGACTTTCTTATGATGGGCCGAGTAAAAGATAAGGGCAAAGGACGATCAAGGATGACCCTCACAAGGAAAAGCTATATACAAAAATGGGATGATGGTCTTTATGCAATAATTGATCACATGAAGACACAATGCACAAACCCTTTGGTGGAGGTGAAAATAAAGGAAACAACAGGTGAATACATCATACATTATAATACAATAATGTTTTAGGTGGGGGCGGGAATAATGTTATTTAGTATAAATACGCAGGTGATTATAGAAAATCGCGCGCGCTGATTGGTTTGCTATCTCGGATTATCAGCCGATAATCACCTTTTCGGACAAAATGGCTGCCAGTAGTCGTTTTGTCACTGTTAGCGAAGATGAAATTGAAAACTTTAAAGAAAATGCTGTCCCAAAATCGACTAAAGAAGCGACTAAGTTTGGTGTCAAGCTATTTAAAGGTATCATAGTAAATTTTCACGGTTTTTTTTGTCATTATGCGAGACAAAGTTTACAATTTTTACGCGTAACGTTCGCGCTTTTAAAAAATAAAATATTTTCACTTTCAATGCTGTTTCCTTCTTTCTTTTTTGAAGTAATCACTTTTGTATTTATACTAACTAAAAGAAGCTACTAAAGAAGCTACAAAGTTTGGTGTCAAGCTATTTAAAGGTATCATAGTAAATGTTCACGTTGTTTTTTTGTCATTAAGCGAGACAATGCAAGCCGGCCACTTTCGCGTGACGGTCGCGCTTTTAAAAAATAAAATATTTTCACTTTCAATGCTGTTTCCTTCTTTCTTTTTTGAAATAATCACCTTATTATGTATTTATACTAAAACAATTATTCACCTCAGGCGAAGTGATTATCGGTGAATATTTACCTCGCAGCTCGAAGACTCGCCGCTCGGTAAATATTCACCGATAATCACTTCGCCTTCGGCGAATAATTGTTAAATATTCTTATGTGGCGCTTATATAGTGAATTTCTATATGTCTCAAAGCACTTAGCAAACACTTACAATTATCATCTTTGAGCAACGCAGCGAACAGTACACGTGATGAATTAATTGTGTAAAGGACATTACATTACATTACATTACATTACATTACATTACATTACATTACATTACATTACATTACATTACATTACATTACATTACATTACATTACATTACATTACATTACATTACATTACATTACATTACATTCAGTCATGCTTTTTTGTTGTTTGAAATCGTTCCATTTTTATATTCGCCCGTATACGTAGGCGATCCTGACGTTTACGTGAGGTATCATAAATATGTAAATATTGACAGATGATAATTATGTTAATCTATAGTCACTGGTGTTACTCCCGCCGTTATAACGCCTATAACAGAAAAAACCTGGACAACAGAAACTGGTAAAACTGGAATGAAAGAAGCAGTCATACCAACAATAACAGCAGCTACTACGACAAAAGGTATACAGCATGAAAAAACGTACAAAACGTTCTGATGTAGAAATTAAACATTATTTATTTACACTCAGTACAAGTGTATTTTGAAAAGGTAAAATATGAAATGACTAAATGAAAATAAGTAAATGTAGAATGAATAGAAATGCATGAGTGGAAAATGGTAGGATGTGTAGATAGGTAAAATATTGTTTTTAATAATATGTCTAAAGCAATGTTTTGACTATTGATATTTTTTCAGGTTCTGCTTGTCCTCATTGCCGCGTTTCATATAACATCCAGGATTATTGTTCCAATGAATATGGTAAGTTAGTAAGTAAACCATCTATTGAAATAACAATAAACAGTGAGGGCGCGAAACGTTAGTAAGTTATATATGGTGTACAGTTTACCTTGTTATGCCAATTTGATCCAGGCAAATTCCCTAAAAGATTCATTTCGATATCATTAACAATTCGTAACAAATATTTATTGATCTTCGTTGTAGTGTTACGCGTTCGCGTCTTGAAGAAATACTATACCTCAGCGAACCGAACTGTCTACCACGTTAGTGTAAATCAAACGTACAAGAGTACCGAGGCAACCGAGCCCGTTATTCTACTGCGTGTACCTGGTATCGAGTGTCATTGTCCTAAATTGCGTATAGGAGTTGATTATGTTGTAATGGGACTGGTAA
The DNA here is from genome assembly GCA_949775045.1 of Metridium senile. NCBI lineage: Eukaryota > Metazoa > Cnidaria > Anthozoa > Actiniaria > Metridiidae > Metridium > Metridium senile. The sequence goes on from OX459109.1 coordinate 7,274,187, forward strand.
AAAGAAGAAAAAAAGGGCCTTCTACAATGAAGCTGTCTAGTGGTAACTTTGTACAACTATGGAATGAAGGATTTGAAGAAGAACTCGAATCTTTAAGACTTGGCTGTACCAGTAGCGGCGCTGGCTCGTATGTACATTTGATATCCGGTAAGTATATACCTGCTTAGAAAACTCTTCGATTCGCCTCTAGCTGTATATCCCATACAGAATGGCCGTTCATACTGTTTATATTGCTTATATATATGAAATAGTTTGACAAATCTGATTGCATCGAAGTTGCTTTCCTAAACAATATTTTTCTATTCCCAGGTTTGAAACCTACAGAAGCTGCAAAGAGCACATCATCTGAAAAAGAGAAGACAACGGTCGCCATGTCAACAGTTGACACGACGGCAGTCACCATGCCAACAAGAGTAATAACACCACCCTCCACTTCACACAGTACAAAAACTTGTTCACCATGTCAGATTGCAAAGGGAAGGAAAAAATTATACTGTATAAGTGACTTTGGTAAGTAAGAACAATTTCGAAAGCCTAGGACACTTATTATTGCTTAGGACAAACATAGTGCCATTTCTTGGAGCTCAATTCGGGTATCATGAAAAACACCACAATGTGATAGGGAGCCCCTTTAAATATACCAATTAATTTAATAGTTGATTAGATTAATCGAGTGATTGATTGGTTATAGTTAGTTGATTGATTGATGTATTGACTGCATGAGTGATATTGATTGATTGATTGATTGATTGATTGATTGATTGATTGATTGATTGATGTCAAATGATTTATACTAATAACGGAAATATTTCAAATCTTTGCATGCCATCTTTATTGATTCTTTGCTGAGAAACATTTTCTTTGGCCATGGTGTCTTGGCAGTGCAAAGCTCTTTCATTTTCTGCTAAACGAAACGTTAATATCATTAGTAATATAAAACCCGCGAAAATGTTGCACCAAAGATTGTTCTATATAGCTCTATTTACTTGGGGAAACACTTCTGCTTGCTAAATTTGTATTTCTTTTTTTGCAGTATTAGCTGTCCAAATACAGGAACGAGTCCATAACACATCGACACATATCTCACAGTACTACGCTACCATCGAGTACACATACAAGGCATACTCCCCCTTGGATGTGCTAGTGGCCATTATTGTACCAAACGACCAGTGTAATTGCCCACATCTTGAAATCAACGAGTCCTACGTACTAATGGCAAATATAGAGCAAGTAAATGGCGGGAAAACTCGTTTAGTTTTACCAGAACGTCCATTTGTTAAGATATGGTCCAAAAGCTTTCACAAAAAGATGATGAAACTAAAAGGTTATTGTAGTACTGGACACAAAAGATTGTAGGAGAATCATGGAACTGATAGGATTTGTATGTAATAAGAAAGTTGTTTCCAACTGTACAAAAAGCTCTTCATGAAACGAGTTCATGATATGACAACCGGCCAGTTCAACCATTACTACCGATATTTGGCAAGTGAAGGGTATAGCAGACCGTATTTCATGAACGAACTTTCAGAAAAGAAGGGAAGAATAGAAGGACTATGTCATCATGAACACACTTGCACAGTCGCACTTGTTTGTGAAGGCATTATATTTAATTCCATATTTCACAGGCCTGTCAGAGCAGTAAACTGTTTAGAAAACTAAAAAAGTGAATCCGGCGCCTTTGTTCTCTCCAGTCTAGTCCCTACTGGTCTGCTTTCACAATCTCTTTTACCTAAAATAGACGTTAAGTATATTTTAAAATTTGGGTTTAGTATAGTACGTCTTACATATAAAACAGCCTTTGTTTACAGACATGTATACCAGAATTATAAACTAGTATTGTATAACAATGAAGGTAGAAAAAGCGATAGAAAATTCTTTAGAAAAAGGGAATGATAAATAACTGTAAATATGTTTTAATATTAAGGGTATTTACATATGGTAAAAGTAACGACTATGCGAAATTAGAAGACAGTAAGCTATATGGTAATTTTCTACAAAAGCTGTGTTAATTTCTGTCCCAAAAATGTTTTTGTATCTGACATATAGAAAACAAATTATTTGGAAATAAGTATTTTGTATCATATAGTAACGCAGGTTATGATGATTATCGTTGACGTGATTATCTGTCTTTATAATGTACCTGAGATTTTCAAATGGGGATCAAATTGACTATTAAGTTTTTAAAAGTTGTATATGATTTATTATGTAAATATAACTGCTTTATGCTTACAATATAAAATAATCAAACCTGTACATATGTATTATTCATTTTATTCCTAAATATAAATAAACGGATATAAAGCAAGGGATGTGCACTTATCTATTTAATATTAGAGATACATGAAAAAAATATCATATGCCTTGGCGGCAATTGAATTCATTTCCCGCCAAGGGCATGTGATATTTTTCTCATGTATCTGTATTTCACTTACACGTACACCGAACGCATTTCAATTTATTACACATTAAGGGTTGATATCCACGTGATAAAGCCGTGAATAAAAATGATATCTGCCGTGAAGTGATACGATATCATTTCACTCGTGAAATGATACGATATTATAAAATATTTGATACAAATCGCGCGCTCTGATTGGCTGAGAAGCGTTCTCTAAAACCCCATTTACACGACATCATTTTCGGGACCGGCACTCCTAACTTTTGGTACGCGTACCTTACTTTTCTGGCACGGCACTCGTAAAATGTGCCGTGTAAACGCAATTCCGAGCGGCCCGCGTACCTACTTTTTAAGCGTGCCGAGACTACCTCAGGTAGGTAGTCTCGGCCCGCCAAAACAAGGGTCCGCGTACCTTAAATGCGCCCACGAGTTCGAATATCCAGCGGAAATTATACCGAACATGCTCAGTACTCGTTTGTTTCGGTCTTGATCGTGCAAAATGGCGGCGTCTACTTGCAGTTCTACATGTGGAAAAACCAGAGGAAAAACGTAGTCGGATGAGGCCACAAAAAATTTAATTCAATATTTTGATTGAAATTTAATAAGTAATTTAAATGTTTGCTTGTGATTGTGTATGGCCTACGAACATTTCTAGTAAAAACTTCAGGATTTCCATAAATGAAATACCGATCTGATTTGATATAAATGACACTCGCATACTTTCTGAAATTTGAAAATACTTTCGTCTACCTCTCCATCCAATTCCTAATTCATTTCTGTGGCGTGTGCACACATTCATTTCACTCAAAACTTCTGGTCGACACTCAAATATTCCTGTACAAAAAATAAATAAATAGATGTTATTCAATACAATACACAAGATATAATTAACCTGCTCTACACAAAATCATGATCAATTCGACCTCTGTTTTTACTTCAAAATGACTCAGTTGCAATGACCTTTGCTTAGATATTTTTTGTGCAAGATAAAAAAGGCCGAATAATTTTGTTCACAAGTATCTGATCCGGTGTGAAACACGGGCCACAGTCAGAATTAAATCCCCTATTTTACTAAAACTGACTGCAGGTCTTTCACATCTTCACATTTACCGCTATTTTGTACTAATTTATCTTTTTAACTGGACATAAAATGCACTACCAGCGGACACATTCTATGATTTTGTTCAATTTCAAAGATTGACAATTCCATGAGACATAAACATCAGATTATGCACACCGAAGGATGTAATGAATATCTAACATAAACCGAAGTGCGTTGTTTCTGTTCTCTCCGATGAGCGCCAGGTAAAATACTAACAAACATTTACAAATTCATTTTTAATTGTACGATTTTTAATTTGTACAAGCTGTAATGATACCGTGTAAATTTGAAATTTCAGACTGCAAAATTAGGCCGAGGGCTCAGGAAATCAGGCGGGCCATTTCAAAATTTTGGAGTGCCCCATAGATAAACTGGCCCGTCTACATTTGTCGTGTAAAAGCGATTTTGACGGGCCACAATCGATCGGCCCGCGTACCTAAAGTTTGGAGTGCCGGGCCAAAAGTGATGTCGTGTAAATGGGGTATATAACTCAACAGTGCACGGAACGTCGATTCGTTTGATTTTAACTACTGATGTTTTATAAAAGAAATAGAAAACTCGGCAGTAGTGCTCTATGGAGTTATAGTATCCACCATGCGTGCTCTATCACAAATCCTGCAATCTCATTGGCTACGCTAGCGGGTACTATTTAAACAATAGAGTAGTTGAATCGAGGGCATTATGCTGTGATAGTTGCCCGCGGAATGTTCAGAAAAACAAATATATATTTTGAGGAACATCTAAGTTCCAAGGGCAACTATCACAGCATTATGCCCGAGATTTTATATAATAATATAACGAGCAATTTGAGTCATAATTTCTTTTAAAAAACCTGCTCAACAGTACATTATTGACAGAAAATACCATTCCTCCACTGACATAATTGAATACTTAGAATATTTACAACGGTTAGACATATCAAGTGTTATGTACGCTATTTTATATCCCACATAATATGAAATAGAATAAAATATACTCTCTTGGCTCCCCGTCTAAAATGTTACACATTATCTTCAAAATATTGCTTCTCACCTTCACAACGACTTCACCTTCCTCACTAATTATTTCAATTAATAATTGTATTGGAATTTTATTTTTTGTATATTGATATTTTTTGTAGTTAATAATGTACATAATATTTCTAATTTAAGGCGCATTTAGACTGTGGAATGCGCCTACTGAGAATTAGAGTTAGTATTATTATCATGAAAAAAAAAATATTAGTTTTGATTGTACCATGGATGGTCTTCCTGTGGTAAACGTGCCATAGGTGGTCTTCCTGTGGTACACGTGCGGGAGGCACTATGGGAAATAAAGATGTGCATTTCGAAAGTTGCGCCATGTTTGGCGCCATGTCGCTCGTATCGTGCTGTCGAGGGAGATGAAGAGTTTTGCAGTTTTAACTGCAAATAAAACAAATTTATGGTTGGTAAGTGTTCTTGTATAATTTTATTACCTAAATATCTATGTTTTGCATTTACAAATGTCCGAATTCGATGTATTAAGTTTGTTTCGCGTCCATGCCGTTAGAGTTGCTTTGGCGCCCCTTTAGCTTTGAAGTTTTCTCTTTCGCAGTTTCTATATGTCCGGGTCCTTACACTAGGTCACGAAAAACTACATTACATATCAGGGAGTCTAATTATTTTTAAAAAATCACTGCAGAATAACATTCTAGTTTAATAAAATATACTTGACAATGTACTTTGTTTGGGTTTTCAAAGTCAATCTGTTGACCGTAGTAAAGTGAAGTAAGGTGAAGTACTATCATCATACAAGTTTAATGAGCAAATAAAAAAATAGGCAGTCTAAGACTGCATGAGGCTACTGCTTGAAACAGATAACTGTAAAATCAATGTGCATAATTAATGTTCTGAAGAAAAGATGGTAATAAATCGGCAGGAAGTCTAGAGAACAATATGTATTTGTGCAGTCGCGTTAAAATTTGCAGAACAATTATTATAATAAAACTGCCAGTTGCCGAATCTTATTTATTTTAGAGAAAAACAATATTCCCGGTAATATTGTACAATATATTTATGTTCATTACATTTCATTTCATTTCATTACCGTTTATAGCGAATGTTGTTTCGGCGGCTATTCGCACCAATTTTACTATACGAAAACATTTGTCAAAAGCTCATTCTTAGAATAAAGCTCATTTAGTATTTTGAAGAGTGACAAACATAGAGCAAAATGTGAAATTCCTGACCTTATATATGTTGATCTGATCTTAAAAATGCCAAAAATCGAAGGGCACTTTCAATCGGTGACGATGATGACTATAAATGCCGGGCTAATGCCTTTGTTGTCAATACAAATGATTCCTTTTCACGGTATTAAACGTCTTATTAAACCTAAAAAACTTCATGAATAGTAAAAATACACATTAAAAATTAACTTTCTTTAGACATATATAAAGTAGCAGCCAAAATAAAAACGCTTCGATCCTTCAAAGCTGGCCTTTTTTACGAATTCTCGAAATCACAGTCAGATCACGTGGCGAAATTGGTATTGTCGGGTTTCCTGTGGTGTTATGGTCTTGCTTGCTTACTTGCTATCTTACATTCACGACAGCAATAAGGCTACGACTCCATATATGGAGGACAGTAGCCTCAAAAATGGGGTCACTGTACTCGCTTAGGAGTGAGATAATCTCCAAGTGCAGCCTTTTTCTTGTCAGAAAGCACTTGTGCGCAATCCGAACCATTCAAGTGCAAAAGTCATTTTTTTTTATAGAAAATCCGAATGGATTGCCTAACATTTCTGGAGACAAAGTCTAATAACCTATAGATTAATATTTATATGAATAAATATAATATATAGAAGGAAATAGGTTATTCATCGTGGAATGTGAAATTAAAAGGATACTTAATCAATTGTCTCACGATTGAGGTCATTGGTAGAAATACCGCGACGTTTCGACTGCAATCTGCTAGTCTTCATCAGGCGATGGTGTAGACTGAATGATGGTTGTCTTATATACTGTTCGTCGGATTATCGGCGCTATGATTGGCTGACGCGTGATGTCCCAGCATGCTTCTTGATTGTTGGCATCCACGCTTCCGGTAGATCGATGCCGCAATCCCTATTGATGTTGTTAGGGTGTAGTACACCATCGCCTGATGAAGACAAGCAGATTGCAGTCAAAACGTTGCGGTATTTCTACCAATGACCTCAATCGTGAGACAATTGATTAAGTATCCTTTTAAATATAATATAATATAAATATAATGAATAAGCCCTTTGAATTTGGGCTCGAATTTGCAGCCATTATGCAACTTTTGGTGACACTTTCAATCGATAAAGATTGACATTTTTATCCAAATACGTTTGTTTGTTTGTTTGTTTATTCACAATGATACAATTTTCAACTAATAAAGAGTACATACTTGCGTCAGGAGATGGAAACCAATTAGCATTTAAGAGAAGATTTCTGTAAATACCTACCCTGGGTTCCAGAGGCTCTAGAGGGGATTGGGAAGAGAACGGCCGGGAGGCGAAAGGCACCGAATCGCACTATTTATCGTTTTTCACACTTTTCGACATTTTCCACATTTTTTGCCAGAAAAATACAGAAAAACTTGCAAACCTGTTGACAATGTTCTTGAATACACAATAATTCTTCGAATAAGCAAGTTTTTCATTGGAATTCATCGCATTTTGGGCTGGAAATCGACTGTAAACCGTTGTTTTCTTTCGCAACCTGACAATAATCTACCAGGCGTCCCTTGACGTAAGTTCTAGTTCTAATTCTGTAAACGCTTTTGATTGGTTTAAAAAGCATCCAATCACATGCCTACACAATAATTCTTCAAATAAGCAAGTTTTTCATTGGAATTCATCGCATTTTGGGCTGGAAATCAACTGTAAACCGTTGTTTTCTTTCGCAACCTGACAATAATCTACCAGGCGTCCCTTGACGCAAGATCTAGTTCTAATTCTGTAAACGCTTTTTATTGGTCTAAAAAGCATCCAATCACATGCCTCTATAAATATACAGCAAGTTTAGCGGAAATTTCATGGAAAAGTTCTTCATTTTCCATCAAAATAATATTAATAATAAATAATAATATGCAAATTAGCATTTCTGCACTTTTCCGCACTATTTGCTAAAATTTCCGCACTTTTCACAAGTTTTTTTCCGCACTTTTTCAGATGCCCTGCCCTGAAGTATTTTCTACAGACAAATATCAATAAAAATAAAGTCACTTAGTACTAATAATGTGTTTTCCTGCAGCTATATAATGACCCTTCAGCAATCCAAAGACATGACTCTTCATTGGGATTCAGCACCTAAATAACAAGTACCATATCACTCAGGTAGAGGTTTGCTTCAAAACTAAACCACTATAAAAGTTGAAATACAATAAGTTGATATGTTGTAAATGAAATGTCTTGCCTGAAAATGTCTACACAAAAGCTTACTGAAACATCATGGCCAAAAATAAAGGGCGACTTTATAACTTTTTGTAAATAATATTGGTAAGCTAATTTGCAAACGGCATTTAAAGATTAATACATGGGCAAGCTGAGATATGAAATTTATCTTTGAGTGTTCAACTTGATATCTCACAAGTGAGCGCTAAATCAAATGTCTTTCTTCTGTGGTTAGTGGAGAAGATTCTAGGGTTTATTGCCCTTTCGAAATCTTTTTAGTTGGTTTTGCTTTGATTTGAGTACATCCCTGTTTTTGTCAAAAGCTTTGCCTGTGATAGTAGACTCTTTAGTAGGGATGTTTCTTTAGATATCTTTCAAATAAAGCAACCATTTCTCTATGTGATGTAGACTCGTACTGTTTGTCGCTTTGTTTTCTCACAGTCAAAATACATGTATATCGGCTGACGTACACATCTAGGAGGGATTTGTTTAAGTTGACGGCTCTTTTTTTGACTTTGTAGAAATGAACTCATCAAAGTGATGTCATTGTTTTGTCTTTTTTGTATCTATTATCATTTTCTTCAAGCTCAATCCACATCTTATTCCTCAAAGAGGATGAATCTGCTATATGAAACCAAATCGTTTGAAGCAATTTGTTGATTTTTTTTTATGGTTGTTCAAGAAGATTGATAAAGCAACAATAATTTGTTTTTGGTGAATAATCAGCACCAAAGCAATTAATGCCATCCTATCAGTTTTGTATTAGAAGTATAATGCATTCTTTGGCTGTTATTTTATAGACAAAGTAAGATATCAATCAATGTTACTGTGACTCCAATAGAACTTAAGTCAGGAGAAAGTTTCCAGTAAAGCTGATTTTCTTGACTTTTAGAGGCTTTGTCTTCACATGATATTCTTAACATGTGACTGTTTTAGACAATGGAATCCATGTATTTTATTTAAATCTTGATATAAATAAATGTGAAATACTCAGAGAAAATTGTGCAATTGTCTATCAGCCAATCTTCTATTTTATGGGAAGATAGTTCATTTGATTGAGAAAATCTTCTCCATGACATATTTATAAACTAGATGCTCTTTCCACTCAAGAGCGTGTACTCTATGGGCTAAATGTCCATATCCACGGATATAAGTAAAGAAAAATTCACAGTTATATATAAAGGAGCAAAAACTGACCTACATGTATATGGATCTCAAAAACATTGAAAACAGCGATTTTTGCTTTAAAAAGCTTTATTTCAATGGTGGTTTTAATTGTTGATCAAAGCTGAACAGTCAAAGTTTGCATAGTACATGCTTAGAAGATAAATCATTGACAATTTGACTATTTCTACCACACATTGTTTGTACAAGTGCACTAAAACATTAAAGGCTTTGTAGTTTTTCATGTTTTAAAAATTGGTAAAATGTGAAATAGATGTTGGAATTGACATGCATATTCTTATAGTTCTGATATTCTTGCTGCTCTTTTTATGAAGTTTCACTACCATTTAATGCTTTGAGATGTGCTGTCGTCTGGATTGATGTGTTTATTACTAGATGACATTGAATTAATATCTTGGGCACTGTTGTCATGATCTGTGTTTCTTTCCAATATAGATGTCCATAAGGACACCATTTAACAAAATTGAAGATATCTTTTCTGGACATCAACTAAATACATAGACGATTCAGTCTTTTTTGTCTGTCCATCTTGTATAGTGTTGTAGTTTCATGTACATCACAAAGGTGGTAAAGTGAAGTAACTAATTCTTGCACCTTGCAGTTCTTGCAAACACCACATTAGATTGGTACGGTCGTAATTACTGGGTTACCTGTGGCAGCCCAATCTTAGAATGTCTCCTCAACAAATCTGATAACTTTGAAATCTGCCTATACTATAATTGTCTATTACAGTGGTTAGGAACTGAATCTGTTGTTGCAACTTAAAGCAATTTGGGAAGCTCAACTACTTTGCAGTTCTTTGCTCATTACTGTGGTTACAGAAAATCTACTGTCCATGAGCAATGTTTCTAGTTGTATGATAAGTTCAGGAAACAAAACAGCAGTGATTATTTCCATGTATATTCGTTTTCTCTAACCTTCTCGAATGTTCTTTTTGGCATGTCCTCTTGAAATTATATAGAAGTTCTCTCTTGTAACCAGCAGTTTGTATGTGCAAAAAAGAGCCTGGAAAACTTCCTTAACTGTTTTGAATTGGCTTCTTGGAAGATTCTGTAATGCTCACGCTCTTTCGTTTACAACTTTGCTGCTGTACTTTTCAAGGGAATCAAGTGACTCAAGATAAGGAATCTTTTCTGGGACCAATATATTTTCTTTTACGTCTTGTGACTGTGTTGGAACAAAGTGTAAATTGCTACTCAGTTAAGTATTTATATTTCAGAGTTTTTTAATGTAAAAACCTTTATCACTGACCTTTACTGTCTTCTGACACCAATGTTGGTTAATCAGGGGGTTTTTTGCTTTGTGTATTGGTGTAAATTTTGCAAGTTTCATGCCGTTTGAAAATATCTGTGAATCAGGAACACAATCTGCTTAAAGAATTATACTTTGCCTAGTGCCAGGCTGCAAAGTAGACATAATAATAATAATTTCAATCTACAGTGCCTTTTCCGAAAGCTCAATGGTGCTTTACAAGGATTATTAAAAACAACTTTTGTATATATGGTGATAATGTGAGTATTTACAAGCTTTTCTTTACTTATGTATCAAAATTAAGATAATTTTGTTTCTATGGTATATATTAAATTACAAATCACTAGATTACAAAACGATAAAAAATAGGATTTTTATGATTTTTTCACCATGGTGACCTTTTAATCGTAATTGTAATTATTCTTCAAACACACCGCAAATTTCCGCACTTCTCCTAAAGTTGGTCCGGTGAATCACAAACACGGTGCACATATAAATCAGTCTTATTGGCGGTGTCGTTGATTGATGTAGGATTGTAATTTTTTCGGTATAGCAGCGTGTAAGTGTGGGTGGGCTTCAGGAAGCAAAAGTGTAAGCGATTGTCTTTGTGAGTGACTAAGCAGTTTAGAAATGGTTTAGCAATGTTCTCCTCGATCTCCTTGGTGAAACATATACCCTAATTGCAAGAATGTTGTCACATGAAAAAAAGAACATTAGTAATCTAATAACAATGGAATAACAAACAAAGGAGTCTCAGTGATCTATTTTTTCATGTGACAACATTCTTGCAATTAGGTGTATGAGCTTTTTGTTTGTTTAAGTGCTAGTGAAATAGCTGGTAGTTTGGTGATGGTATCCTCAACATAACAACCAAAACGGTAGTTGTTTGAATGTTATAAGAGCTTGCTGCTTGATGTTCTGCATGACAATTTCTGCTGCAACAACAGAAATTGCAGAGTGCATGACTGTTCTGTGAAACTGTTTGTTGTGGTTGCTGTCATATTGAAAGTAAGTGCATGTAAGGCAACGTAAAAGTAAGCCAATGATGTAGTTAGTAGGTGTGGACAATAGTATGTCATTAGCATGTTGTGTAATAGTAGTGTAAGTGTAATCTAATGCCAGTTGAAGTGGAATTTTAGATGACACACAGAAGGACACTATGGGTAGTCTTGGTACGTGTAATTTGTGAAGTTTAGAAACTTCTTAGTGTTTTAGTGTCTGAGGTGCTGAACAATGAAGTTGCTGGTCAGGGTTTGTCTAAAATGTTTGTTTTCTGGAGTGAGAAGTTTGTTGTTGAGTCTGCATTGTAATGAAGAAGTAGGGTCATTTGTCAGTTATTCGTAGGAGTCTTTTTCGCTATTGAGTACTTCCATCTTACCAAAGTCATCAGTGTTGTCCATGACAACAGTAGCCTGTCCCTTGCTAGCAGGTAGTATCAGGATATGATTGTCGGTCTTGAGTCAATTCAGTGCTCTCTGTTAGTCTCATCTCAAGATGCTGTCGTGGCTGGGTGTGAATTGTATGGCCTAAGAGCTACTGGTTCTAATGTGATCCTTTTCAAGTTCAGGTATGTTACTCTTGCAAAAGAGGACTGCCTCAACACTAGAAATGGTGTCAGTAGGTATGTGTTTGGGTGTGGTTGAGTGTTTGAGTTTGTGTTAGAGTACCGGTGTTTCTTTCTGGTCTTATGTTTGTGAGAAGATATTCCTAACCTAGTTGTGACCTTAGTTGTGTTGATTTCGGCCATGGTGTGCTTGTACTTTGTTAGGTTTCTGTATGTGTGTAGTCTGGTGTTCGTTGTACGTTTTGCGTGCTCATTTGTCAGCGATGTCTTGTACAGTGTCAGTATCATGTATTTATTACACAACATGCTAATGATATACCACCCTCCATACCTACTAAGCACATCATTGGTTACTTTCACATTGCCTTACATGCACTTACTTTTAATACGGCAGCAACCACAACAAACTGTTATGCAGAACAGCCATGCACTCTGCAGTTTCTATTGTTGTAGCAGAAACTGTGGTGCAGAACATCAAGCGGAAAGCACTTATAACATTAAAACAAATACTACCTTTTTGGTTATGTGATGCTGACTGCACTACTTCTCTATGACATTCACACAAAAATTACTACCACTTAAACAAACAAAACGCTTATTATCAGTTCCCTGTCAGAGGCTCAAAATATCACATCAAAAACAAAACTAGTAAGGCGGAATGTTTATCTTAGCAAACAAAGTTTTGAACATTTTATAAAATACTTTGGTCCCATTCAGCAATATATTTTCATTCTGTTAAAAGAGAGATTATTGAGGTATTATTGACAAGAACCCAAATGGTTGTTGTTAGTACTATAGGAAGTACTTTTATGGGAAAAGCCATTTTATAAGGTTTGTACTATTTTTCCAGTAAGAAAGATTACATTATTTTCGTTATGAACGTTACACAATATAATACTGTTTTTGTGCTCTTTAAATTAGACATAACCAACAAATATACTAAAGTAACAAATATTAGAAAATTTAATAATATCCTATCCAATACACCTAATAAAAAAATTTAAATTGATTTACAAAATGCCAAAAAAAGCTTAAAAAAAAGTTGTTTAAAAAGATAAGATTTATACATGTTTATGTCTTCCATTTATAAAATATGAATGACCTGTGTTATATCTCACAAGATTATCAAGAGAAAGAACCAAATTAGGCTTAGGCAAAATCACTATTAGAAGCCAGTGTTGGCTTGACAGTGTTGGCTCCAACAGGATTGCTTGGTATAAGCATTTGGTCATAAATATCAATTCCTCGTGTCAGTTCTCTGGCAATGACATCTTCACTGCATCTAGCAAACTGCTCCCACAAAAGGCTTTTCACACTAGAAGTTGCCTGTTTATTGATGATAGTACTCATCTATGATAAAATTTGAGACCCATTTGTCAGTTTATATGTTTATATATATAGAAAAGTGCAAAATTACTATGTAAATATAGTATATAAATTACTAATAGAGTAAATGCATAGTTTGTAAAGCCAAATCATGTAAAATGGGTTTTAAACATAAATGTCTTCAGTCTCGATTTAAAAGTAGCTGTTTTTTCTGCCTTTTTTAATGTTTTATGGTAGAGAGTTCCACAGTTGTACTGCTGAGCTATAAAAAGCACGACCACCATTTCAACATACTGTTGACCAGTGCTGATAACAACTCGAAGATTTTCAATAACATCAGCTTGAGCCTTGCTTTGCTTTGTTTAGCCCTTTCCTTTGTTAAGCAGTCAATGTCCTTCAGGGGTTTGGAGTTCACTTAAAGGGGTACAAATGCCAGTTGGAATGATATTCTAGATAATTATTAGAAATGTGGACGAGATTAAACACTTAATAAATACATTTAATGCTTATTATTTGCAAATCAAACATGTATATCATGAAATGTGCAGTTCAAACTGGGATGTTGATTGTAATAAATTAGACATGCAAGGTCCAACTTCTTAGAGTTGTTGAAACTAAGGGCAGTATTACTTTTGTTCTCAGGAGAACATATTGACTGTTCAGTGATACAAATTTAATTAATTTTCAACACAGTTTTGCTTGAAAATTATCTATTTATACATCCTCACTTCTCTTTGTCAGGTGATCATATTTGTTATCACTGGTGTGCATTTGGGTGTTTAGCGACCATATGCCACATTTACATAGCCACCTCATTCCACTTCGGTCTTCAGTTAGGGGTTGGAATGTACTTGGAGAGCCATCTTGACCACACTTTGGTTTCTTTATACTGAAATCAGTTTTATCCTCAAACTCAGTTGTCCGTAAAGAAAGTGATTCGATGTTAGGGGGTAACTTTTTTATGATCCTAGGTGAACTAGCGACAGCATTATTCAGCCGAGCAGTGGTACTATTAGGAAGATTCCTCTCACAGGGAAGTTGATACATTTTTGTTTCCAAAGTTTCTTAACATGGAAGAAATGTTTTTCCGGACCTTGAACAAATTTGCCGCCGCGTGTTTCACTGGCTATGTCCAAATCAGCATCAAACTTTTTTTTTTACTACTATACTATCATACTTTTTGAATGTCGCTGATATTTGGAATGTTACCCTTTCAAATTCTCTCCAGTTTAGGTATGTCAGTGTTGACAACTAGCCTCTTTGGTGCGTATCTTCCATTTCTCTGGGCATAGCTTTGTTATGTCCTGCTGTGTGGCATACAGAGCAAAGACAAGACCTCTTTATAGTACTATAAAGCGAAGCTCTCATGTTTTCCTAGCGACTGTCTCGTCTATCGATCGCATTTCACTTGACAGTTTATCAAAGAACTTGCCTGTTGGTGATCTGTATTTCAGCTTACTTTCCCCAGTAATAACATCGTCCTCTTTGAAGTTGAGAGACTTTGCTGTAGTTTTATTTTTTTCCATTTCCCACACCGGCTGTTTAAGGCGATGGAGACGGCGAAGTACGGAGATAGTTTTGAGCACCATCTTGTTGTTGCGGTGGCGTTTGAACATCCAACTCGTCGACTTTCAACTGTATAATTGTTAAATTCGGCCTTACAGCATCTCTTGAAGTTTATGGTGGTAGTCGCCATGAAGATCAAGATAACTTATAGTTATTTCGTTTCCACAAAGACTTGGAACTCTGTCGACTATTTTCTCTACTAGTGTTGAGTTGCAATAAAGATTTTCTTTTGAATCAAGAAATATCTTATTGCATTTTTCTCTCAGCCTAACCTTAAGCTCGTATCTAGTAGATCTTTCCTCCGTAATCTTCCTTACAAGATTAAGTCGAGCACAAATTTATCTATACAAAGTGAACAC
Organism: Metridium senile; assembly: GCA_949775045.1. Taxonomy (NCBI): domain Eukaryota; kingdom Metazoa; phylum Cnidaria; class Anthozoa; order Actiniaria; family Metridiidae; genus Metridium; species Metridium senile. Next base: position 7,289,315 of record OX459109.1, read on the forward strand.
AGCACTGGCGGGGAAAGACATAGTGTGAAATCAAAAGAAAGTGGGCGTGACTTTAAAAGAAAGTGGGTGTGTTCTTAGCATAAATATTGGACCCATTCCCCCAGTTCATTGGTTTTTGTAGTAGGTCAATGGACGCAAATTAAGAATGCTTTCTACTCCAGTGAATGTAATTAACTCTTCATTTCTGACATCATTTTGTCCAAGAACTGCACAGATTGTTGTCTTTGCAGATTTAATCATAGATTCGTGAATTCCTTCGAAGTGCCGTCCTGTTGGTGGGTTGAAATGTCATTGCACTTTGTTGAGCATCTTGATCTACAAAAAACAAACTTGACACTTTCGGTATTTAAGCATTCTGATTAAAAATGCCAATAAAGCACAGGAATTCCTTGCAGAAACATACAATTTCCCGTGATAATTGCCCTTTAAAAGTCTAGCAGAGTTTTTTCCAGTATCGAATAAACGTTGGAAATTGTTAAAAACGCTACACGAGAGACTACTACTGCCGCTCATGTTTATGAAAAAGCTTTATGAATGCCTGTTTGTTGACTTCATTTGATAGATCGGGCAAGCATATCATCCTTGAAGTTTACTGTTGGTCCAAAAACAGTTCTCTTTCTCCTGAGTACAATCGGCCAATGTACGCGATTAAGAAGTGTTCCACCATCGAGAACATGAAATTTTTGACTTTTGGAGGTCATACGCAATTAATAATTTTACACAATTATCTCTTATTAATTACTGATTTGCCTTTCAACTAATTTCAATCTTCAAGTTAACAATGAAAACAGTTTGATTGAATAAATAATTACCTTTTGCAGCTGCAATTATCAACTATCTTTGTAAGCAAATAACATATTTTTTTTCCTTGCTCATTTGATTGACAAGGTGTCTTGCTCATAAAATGTGCATATCTCCTGAAGCATTGCTATGGAGATCTTGGAAAGCTTCGAGCTCGTAGCTATTTCGCAGAGATTATGAGACTCAAACAGTATAGTATGCATGAGACCAATGTCCTTAATGATGTTGCTTGTAAGCTGTCCAAGCTCTTGCTGATTGAGCCTTGCCCTTCATCTTTATACATCTCGTCTTGTGCATCATCATCCACTCCCACCTTCCTTCTCTTCTTAGCTAGGCAAGAAAGAAAGCTCTTCATCTGCTTTGGGGCTAGGTAGTCATTTGAATCAAACATAAAAGAGCCATTGAGGTTACATTATTTTCTCATAGATTGAGATACTGTATTACCATCAAACGTTTGCCTTGTTTGCTCGCCATATAAGCGAAATCAGAGTTTCAACTATGCATGTACACGAAAAAGAAAATGAGGGGCACTGGAACCTAGTCGGGATAAAACCATGTACAAACAACTCTGTAAGTTCTGTAAGCTTTAGTAAGATTTTTCAGTAAGCAATAGTACTACAACCTCGAATTTTATCTGATGGAAATTTAGGTCTTTGAAGCATGATTATTTGTGCAATCCTAGGCTGTAGTAATGGTACCTATACCTGTAGTAATGCATTGAGCATGGATGCCGCCATGAACAGGAAGATTGTTTGTGAACACCGCTGTTTACTTTATACCCTTTCCCAACTGAAAAGAGTAATTCAGAGGAACGACAGAAGTGGATAAAAGAAGTTAATCGAAAGAACCATAAAACAGGAAGTAATTCTGCTGACGATTGTGTTTGTTCCGTTCATTTTGTTTAAGGTAAGCCAACGACTTCTTATACTTATCCCACGATAAACTTGAAGCCAAATAGGCCATCCCCAAAGACAAGAGAGACATTGCCAAAAGAAAAGAAAGTAAAAGAACATGTTACAACACCACTTGAAAATGTCAACTCTATGCAGATCAATCTGGTCACTCGCGAGTCTCAAGGTGAAAACATGCAACCTGTTGATTGATCGTCAGTTCTTAATCAAATTAAACACGATCACTGCTAAACCTATCTTCGAGGTGGACAAAAATGTGAAGGATGTGACGAAAGAAAAAAATATTTGTCATCAACAGATGAAAATCGAGTAGTTAAAGTTTGAAAATTCTTTTCTCCATCGAAAACTGTTAAAAGAAGAGCAGCTGAAAATTTTCAATAAATTTATCGAAACTGATAAGAAAGAAAGTGAGAACTTATACTGGCCTTCCAAAAAAAAAAAGCATTTGAATCTCTTTTCAAATATTCTTCTCCTAAAGCAAAGAGGATCAGGTATTGGTGTGGGACCAAAAAGGTTACATCATCAAAAGTATCAGGGAAGTTTATGAAATCACCAAAGAAATCTGGACCTCAAAGAAAGTTAAGTGTGAAGTAAAGGGTTTTCTAATAAAGGAGGATATAATGCTGTGTAGAGCTACACTTGACATCCCACCCCTCAGCACAGGTGTAGAACATACAGTCATTTGACAAAACATTGTCGCTGGCCGGCTCCTTGACTAGCCCAAGCGGGAGTATGGGTAAAAATCACTGAAGCAATGAATTTTTAGCAAACGCTATAGAATATGCTGAAATATGGCAAATACATCAATGAATGTGTGCCTTTGCATTCTGTGCAAAGAAATAAACTGTTGTATAGAGCATGCAGATATCGACAAATAAATAGCTACTTCTTCAGTTTTCATGCCGAGGATTTTTTGTCACCCAAATCAATCGGCAGCGTCAATCTAATAGATAATAATAATAATAATAATAATAATATTTAATTCTTGAAAATACGCATTTAAAAATCTCAATGCTTTTACAATATAAAAATATATATACACTAACAAATATATTATTACAAGATTGATAAAATAATTTAGAAAAAATAGTAAAAATTGATTGATATATATTAGTTCTCTTTAAAAAGATAAGTTTTAATTTTTTTCTTGAAAATGTCCGACTGAAAAAGCACGGTCACCAAAAGTAGTCGTTCTTGAGTTAGGGACCTTTAGAAGATGTTGTTTATTTGATCGTAAGTTCCGTTGGTTCTTGTATGGCACAATTAGATCACACAGATAAGATGGTGCAAACCCATTCAAAACTTTATACGTAAGTAGTAATAGTTTAAATTTGATACGCTTCTGTATAGTCAACCAGTGGAGATCATTTAAAATTGGTGTAATATGTTCCTTTATACTGGTAAGTGTAACCAACCTTGCTGCCGAGTTCTGAATGTGTTGCAGTAATAGAAACAAGGAACTGAGCTCAATATGTTGATAATATACAATAATAATATTTTTTATTTTATTAGCTTTTTCCTTCATACGAAGGCAGGGACACTACAACAGCTTACGCCAATTACTGTGGGGCCTGCAGTATGGTGAGATATGCAGCAAACTGCTTCAGTGATTTCTACCCGTACTCCTTTTAGGTCTAGTCGTGTAGTCGCGAAGTCGCTCGGTGACAACGTTTTTCCAAATGACTGTATGACAAAAGAGAATGTGAAACGCACCAAAAAAATTGCTAATGCAAGAATCCACGTTGAGAGAGCAATTGGACGTATGAAGTGGTTTACTATTCTTCAGAACACACGTCCCATTACATTGATTTCATTAATTGATGACATACTAACTGTTTGTGCTGCTCTCTGTAATCTACTACCATTAGTTAAATAAACATACATTGTTAGAGTACAAATATTATACCTGTGAAACATTAAGTACTGATTAGTACTAAATAGTGCCAATTAATCAATCAAAAACAATAGAATTAGCATGAAATATTACTATTTAGTACTATTTATGTTTCACGCTTTTTATGTTTGTACTCTAATGTAAATAAACAAATAAATGTATTAGTTTTAAATATATTTTTATTCATTCTTTTTAGAAAATATCACTATTAGTTGAGTGAAAAGCTGACAAATAATTCAAATGTACCCAATATTTTTATAATTTTTCTTCTTCACAGTAGCAACTGCTCACTGAATCATTAATAATGACTGCAGTTGCAGTAAGGACACTTAAACCGTGAACACTTTCAGTTTGTTGTCACTTTTTTCACCCTTATTCCTTGAGTGAATAATTTAGAAACAACTTTTATTTTGAGCACTCAGTGTATTTGAAATCAATGCTTCATTTTGCTTCATAAAATATACTGTAAAAACCTTACCCTTGACGAACATCTAGTTGCAATAATGTTGTCACATGAAAGCATTTAGTGGGAAATAATAATAATAATAATAATAATAATAAAGCACTTTATTTCAATAGGGTAACTAGAATTACACAAGTAATTTTCATCTAGGCCTTACATATATACTTACATACATAAAATTTAAATAAGAAATATAAACAAGTAAATTAAAATGATAAAAATATAAAACTATCTAAATGCAGTTTTAAAATTTCTAAATTAAAAAATCAAAGGCCACCTATGGCCAACTCGTGGATCTGTTAGAACATTTTGAAGGCGCTTAGTTTTTAGACCACTTTTAATGTTGACTTTGTTGGATATAACTTAAAAAATCTCAGAACATTATGAAAATAATGAATGCTAGCATATTGAAAAGACAAGGAATTGATTTCAAACAAATAAAACTTTATTTATAATAGATTTGAAATTTATGTATAAATCTTAATTGTAAGGCCACAAGTTCCTATTAAACCTGTATTAAAGGAGATCTTTGGCGATTTTAGCAAAAAGCTCTTAAATTCTTAGGCGATGTTAGGCGATTTAAGATTAACTATTAAAAAGATGAATTATGTTTTGAAAATATTGATATTTATCTGAAAAAAGTATAATTATATAATAGTTACTTGTTTCTTTGCTTTGATGGCAGTTTGTATTGGAATAATCCAGCTTTCATGTCGTTGTTTTTATCTACCTTGGGCTCCTGAGCTTGCTGATCAATCTGCTTTCTGAGAATTCGAGGATCGAGTTGGCTCGAGTATCAAAATTGGTCCGATATTGACATGTGTTAGAAAACCTCTTTTCGTAAAACGTTAGAAAATAACAGCTTGCAATTGTATAATGTCTTGAGCAAACAATATACCGAAAGCCAACGCTGATTTGGAAGAGTAAATCGATGTAGAAGTACGAGAAATCCGAATAAATTCGTGTTCAAATCCAAGATGGCGATTTATTTGGGCTTCCTGTGGTATTTGGGCTTCCTGTGGTGCAATACCTCGTGCTTTGAACGAGTCATCCGTTTTTAAGCCGTGTCTGGGTGCACGCTTTTAAAATTCAACGTAAACAAATTCATAAAAAATTATTTGCAATGCAGTATGTTTGTTTTTGTTATTTTTACGTGTCTGTTTTTGAGTTGTTAGACTCCTCAATCATTCTGAGCATGCGCGAAGGATCGAATATCTGATTTAGTGATATCTCGCATATAAATAATTTCGCTTAAAAACTTAAAATTAGAAAAGATACACCATTTTTTACGTTATTAATAATAAGTATGCACTCGTTGTTGGTGATAACTTTTATTTGCGATTATATAGTGAAGTGTCCCACATGGGAGGTTAGAAAGATTATTTGGGGTATAAATTTTAAACTTACACATTGACTACATAGTGAGAATAGCTTTATGAGGTTAGAACGTGACCCCTATGGTGGGGTAAGTTACAAGTGGGGTGGGGTAGGTCGTGACGTATTTACACAGGGAGCCCAAAGTGTTGGAGGGGTAGTCTTGGTTACGTCATTATACAGGAAACCCAATTGGGAGAGTAATTGTTTGAAAGATGATGTAATGCATTATAGTGAGGTACGCTGACCAAAATCTTGGGGCTCAAAAGTTTACACTGACGATCTAGTGAGTGAGCGAGTGAGTGAGTGAGTGAGTGACACTTCCGGTTTAAAAGTCCCATCCCAATAACTCGAGGATCTTCGATCCACGAGTTAAAAACGACCTAAGGTAATTCATGTTTCAAGCTTTTCTAAATGTAATTTGAAAATTCCTAATTTAAAAAAAAGTACAACCTAAGATAAGTTCATGTTTTCAAGCTTTTTGAAAGACATATTTAAATAATTAGATTTGAATGACGAGAGTGATGTAGATGATTTTACAGTATCAGGTAGTAAGTTCCATTCACTGGAGGCTAGGTAACTGAAAGTTCGCAATCCAGATTTCGAGTTCGTAAGTGGAAGCTTCAAGTTATTAGTTGAACCACGAGTATTGATATTACGAACTTTGTTAAAAGGTAGTAGAAGGTCTGTAATATAGGATGGCGCTAGTTCATTTAATGCTTTGTAGACGGTTGTGGCTCTTAGATATTGTATTAAAAATAGAGGTAGGGACGGGGCTTTGCATTTTTCATCTAAGATAAGTCGTGCTGCTCTTTTCTGCAGGCGATGGATTCTTTCGAGGTTATCCTTAGATGTATTGCCCCATACTATACAGCAATAATCCATCACTGATAGTATGAGGCAATAATAAAATGAAAGCTGAGCATCTAGTGATAGATGGTGTCTGATTCGTCTAAGAATACCAAGCCTTTGTGATATCTTCTTACTGATGCTATCAATGTGAGCAGACCAGCTTAGTGTGTTGTCTATTTGAACTCCCAGTAGTCAGTCCAAAGTAACTGTGTCTATGGTCGAGCCATTGACTGTGATGTTAATGTGGCTGTCAGTCATCTTTGAGATCTTTCGTGATGATCCAATAACCATTGATTTAGTTTTCTTCTTGTTTAGCAACATTTTGTTTTCTGTGTTCCAATGGACTATAGGTTGTATTTCTGCATTAAGTTGTTCTTCAACATCATGGAGTGTTGCACCAGATGTGTATTGTGTTGCATCGTCCGCAAACATGTCAATGTGCGTTCCCTTAAGGTGTAGAGGCAAGTCATTCATATGGATGATAAATAGAAAAGGACCAAGTATTGAACCCTGAGGTATGCCAGCTAGTATAGGTGTTTTCGAGGAACACTCTCCTTCGATTATAACTTGAAGGTGTCTGTTATCAAGGTAATTTTGGTAACCATGGCGTTTTTGTTTAAACCATACAAGTGCAGTTTCTTTAAGAGGATGGTATGGTCAACAAGGTCGAAGGCTTTTCGTAGATCGACCATTGTCAGACCACAGATCTCGCCAATGTCCACACTGCCAAGTAGAAAATCAGTTAACTTAATCAGTAGTGACTGACAAGAGTGAAATTGTCGAAATCCTGACTGATGGTTGGTCAGTAAATCATTGATCGTGAAGTAGTTGTATAGTTCATTATATACTCAATCAAGTCTTCCTTTTCTCTTTCAATTTAAACTTTTTTGAGAAAAAAAAACTGATTGGATGATTGGTAATCATGGAATAGAGTCGTCCAATCAGAATGAGTTTTACAAAAGAAGGCCCGGCTGCGAAGTTATCGGTGTCCGTTAAGCGCTGGTCACAGATCATCTGAAGGAAAATTGTCGTTGAAAATCGTTCAATATCTATGATTTCGTGAGGTCTGACTCGAGATCCATGAACATTTTGCTGGTTTCTGGACAGAAGGATCATTAATCTATGTTGCTGAGGGGATTTTGAAGGCAAAGGAAGGATTAAACATGATTTTTTTTACCATCGAAGACAAGCGATCTCGATCACGAGTGACCAGCCTTTCCATATTTAAGTACAGATGTGCAAACATTAAGAAAAAATGCTCTAAAACGTTCAAAAACACCCAGAATGATACCAAATAAGTTTAACAACAACAACACAGGATTGAAATATGTTCAAATTTATTTCAATAAAAAATATCGATTTTTTCCTTACATATCTCTACTGTAAAAGTGAATTGCTTGGGCTGCCTGTGTATGGCTCAGTGTAGTAATGACAGCGGTGTTCATGGTTCTCTTCCCGAAAGAAGTGCATTGTTTACCTGAGGAGGATCAATCATACGAAAAAGCAGAAAACCCGCCATTTTTCTTCGATCTTTCTGTGAACAAGTATGTATCTTTCTTTGAATAATAATATCAATAACCCATTTTATGTTTTAAAATATAACTTTTTACAAATTAAAAATGAACAAAATGGCAGGTTTATTAAAATAAAAAAATATATTATGAATGCTATATTAACTTGTAGGTCAAAAATTAAAGTTTGTATCTTTCTCTGAATAATACTATCAATAAACCATTTTATGTGTTAAAATATAACTTTTTACAAATTAAAAATGTACAAAATGACAGGTTTATTAAAAAAATATATATATTATGAATGCTATATTAACTTGTAGGTCAAAAATTGAAACTTCATTAATTGTATGTTGCATACACAAATCAAATCAAATCAATCAAATCTTATTTTCAAGTTTATACAAATATACATTTTTACCAACAAACTGCAAATAGCTTTAAACTAATCTAGGCAGGTTGTATAATGGGATATTTACATATAATTATACATCAATATTAAATGAAAAAGTACACTTTATATAAGTATATATTTATTTATTTTTGAGGTCCTCAAATTATATTAAACATATTTTTGCAGCTATGTATTGTATATCATTATCAAAGAGAGCAAACATGTACACCAATATAAAATGCAAGTTGTTGATAAGGATGAAGACAGTAGTTCTCAAGGGGAATCATTGCTAGCAAGGGTGACAAGATTGGCTCTTAACAAATATGGATATGTGTTCAAAAGCATTGTCAATTCTAGGATACTGAAACTGTTCAAGTCAAAAATGTACAGATTGGAACAAGCACTTAAAAAGGTTACAGGTGGTGGTGATGGTGGTGGTAGACAGCTAATTAAACTTATTGAGAGCTGGAAGACTGGTAAAAATAGTGTTTGGAAATTCAAAATGTATTACAGTGAAGTGGACCACACTAAACTTATGGAAATGGAGGATAATGAAGATATAAAGAGTGAAAACAATAGTCTAAGGAACAAGAAGAGGAAAGCTGAAGAGGATTTGAACTTGAAGGGCCAGAAATTTAGGTGCTTGGAAAAAAAGCTAAATACAGCATTGTCACAAGTACTGCCTTGGATTATACAATTTTGTTGCGACTAGCGTTGACATTCGCAATGAGGAAAATGGGAAAATTGAAACAATAAATTTAATTGAAGCTGACAACAATTCAAGAAAAGAATCCGTGTGTGACAAAGAATTTGAACATATTAATATGTTACTGTATGCTAAGGAACATTTTTTATATCTAATAATGCTCTGCACGAAATGACAATGCTATGTAAAGAAATACCACGCTCCTGGAAATTTACACAGAATTTTAAAAGGAACTTTACAAATTATGGAATATTTTCCCCACCCCTGAGGAGTACAGCAAAAACTTGACAGACTAAGTTTACGAGTGCAAAACCTTATCCATAATCAAACAATCACTGAGCCTAGAAAAATATGAGTAAAAATGTCTGGAGATGGCACGTCACTTGGGAAGCGGCTTCATGTAATCAATGTGACATTTACACTTCTTGACGAGGGGCAGATGGCACAGAGTGAGCAGGGAAATCATTCAATTGCAATTTTGAAGGTGCCAGAGCACTATGATGATGTTGCCAATGGACTTAAGGATTTCATTGAATTTAAATAAATTCTATACAAGTAGACAATTACTCTTTTGATATTGAATATTTTTTAGGAGGAGATTGGAAGTTTTTGGCACTGTGTGCTGGAATAGACTGTGCTATTAGTAAATATGCTTGCATATGGTGCAAATGTCCAATGTCTGAGAGATCTGACCTTAAGAAGTCCTGGTCCATAACAGACCAAAGTAAGGGTGCAAGGACAATTAAAGAAATCAGTGATCTGGCAAAATGTAAAAAGACAAAAACATGCAAAATGTTTAATTGTTCAAGACAGCCACTATTTCCAATGATACCTATAGAGCATGTCATTATAGACACCTTGCACTTGTTTTTAAGGATAAGTGATAATCTTATTAATTTACTCATAACGGAACTCAGAAGACAGGATTTCATTGACAAGGTAAATACATTCACCTCTGGCTTCCAACGTTCGAAATACAAGCATATGGCAAGTTATGAACGTTTCCTAAATGACAAATGTTGGCATAGGTTTCACCTGGTATATATGCAAAGATAGTAAAAAGCTAAAATGGAGAGACTTAACAGGGCCAGAGAAGAAAAAACTAACAAGTATGATAAACATCAGCAAGCTATTGACCAATTTCCAGAAGGCAGACGATATCCAAGAGATCTGGAATGGCTTCCAATCCATTATGGATGACATAAGAGTACTCACTAATGAAAAGGTTAAGTTAGATGAATTTGCTGTTAAACTCAAAAAGTGGATGAACAAGTTTTTGAGTGTATATCAAACCAAGCATGTAACACCTTACATGCATGCACTCTTTTCCCATGTTTCAGAGTTTGTAGCACTAAACATTAAACAACATTAAAACATGCCTAGATCCCAGCAATAACTGTGCTTTCTCGCCATGCTGCTCTCCTAGTCATTTGGTCAAAACTTCAGGAGTATGGAATAACAAAGGCCACATGAATAACAGTCAATAGATACAATATGACGTTCATTATAATCAAATGAAGATTTGAAATGTTGAGTTACTGGTCACCATGACATCACATAGCTGTATATTGTGTTTTCTCATTAACAATTCCTAATTTGATGATTTGTTAATGAATGTAACCTGAATATTTAAACAGATTTTGTAAATGAAAAGTTGATTTTGTAAATAAACAGTTGATTTTGAATGATTTTTTAATAAATGTAACCTGATTTTGTAAATGAAAAGTTGATATTGTAAATAAACAGTTGATTTTGTATGATTTTTTAATAAATGTAACCTGAATATATATAAACTGATTTTGTAAATGAAAAGTTGATTATATAAATAAACAGTTGATTTTGTAAATTGTGCATCACTTCCAGTCACCATGTGCATAGTCGGCCTTGACACCGTCTCCTCGAATAAAAGAATAAATCAACACTGTTTCATTTTCCATTGCTGACTCAATCAAACTGTCTCCAATATATTTATACTCAATGACTGGCTTCTTCTCCACAAGCCAAAATGTTACTGTTCCCTTCCAAACATATGCAAAGTCTCCATCTGTGTTTAATATCCTCTCATTCCAGCTAATACCAAATACATTATGAAGGTCACTGCAAAGTCTCCATCTGTGTTTAATATCCTCTCATTCCAGCTAATACCAAATACATTATGAAGGTCACTGATCCTGTCAACAACATATACCCACTTGCCTCTTCTATACATCTTTCGGCCACTTTGTTCAAACCGTTCAAATACATCTTGGTCAATAGGAAGCTCAATTCGCACTTCAGGAGATTCTCTTTTAGTTGAAAACAGTGAAAATTTAATTTCCCTTTTAAGCCTGTATACAAAAGCTGTGTATCTATCACTCAGAGAAATTTCACTTGGACGAAATTGTTTCTCCAATCGAATAATAGGTTGTTTATCAACTTTGCAGTCTTGCCCAACATAGTACTCAACATAACCGGAAGTATTGAATTGTCCAATGAGAGTTCATGTAAGAAAGAGTATTATCGAAAGCCAATCAGCATCTAGTATATATAATTGTGTAGTTCGCTGGGGGCCAGAACACGGTTCGTTGCTCTGATTCACAGACAGACTTTTGAGAGAAAAATTCCGGCTGTAATACAGGCTACCCTTTTATCAACAATTTTGATATCTTGCTTGAGGGTAGTAATATTAGAATTATGCCTTTTTTGGTTGCTGTTAATCGTCTTCAATTGATTTAGGATTTCATCATACTTGTTTGACATAAGATCGACTGAATTGCTCAATTCTTCGTAGTTTTTCTCTAGTTTGTCTACTCTACAGGTAATGGAGTCTATTAGATCTAAAATAAGCTTCTTTACCTGCTCCAGGGTGGCCATAATGACAAATTTTGCGTCCGTTAAAGCGGAAGTTGGAATCAATCCAAAAAGGAAAGCATTGATAATCATACTCTAGGCGCTTTATTATAAATAGTTATATGACCATATAATAATAATAATAATAATAATAATTATCATTTATATAGCGCCGATATCCTTAAGCTCATCGGCGCTTTACATTTTGAAAATCAAAAGACAAAATATTAGAAAAGATTCAAAAACATGAAAAAGACAATTAAATTTCATACATTTACTTTTTTTTTTACATATATCATATTTCATACATTAATTGCAGTAAAAGTACACATAAAATATAATAACTATATAAATTAAAACATTTCAATTTTAAGAATATGCTAAATTAAAAAGGTAAGTTTTTAAATGTTTTTTAAAAATATCTAAAGAAGAAATTTTTCTAATATTCTCTGGAAGGGAATTCCATAAAAACGGAGCAGCGACTGAAAATGATCTTTTGACATATGTTTTGAGATTAAAGGTAGACCTTTGTAATAAGTTTGACGAAGAAGATCTCAGAGAACGAGCAGGAATGTAAAAATTTAAAAGATTAGATAGATAGGAAGGAGCCAGTCCATGCAGAGATTTAAAAGTAATAAGAAGAATTTTATACTGAATCCGTTGCTCTACGGGCAGCCAATGAAGAGATTTAAGAATAGGTGTAATGTGCTCCTGCTTTCGAGAGTAAGTGACAAGTCTTGCTGCGGCATTTTGTACCAGTTGAAGCTTTCGAATAGAATTTAGTGGAAGGCCATACAACAGGGAATTACAAAAATCAAGTTTTGAAGAAACGAACGCATGAACTAGGGTTTCGCAAGCAGCAGGACTAAGGGAATTACGAATTTTCCAGATATTATGTAAATGAAAAAAGCATGATTTACAAGCAGATGTTATATGAGAGTCAAGAGATAGATTCGAATCAAAAATTACACTAATATTACGAACGGAGGAAGAAGGAGCAACGTCAAAGCCAGATATATTAAGAGAATCAACACTGGGGGAAGCACGATGAGTAGCTGAAAGAACAGCTATTTCGGTCTTGTCACCATTAAGTTTTAACTTGTTATCATGCATCCACTTGTCAATATCTCTAGTACATACTTCAACCTTTAGTTTAGCAGATGCCACTTCATCATTTGAAGAATCAGAAAAAGAAATGTAGAGCTGAGTATCATCAGAATACAAATGAAAGTCTAAACCATGAGAAAGGATAATATCTACTAAAGGAGAAGTGTATAGAAGAAATAAGATTGGTCCCAGAACTGACCCTTGAGGAACACCACAATCAAATGAGCGATGTGAAGACTTGCCCCCTTCAACAGAAACAAAAAAGGTTCTACTTTCTAGATATGACTGAAACCATTTCAATGCTGAGCCTCCAATCCCAAAAACAGTTTCAAGTCTATTTAACAGGATTCCATGATTTACAGTATCGAAGGCTGCTGACAGGTCAAGTAAGATAAGAAAGACAGCTCTGTTTTCATCAATAGAACGCAGTATATCATTATGAACTTTTATGAGAGCTGTTTCGACACTGTGGTATTTCTTGTATGCAGATTGCAAAGGTTGATAAAGATCATTATTCTCAAGGTGCTCAACCAATTGCAGAGCAACCACTTTTTCAATGGCCTTGCCGAGGAACTTTAAGTTTGAAATAGGACTAAAGCTAGAGAATTCGTCAGTTGGCAAGCTCTGTTTTTTAAGAAGTGGCTTTACAACAGATGACTTTAAAGTAGCAGGAAATTCACCAGTTTCCAAAGAGAGATTAACAACTTTCGTAATAACTGGAAGCAAAAAATTAATGGACATTTTTAAAACCTTAGCAGGGACTGGATCAAGCTCACAAGATTTACATGCAATAGGAGTGATTATCTTCAAAAGGGCTTCAGGTGACATTTTAGCAAAAGACATAAGACAAGTGTTTACATTCATTGGTTTATCTTTAGTAACACAATGAGGATCAGTTTGAAAGCCGTTCTGAATGCTGCTAATCTTGTCAATGAAAAAGTCAGCAAAAGAACTAGCCAGTTGATTTGAGGAAGGAGCAGGAGGATAGCTCAATTCAGCATTCTTGAAAGTCATTTTTTCAAATGAAGAAAATAGAACTTTTTGGTCAGACTGGTGCTCATTTATCAGGTTAGAAAAATAATTAGATTTAGATGATTTAATTAGATTCTTAACAGTATTGCGTTGAGCAACAAAAAGATCCCTATCTACTGTGAGACGAGTAATGCGCCATCTTTTCTCTAAGTTTCTTCTCTTCTTAATCTCAGCCTTAATCTCGGGTGAGTACCAGGGAGAGAAAGGACGAAGAGTGACAATACGTTCCTTCAGAGGAGCATGAGAATCAAGAATAGAGGATACCTGCGAATCATACTGATCAACAAGGCAGTTAAGATCATTAGATTGGGATTTTACAAGGGAAGAATTGGAGAGATCATTCAAAAAGTTTTCGTAGATGATGCCCTTTAGATTTCGGCATCTAGAAATAATTTTCTCAAGAGGAGGTTTCTTTACCAAAAGCTCACAGAAAACAGCTGAATGATCTGAGATAGCTGGGTCACGAACATATACATTGTCAATGATGTGCTCATCATTTCTAGTAATCAAAAGATCAAGAACATGATTCCCCTGATACGTGGTCTCCTTTACATGTTGAGTTAAATTAAAGCAGTCTAAAATATCAAGAAACTGTATAGCAGCTCCATTTGAAGTGTCTTGTATATGAAAATTAAAATCACCCACTAAAAAAACTGAGTTTGAACTAGATGAAATTTGTTCTAGAAAAATCTGAAATTCGTCGAAAAACATCTTGTTTGAAAGTTTATTACGGGTCGAAGGAGGCGGTCTGTAAATAACAAAAACAGAAATGCATACTGGAGAAGACTGAACAGACATTCCCATGACTTCGAAAGATTTAAACTTGTTGAGCGGAATTTTCTTCAGTTTCAAAGACTTCTTATATAAAAACCCAACGCCACCACCTCGACTACTTCTAGGTATATGTTGAAATAAAAAGCCGTTTGGAGTAAGTTCGTTAATGATAAGTTGATCGCTTGATACGTTTGATTTTAGCCATGTTTCAGTTATGCATAACAACTCAATATTATTTTCAACTACAAACTCATTCAATGATAAAGATTTATTACATATAGATCTTGCATTTAAGAGACAAAATTTTGTTGTATTACTGACCTGAGGGATCAATGGAATACGTAGAGGAATGGAGAGGTTTGAGTAGTTAACACCATTCTGCCGATTTGTTGCTGAGGAACTGTTCAGTGAAGTAGAACGAGTGTGTTGTAGTTGATTTTGAATATTTAATTTTTTCGAAGTAGAACTTGAAGATCTTGAAATTATCGGTTTAATTCTTATAATATAATATAATATAATAAAAGTAATAATATATTTTATTTAACGAGAGTACCACTTTATCTAAATTAATTTTCAAGTGGCTCTCAAATAAATATAAATACAACTGATACAATACAATACAATACAAATATAAAATGGTAATAAGATGAATCAAATTGATACTAGCTATGCAACACAAAGTGAATTAAAATTAACTATCTAAATAGAAAGGACTGTTGAAAAGGTTTGTTGACAGAAGTGTACGATGTTTATATTTAAAATTATCTGAAGGAGAAGCTTGTTGAAATTGCATTCCATAATTTGCTACCTAAAAATTAAAAGTTTTCTGACCGAACATTTTTCTATATAAGGGTACAAGGGTGAGTTTTTTTTAATACATTAAGACCGTTATATACCCGCTCTAACTGATCTTCTAAACGAGTTCTTCAGACAACAATGATATAATCAACTAGCGGTTGTACAAGGCTATTTTAGAAACGTTTACGTGCAAAAAGGGGTAAAAACTTTAATACGTCTAAGAAGAGCTTATGTACTATTTGATTTCCTAATAAGTTTACTGATATGGATCTTGTCAAAAATTACGCCAATGTTTTACTATCAGTCTTGATCGTATATTAGTAATTGCATCTTCCGTGGTCATTGATGTTTGGACCAGACCACGAATATAGTAGTAGATTTGTTGTAGCTGGATGAGATCGTGTTACAACAGGAGATCCATCTTGGGCAGCTGTTGATAAAATGGAAAGAATAAAATTTCAATGATAAGCATTTTCAATGGAGTTTTAGCACTTATCATCTGTACAGTCTGACTTGCATCTCTTACGAGTTGCTAAAGATATAGAGCACGTGTTTCTCGTCTGGTTCGTTTGCTGCAGTTTTATTTACTTTTAAGTGTTCATGTACTTATTGCAACTGTGATAATTTAGAATCAGCCTTGGAATATAGGTGCTGTAAAGAAGTGCAACCGATGCTCAGCCTTCTTTCTTTTGAAGGAAAAAGTAACATTCTATGTATAACAAAGTACCCCGACTTTGAAGCTATGACAAATGTCACCGTGCTTAAGAATATTGCTCCTTTACTGAAGGTTAAACAAGGAAGGAGGTACCAAAAACAATCAGGGCGTTCAGAGAATGAGTAAGTTAATTATGGCACAAACAACAGCAATGAGCTAAACTAATAATAATTGTAACTTCTATTACAGACTTCTTCGTGCGACAGCTTACAGATGGTTGATCAGATGCGGCTATTTAGGATGGGACAATTATACATATCTTTATTATGTGTTCCCTTACAGGCTTTTCGTCACTTAATTACATTTAATTATTAATAGTGTACATTAATAACATTATACTAGAGATTTGCAAGCATGGACATCTTCGGATCTTTTTTAAATTTAGGCAGCTTGACTTCTAATTTCAGTTCAGGTTGTAAAGAATTCCAAATTTTTACACCTCTGTAGGTAAATGATCTTTGTCCGCTTTTTGTGGTTAGTTTGGGGATGTTTAGGTCTTTGCGGTGTCTCGTATTAACAGAATGGATGTCTGATCTTTTTTGAAATTTGTTGGTAAGATACCCTGGGGCTAGTCCTTTGATGGTAATTATAAAGGTAATTATAGTGTCTCTATACTTTAATGTGTCTCTGACGGGGAGCCACTGTAGTTGACGTAAGATAGAAAAATATGATCGAATTTCTGTATGTTTAGAACAATTCTGGCCGCAAAGTTCTGGACTAGTTGTAATTTTCCACAAGTGTGGACACTTTCTTCTGATCCATTGCGTTTAGGATCGAGTCTGTGGGGTGTGTCTATAATGCAGACGCGGACGGTCCGCGGCGGACGGCGGACGGGAAAAAGTTAAAATGAAAAAATAAAATGAAAAAAATAAAATGAAAAAAAAAATAAAATGAAAAAAATATATAAAAAATATGAAAATAAAAAATATAATAATAATAATAAAAAATAATAAAAAATTCATGAATAAAAAAAATTAATATAAAAATATAAATTGAACCATTCTAAAAACAAAACAAAACGAAACGATCTAGGTTTACCTTCATTGGTTTTTGTTTTTGTTTTTGAACCGCTGAATACCGATTACCTGGATGTAATATTAAAGTGAATCGCAGCAATTTACACGTTGCTGTACTCAAACGGCGTATGCTGTGTTGACATGAATCTTTATCAAATTAAGGGGCTGCTTAGGTTTCTAAGGGTTCTGTAAGCTTTCTATAAGTAAAAATCCATCCGTACACACTTCAAAACCAATATGTGCAGACAACGTTCTCGTACTGTGGCGCGCGCCATTCAGTCTAAAAACACAGGAACCCGAAAACACGTAAACCAATCTAAATTTGGTGCATTTTCAGATCACCGGAATATAGTAACTATTATCTTATAGTATATTGTATTTAAGTCAAGCAAAACCACATTGAAAAACTGACAACTACTAGTTAAGTTTATTTATTATTATGTTTACGATATTGTAGAATACTAACTTTGATTGTTTGTGTTGACTAACTTCGATTCTTTTGTAATTTTCTATGATTTTTTATTCTATTGTTATGTTGTATTTTTTGTTCTCCTATACATATATATTGCTGCTATATCTCAAACTTGGATTTTTTTACTGATATGGTAGATAAATACGAAAGGTCAGCTATATCTCAAACGTGTCGTGAAGTTGTCAAAATCAAGTTAAAAGTTTACGAGCGAATCATTCGGCCCCATTCGCACTAGCAAATTTTGTTTGTTTAAACAGAAAAATCCTTAATCGACGAGGTAGGACAAGTGCGAATTATATTTTTTTGTGTTGGGACAAAATTTGGAACATCTGCCAACCAAAAATACGCTGGTGTCCTGCTCTATTAAACTTTGTTGAAATGTCAATTTTGACAGGTTTCGTAATTATCACTTCAACGTGTGTGTTCAAAGTCAACAAAACCCACAATCTCGATCAATCGAACAGATATTAATCATTAGTATTATCGTGATTTATACGGGGAAATGTTCCATTTTTCAATAGCAATAAATACTATAGTCAAATAGCTGAATCTGCTCCAAAACGTGATGCTTACATGCACCCATCAATTGACGCTTGGTTGACGCTTGCGATCGGCCTGTAATACTATAGTGCGTACACCCTAGGGGTTACGCACAGATAAAAATAGCTGATAAAGCCCTGTCGATTTCTACCCAACAAAGCAACAAAACAGAGTAAAAATGACTTTTACATATACGAAATCATGTTTATGTAAAAAAAAGCGAAAAAAACAACAACACAGAACCAGTCTACAAACCATCTCTAAATAGTCTTTTACTGTCAATTCCTCACTGATATAAATTCAATCACCAAAAACTGATAGTTTATGTGCGAATTTAACTTCATGGTGAACCAAACGGGATACTATTCGTAGTGAATAAACAATTTTTAACTAAACTTTCCGTATCAATACATTTCAAGCAAACAGCTTTAATGGGCGATTTGATTTTGCACTAAGAAGTCACGTGACTCCATCTGCCTTAATCTTAAGCTTAAAGGTTTGTGAAAATAACGTTCAGAAATGAACAGAGCACACCAAAATGAGTAAAAGTATCAAATTCTAACATACATCACAAAAATTACAATAATTTAAAGATAATGAAATAAGATTCGTTTGGAAAGACGTTTTGGGTTGTATCGCGTACCATTCAATGCGCTTTCCCGGGCGATTTTTATGATAAATCCCAATCTTAAAATTACTTTTATCACCGTTTCATTTTGAATAGCGAGTTCCGACTTTGTATGTTTACCAATTGTTATATGTTAACGTTGTTTTCATTTCTGAACCCTATTCTAACAAAGCTGTACAATTTAGGGGAGATGAGGTCACCTGATCTCTTCGTGCAAGTCGCCCACTGTATGTGTATCCTTTCAAAGTAGGCATAACGGACCTTATTCTGTTCTTTTTATATCATTTTTGTGTCCATTTTTTTAACACATGCAGGCTCATCAGCACACCACACCAAAGCTCCTTAAACGGTCAATATGAGAGTTCCTCAATTCACATTTAATATTTGAGGGAACCTGAATCAGACTTGGAACAAAGTATGGCTGTTGCGCTTTCAAACACTCCTCGATGACATGATAGTACACATTACCTACTTTCTCCATAGTTTGGTTGTTCGACCCTATAAATTTACGCTTATCACAAGACACAACAACCACATCATTTGGCGGTTCACCAATTTTTCCGCCAGGCTTAAGTAACTTCCCACAACCGTAGCACTTTTTTGTTTGAGGTGGGCAGTACTGTAGAAGGTACAGGATGTATGTACCAATGCTAGGGCTTGGATTAACAGGTGGAATTTGCTGATGTAATTGCTGTGGAGTGCATTGCGATGCCAGGTTGTTTTGGTACATATTTGCTATATGTGTTGTTTGTAAGCTATGATGGTGTGACTGTTGTGCAGTTGTATGTTGTATGTTAGGGTATAGTCGTGTTGTTTGTTGGTTATGTTGTAATGGTTGTTGTGTGATTGTATGTTGTGTATTAGGGTATAGTCGTGTTGTTTGTTGGTTGTGTTGTAATGGTTGTTGTGTGGTTGTATGTTGTGTGTTAGTGTATAGTTGTGTTGTTTGTTGGTTGTGTTGTAATGGTTGTGCAGTTGTATGTTGTGTGTTAGGGTATAGTCGTGTTGGTTGTGTTGTACTGGTTGTTGTGCAGTTGTATGTTGTGTGTTAGGGTGGAGTCGTGTTGTTTGTTGGTTGTGTTGTAATGGTTGTTGTGCAGTTGTATGTTGTGTGTTAGGGTGGAGTCGTGTTGTTGGTTGGTTGTGTTGTGCTGGTTGTTGTGCAGTTGTATGTTGTGTGTTAGGGTATAGCCTTGTTGTTTGTTGGTTGTGTTGTAATGGTTGTTGTGCAGTTGTATGTTGTGTGTTAAGGTGCAGTCGTGTTGTTTGTTTTTTAATGCTGGAACGGTTGTTGTGCAGTTGTATTCTGCGGTGTGTTTTGTTCGGCATATCTGGCAAGTCTGTCCACCTCTGTGATTGAACCAGTATCATGATTAGCTGTTCGTCCCCCTTTTCGTCGACTTGTTGACGCCTTGTTCCCTTTTCTCCCCGCTCCTTTGCTGGTGTTAAACATAACCATAGTGGTCATATTCATACTTTTGTCGCGTCGTCGCACCCAGTTGATATAGGCCTCGAGCTTATTAAGCTTTTCCGCAACAGCCACAGAATGTGCATATAGGTTTGATGAGGCCCATCCGGGACAATTATCACAGACAGTTTTACCCGTTTGTTGTTCCGAGTATACATAATGTGGACGCTTGCATGTCTCACTTTCCACCAAATAAGAAAATCTGTCGTTTCCTGGAGTGGGCACCATTGCATTTTCTTTGCTTTGTAACAAATTGTTTGCCTTTATAAATATTCTCTTTAGTACCTCGGCTGGAATGGACGGTAGCTGCACATCTAGGCAAATCCAATAAAGAATGATAATTATTAGTGTTTTGAACCAAATGAAGTCGTTGAACTGTAGCTTTGACCTTGAGGTCAGAGTTAAACAAAGAAGGGCCAGGATTACAATGAATATCCATAGAAATAGTAATGTCAATCGGTGGATCATGACCAGGAATACATAAAGAAGTAAAACCATGTTTAGATATCTTTCCAACAGCAATACGAGACTTGAAGAAAACAGATTTAAGACGTAGTGAAGTTAACCGACAAACATTCCACGGAGACAAACATAAAACCATTGAATTTACCAATAAACCAAAGTGCTGAAGACTACTTGAATGAACATCTAGACGACAATCAATGTTACAATCATCCATGTAAAAATAAGGAACCACATAACAGCGAGAAACAATGAAAAACAATAAGATATACACAGACAAAAAATTTGTGGCAGCCATGTTAGGCGCGCGAGGAAATCAATGAAGATGCCAACTTCTTCCTCTTTGTTCTTCTCTTGTTTGACAGATGTTTTAAATACAAGTATTTTCCAACTTTTTCCTTTTGAAGCTTTATTAGCATATTATTATTATCATTAAGAAAAGACCTGATGCTGGTACCCACAGTCGGGAAAGGTTTCAGCGAAGACAACTTGACTTCAATATCGCTCTTGCAATAGCTCTGGTACTATAACGGTACAAATTTTGTTAACTTATTATTTTCCGGTATTGTATGAATTACAGTTGGAATGCATATATGTCTAGGAGATTTGTCTTTTGTAATACGTATACTCCCGAACCTGAGTTAGACTGTGAATTGATTTGCTAAATCCATGTCTTACAAACCAGCATGTTTAAAAGATAAAATCGAGTCTTGCCAAAGCAAGTAGAAAATAACCTCTGGTACACATTCGATACAATTAATTAATTAATTTAGTGATTGATTTCGATTGAATATCGATGTTCTGGTATTCATTGAAAATGCCGGGCTCAGTTTGATGCGATGGCAAAATTGAATGATTAGGTTAGAAGCTAAATTCCAAATATCGTGTACAACTGTCGCCATACACTTGTCTCTGAGAAGTTAAACACTAATCTTTTCCACATTTTGTACAGAAGCGATGGTCTTCTTCTACTGGTTGGCCACAAATTTAGCAAAACATATCTCTATGTCAATAAAACGAACCCTACACACACGGCATTTTCTATTTTGAAATGATCCCATTTTGCTTAGCAATCAGTGAAGTCGTACTCATGCCTCCAGTATTTTTGCTCTTGTAGTGAGCCTTCTGCTCTTACCGTAAGCCTTTTGCTCTTGTCGTGAGGCTTTTGTTCTTGCCCTGCATGAGCCTTTTGTTGCCGTGAGCCTTGCTTGCCGTGAGCCTTTTGCTTGCCGTAAGCCTTTTGCTCTTGCCGTGAGCCTCTTTCTCTTGCCTTGACATATTTCTTTTTTTTCGTGAGCTATTTCTTTTTGCTGTGAAAGTTATGGGTCACTGTACATAATATTAACAACAACAACAATAATGATAACAATACAACAACAAAAAATGGTTGTTCAATTATAGTTATTTTTGTTCCTGACTGTACATAATAGATATGATATTTTCTAAACAAAACTGTAATAATAATGATAATTTCAATGGTGAATTCACAATAATTACAAAAGTAGATATTGCAATGTACTTTAAAATGGCCAATTTATGTCATGTGACATATGTCTATTTTGTGTTAAGGAATGGTAGCTGTTTTGTTTTCTACAAACTGAACATCAACACTTGCGTTAATAGTTTTAGAACCTTTTTGATAACTAATATAATTGATTTTGACAAGGAAAATTTGTATATACCTAACCATTTCTTCAGTGTAAAAATATGTGTACACTGTGTATAGTTTTGCTGATACTGTACCAAGATTTGTTATTGTGTGTTAGTTTTCCTATATACGGTGATTGGAATAATCATGTTTTTGTCTTTAATAGCTTGTTTTGTTGTATGAAAACTTAAATTCAGATTTATTATAATTTCTAGAACAAGACTGTGCTCCATGCGTGCCTTGAGAAAGTTTAGAATAGAAGAATAATTAGAACTACAACAAGGACACTAGAATATGTGGTAATTGTGGAACTCAAATGCCTCAACAGAAGATAATATACAGCAACTCAACTTGCAAAGCCAACTAAAAAGGTGTGGAAAGCAATTTGTCATATGAAGGTTTGTTAGGGAGAAATGTAAATTGAATATAGAATGTAAAATTTAAATATCTGTGATATCCTTGGTATGCATTTTCACACTGTATAAAGTATCATAATTACCCGGCCCCAATTCCCTCATTTGTTGAATAACAATTTCTCTAGGTCGCTGTGGCGGCTCTGGTTGTGTGTTTGCATCGGCCACAGCTTCGGCATTCACACGCGAACGGTTTCCTCTAGGCATAGTTTGTTTCTCTAGTTGAATTTGTAAAATCGTATGTCAGGATTTCAGTGAGTGTCAACTAATATTATAGGCGAAATGCATCATAAAGTCATCATCAACATCGACTAGAAACACGGGTTTAAACACACCAGAGAACGAGCGACTGGAATAGCATCCTATACACTAATAATAGCCTATGGTATATGATGATACAGACCAGACAAGATGACAACTCATTGACAGATGAAGTGTCTGTGTAAACACTCGGCGGCTCCCTGGCCCGAAACTTATAAACGTGTTTTTCTCGGTAACTTTTTAGCCTCAAATTTTCATTTTTAAACGACTATCATTTGCTCAAATTTTAACAGATTGCAACTAAACTTCGCAATTTTGTAGAACGATGTTTCAAGCGTGAGATGGTGTCTGCCATTTTCTATTTTTTATTTTGTTAAAAAGATATTACTTCATTAGTAAGAAAATACATTAAAATATCGATTGTCGATGTTTGAGATCTCGTAGCAACTGATCTTAGATAGATAGATAACTTCTCTTACGTGCAAAGACGTGTTTGTTATTGACGTGACGGTAATTTGTAAAGGGCTGTGAGTTTTCAAACAGAGGACACTTATATCGCACTAAACTCTACATATCTTTTTCGCAATTTAAGTTATGGACAATTCGAAAATGTTTCCTAAAACGACATTTATTCACCTATGAGATAATATATACTTTTATAACAAAATATTTTAATGCTTGAGCACAATTTGAGGTTGTGCACATAGGGGTCCATAACCAGTCCTGATACCTTAAGTATCCTTTGTGCAGCACTTCATGGTAAAAGAAAGGTTGTCAGAAATCCGAATCGAATGTTTGGCCGTGATAGCGACAACATTATCATGCGATAGTTGTAAATAAACCATAAATATTTTTTGGCAGGGATTTGGTAATGCAATCCAATTTTGTTTAAACTTTCGACTCTAAGAAAAGCATGTTTAACAAGTTTAAAGGCCTGAATTGAACACAGGGCTATTCACAAAACCTTTCCGCATCTGTCTGCCATATTGAATTGCCCAATGATCGTGCACAAAGTTTTATCGGGACACAAAGTTTTATCGGGACCTTGGGTCCAAGTGCGACGTTGTGAACACTTGACACAAAAACGTCTGTTTGCTTTGCTTGTCAATTTGTACATCTTTGCTTTTACCTGCAATTTCTTTGCTGTATATTTCCTGTTGTCAACCATTTTTTGATTATCTCACTAACAGACCTTGAAGTTTTCTGTGCTTCCTCACAGTACACCTTATCAGTAGACTGTCTGCAAGACAGACTGGTCTTCTTTTTCCCAGTGGTACAATACCAAATAGAACAGCCTTGGGTTTTTTTCATCACGCGCTCTTGCAAAGGTAATTGTTCAGGTAAAATATGTATTGTTCTTATTAGTATGGTAGAGGCGGGTGAGCTTGTACACTTTACTGTCACTGGCATAATGATGTTTGTATGTTTCGAATCCTTGACTTTTACATACCAAGTTCCATTTTTGGCTTTATGTGTTGTAAATAAAATCCGTTAGAATTTATATTCGCACTTTTCTTATCGAGCAAATGTATATATAACATTTAGTATGATTGAAGGCTCTACTGTCTGTGGTTTCCAATGACTTCATCAAAAATATTTCAGCCTGTTTCAGACGCTTAAGTAAAATAAAAGTATTTTCACAAGAGAGTATGTGGAACTAAGTAATTCTGCATAATTTCAACACAATTCGATTTTGTTGGAGCCGCCATGTTGATGTACAAATTGTGTACATAAAT
This sequence comes from Metridium senile, assembly GCA_949775045.1. NCBI lineage: Eukaryota > Metazoa > Cnidaria > Anthozoa > Actiniaria > Metridiidae > Metridium > Metridium senile. The sequence continues at coordinate 7,314,120 of OX459109.1, forward strand.
ATGGTGACCAAAAGCCGAAGCAACAAAATCACATTGTAACTTCAACTAAATCGCTTTAGAGATTTTGTGGTCAGTGCACTTGATATTTGACTGGATTTTCCAGAACATTAGTCGAGTCTTGCGGCTGCAATTTGATATAAAATACAATAATTGTAACATAAGAATGTTGACGCCCCATAATTGTGCTTTTACTTAAAAGACATACACCTACTTGCAAGAACGTTGTCATACGAAAAAAGAACTTTTGTATTTAGTGGGTTAGGAATAAATTAAAAGTTCAAAAGATGATCACTGAAGCTGAACTCTTTCTTTTGTACTTTTAATTTATTCTAACACACTAAATACAAATGTTCTTTTTTTCGTATGACAACGTTCTTGCAAGTAGGTGTATGTAGACTGCCCAAACTATAATAGTAACTTATGGTGATTTTTTGACTTGGGTTCTGCCCAGCATGGTATTTCAAGTAGGTGTTGATGGTTGTATCAATTTATATACATACATACATTACATACATTTTATTGGAGCTACCCATATGGCTTTTCAGGTCAATTTACAAGTGATAATATAATAGAAACATCTAATTTACAATAATAGGAAAGTTAATATTTGGAGTCTAATAAAATTTAACGCCCAGCTTGATATCATATTTTCAAATCTTGCTATCATACATTTTTGAAATCTACTCATGATCAGCTTTAATTTGATGTATGTTAGCCTTTGTCCCTCCGAGTGGTACCAATCGGCCATTTTTCGGCTCCTGGCTCATGCACTATAAGTGAAGAAGATCATAACCGCACGATATTTTTCCATTTTATGAAAGTATTTTAGTATTTAAAGTATTTTATTACGTGGACGTTGCTCAGTGACGAATTTGTGAAGTTGCCCAAAATTATGTGAAAAAGCTGACAAATGAGTCCCAAACTTCAATCATTTTAATAGATATGACGTTAAAATAGCCGATTTTGTGAATAACCTATAAAGTACTTCTCACAGGCAGAAAATTAATCCCGCTGGTCCGCTATTGCAGAGACAGCCTCTTAAAGCATCAACAGGACCAAAAGCTAAGCGTTTTGGACATTGGCACTGCGCAATCAATTGAAGATTGAACAAGTAATTCCCTAATTATTTTTCCAAAGAGATTTTCTGTTTTGCATACTTCAAAGACAAATGCTGTTCAGACTGCACTCAACTAGCAATAGCACCCTCATCAATTTCCAACTTTGGTCTCGCAGCCTCATTTGGACACAGAAATAGACCTCCTTGCCAGACCACATTCTTGACAGAAACAGAAGCACCTGTAAAAGAAAAAGACAAGTTAATCAACCACATGTTATTTCCTGAATTGCCATTAAAATCGGCTCACGCGGCATGCTAGAATATAAGGACATGAAGCAGGTTTATAGTCTGTCTTGGATGGACCTTGAATCACATCAAAGTCCACTCGAACACCTTAGCACACTATCCCTGAAGAACGAGCCATTAGCCCCGACCATCAATAAGGGAGTACCTCAATTCCATACACAGGGTTCGTGCTACTCCTTAAACTCCTTGAAAACTCCTTAGATTTGATTTACGTTTTTAAGGGCACTTGAAAAGCCCTTGAATTTTAGGAAATCAGCAAAAACTCCTTAAAAACTCCTTAATTCTAGCTAAAGTAGGGTAAAAATTCGGGTATTGCAAATTAAAGTTAAGTAAAAATTCTAGTATTGTACATCATTTTCGTAAATTCGTAAATTTTCGTATATCAAAGTTGTCGCAAAAAGTGCTTACAAATTACTGTTTGGTCCTTGAAAACTCCTTGAAAACTCCTTAGATTTTGTTTACTGACATCAGCACGAACCCTGCATACAAAAAATGAGGAAATACATACGGATTATCCATAGGCAAACCACGTGCACAGATGTTTTGACAGAATAAATTAAGTAAAATGTGGTAACACGTGACCGCACCTATCACGCTGCGCATTAGAGTCCAACACCATTAAGTCACACGTTTGTGTTCCACTCTCTGCCAAACTTTAAGTGACAACATGGAATCTAAACCATCATCCACTTTATTCCGAGCTGAAGGAACATGGGACACCTTGAACTGTAAGTTACGAGCAGAGAGAACCATAAACAACTCCTTGGTAGCAGCCATAAGTTCTGGAGACGTACAACTTCCTTGACTGATCACAACTTGGCTATCCACCTGTCTGTCCACTCTACAATCAATGAAATTTTGTGTAAGTGACATTCCGGGGGAACACGGCGTAATCGTATGCCACTACATTGAAGTATAAATAATATCGTCACGCAGAATTATGAACACTCTCGGCATTGATCCAATCATGAAGAAATCAGAGTTGTTTACATGTAGATAAACGTTTTAATTCAATAAATCGAACTGAAGAGAGAGCGAGAGAGAGGTTCACTAGAATAAAACAATAAACTAGTATTACAATAAGCTCTCTAAATGAAGTAAAAAGTACAATTCAAAGACTTACCAAAAAGTGTGAGCGATTCATAACAAACATTCCAGCGTGTCCCGCCTGTCCTATAATATGCATAAATTAACATAATGTTGGCTACATTACTGGCCCCAAATGAGCGCGGTTATCCTAAGGATCATTTCCTAAATTACAATAAATTACGTTGAAGTAGGATGTGATTCGGTGTTAGTGGTGAATCATCATTTGGATCGTCACTGCATGTGGTTAGTGGTCTGCTATTTAGAATAGCTTCTACTTGGCTGAAGAAGGGCAATAATGCTTCATCCGTAGTTGTCTGTTCTTTCAACATCGCAGACAGAATGGATTGTACATATCTGATGACATGTTCCCAAACGCCTCCCATATTACTGGCAGCTGGTGGGTTGAACTTCCATATAATCTGACGTTGCTTGAGGAAGCTCTCGATCTTCTGCTGGTTCCATTCGCTGATTGACTCTCGGAGTTCCCTTTCACCACCTTTAAAATTTGTTCCATTGTTGCTTCTAATTTCAATTGGCTTGCCTCTGCGATTGACGAAACGCATCAGTGCATTTAGGAATGAGTCCGCCTCTAAGGAATGAGTGACTTCAATGTGTACCGCCCTTGATGTTAAACAGGTAAATATACAGCCATAACGTTTTTCCACGCTCCTTCCCCTTTTGACGAAAAAGGGTCCAAAAAAGTCAGTTCCTACGTAGGAAAATGGCGGTTTGTCAGGTGTGAGTCTTTCTTTCAGAAGTTCACCCATAAATTGCGTACACAGAGGAGCCTTTCGCTTCCGACATTGGAAGCATGACTTGAGAACTCGACGAACTGTCACACTTGCTCCCACTAGCCAGTAGCTTTGTCTGATAAGAGATAATACGTGTTCTCATCCAACGTGGCCATACCTAAGGTGGTAGTGTCTGACAATAAGCTCACAAACGGGGTGGTTTTTGGGAAGTATTGGAGGATGTTTTGCATTTTCTGAGATTGGTGCGTAGTCCACCAACACGTAGAACATCTTCTTTCAAGAATGGGCAGAGTCTTTGGATAGAGCTTGACTTAGGCAAATGGCTACCTTTGGAATAATCCCCTTTCTTGCACGATAAGGTCTGCTTCTTCAGAACATCAATTTCAGTCTTGAAGACTTCATTCTGGATGTTCTTGATGATTTCTCTTTCAGCTTCATGAACCTCCTTTACGGACAACTCTCCCTTTGGGACCTCAACGCGGTTGCTTGAACTCTGCGAACGTCTGTACTTGTCTAATAGGTATCTCTTGAACCTTAAAAGCCAGGCGACAGAAACCTTTAATCTATACCATATATAGTTTGAGATCTGTGGTAACTGAAGAATATGTGTAGGCCAAAACGTTTCGCTCTTCCAGAGGAATGGAGGACCATTTATCCATCGGTTGTCACTGTCACTCGTCAACTTATCTGCAGAAAGACCTCTCGAGGCGTCATCAGCTGGGTTTTCTTTAGTATTAGCGTACCTCCATTGGCTGGGTTTAGTTAAGTCATGGATGGTTGCCACGCGATTACCGACAAAGACACTAAATCGTTTGGACTGGTTATTAATGTACTGCAAAACGGTCGTGTATTCCGTCCAGAATACTGATTCAGTAAGAGGAAGATCAATTTCAGCTTTCATCATTTCATCTAGCCTTGTTGCTACAACCGCGGCGGACAACTCTAATCTGGGTATGGTCATAGGCTTAATCGGAGCGAGACGCGATTTGCCAATTACAAACGAGCAATGAACTTCTCCGTCATGATTCGTGATTCGCATGTACGTCACAGCACCATAGGCCGACTGCGATGCGTCCAAGAAGTGGTGTAACTGATAGTCGACAACATCTCCAAAGTGAGGTGGCTTCAGGCATCTTGGTATAGTAAGGTTGGACAGCGTTGGTAGTTCTAATAGCCATTTCTTCCAGCTGCACAGATGACTGTCAGGAATGCCATCGTCCCATTTAAGCTGCAATCTACAAAGGTCTTGTAGTAGTATCAACTTCGCTGACAATACGAAGGGAGATGCTATGCCCAGAGGATCGTATACGGAACTTATAACAGAAAGCAATCCTCTCCTCGTAGTTGGCTTGTCTTTCGTAGCAATCGCGAATCCAAATTGATCTGTTGCGACCTCCCAGTAAACACCAACAGATCTGTCCTCTTCGGGAATGGCGTCTACAACTTCTCGGCTATTACTTGACCACTTAGTGAGATTAAAGCCTCCTTTGCTGAGAAGTGCCTTCAGGTCTTTTGCTAGTTCTTTTGCTTCTGCTTCTGTTCCGCACGACTTCAAGCAGTCGTCCACATAAAAGTTACTTTTGACAGTCTTGATCGTCTCTGCAGAGTTGAAGTTGTCTCGATGATCATCCGCTACTTTGTTAAGGGCGAAGTTTGCGCATGTCGGTGATGATGTCGCCCCAAATATGTGCACCAGCATTTGATACTCTGTTGGCTCTTGGTTGAGATCGCCACTTGGCCACTACACCACAAGAATCTTAGCACATCGATGTCTTTGGGGTCCACTTTGACTTGCAGGAACATTGCTTCTATGTCTTCCATTAATGCCACCGGCTCCTGTAGAAAACGAGTTAGCACTCCTATCAGGCTGTTAGTTAGATCAGGTCCTTGTAACAACTGTGAGTTCAGCGAGGAGTTCTTGAACTTGGCTGCGCAATCAAAAACGACTCTAAGCTTTTCTGGCTTTTTAGGGTTCACAACTGGTTGATGTGGTAGGTACCAAAGCACTTTGTTCTCAGGTTGAAGCTGATCGTCAGGTACTCTGCGAGCGTAGCCTTTATCCAGATAGCCGTCGATCACGCCTTTATACTTTTCAAACAGAGTACTGTCTCTTTCAAATCGTTTCTTCAGAAGTTTCAGTCTCGATTTTGCTAGGACTCGGTTGTTTGGAAGACATGGTTCTTCGAACTTCCAGGGTAACGCTAATTGAAGATGTCCTTGTACTAACTTAGCTGATTCTTCTAATACTTTAAGAGCTCTGCGATCATCGACTAACATGACTTCATCTCGACCTTTAGCTGTCTCTATAAAGTCCGTTTTCCCGAACTGTTCAAGTTGATGTTGAAGTGTAACGTCCTCCAAGCACGTGGCGTTGACGTTGAAAAACATGTCTTGATTTAACGGCATATAGTTCTTTTCTGTCTCCGCGTCGTTTGTCTAGGGTCCAGAAGACTTCTGGATTATCGTTCCCAATCAGCAGGGTAACTTCGTTGGCTTGCGCTGAAGGTATCATGATGCCGTCGAGATGTGGCCATTTCCTCAGGTCTTTTTGAGATGGTTTTCCTTGTATGGAGATCGGCAACTTGTCCACCGTCAGAACTTTAGGCAGTACAATTGATTCGTCAGAGTCCATGGCCATAACGTCAAGACTTACTTCCATACCTTTCTTAAGACTGTTCATTGACTCAACAGTATTCAACGTAAATGTGCGTTCTTCGCCTGACGCTTGGCTAGACCTTCGTTACAAAGTGTTGTGTCCGATCCTTGATCTAGCAGTGCGTAAGTCTCGATGACACAACTGTCTTCCCTACCACGTACTCGTACAGGAACTATAGGAAGACATACTCTCTGTTGATTTAAACTCACGGCGTTACTTGCACGTGAAGGTGTTGAAGTAGCTGAAGACGTGCGTCGACTTGTATCGGTCTTTTTAGGTGAACTTTCTTTCTTGTCTTCATCCGGGTTTGAAGGTGGGTGTAGTAAAGTATGATGTTTGCCGCTACAACCTTGCATTTCACATGCTGGTTTCTGATAACAGAATTTAGCTATATGACGGCCCTTCAGACAATTGTTACACCGTCCCTTCTGTCTTACGAGTTGTATCCTATCATCATAAGGCTTCCTTTGGAAGTCCTTACAGTCTGGTAACGTATGTGACTTTGTGCACACTGGGCACTTGAAAAGTCTCGTTTCTTGTGACGTAACTTGAGACTGCAGGGCTAGCGTAGTAGCACATGTGATGTTGCGCTTTCTTGGCTGAAAACTATGCGTCTTCTCGTTTTTGTTCTTTGAGTCAATAATAGAACCAAACACTGGGTCGTTTGCAGCCTTTGCCCGTTTGGCAATAAAGTTAGACATGTCACTAATCTTGGGTCTTTCGCCTTTCTCTCGAATCGACATCGTCGTTTCCAACCACCTTGCTTTGACGTGAACAGGAAATCTTTCAGCTATTTTCTTTAAACTATCTGCGCTATTCAATTCGTCCAAGCAACCAATCGCGTTCAGTGTCAGTTCACAATCTTTAAGTTTGTCCGACAACTCTCTTAGTCCTTCTCTGTCGTTTGGTCTTAGCATTGGCCCTTCCGTGACCAGTTTTATGTAGGCTGTTGCAATTGTATATGGTTAGCCAAACCTATCGTACAGTAGCTTTCTCGCAGTTTTATAGCCTAGACTAGGATCCATCACAACGCAGCTCTTTATCACTTCTCTAGCCTTTCCACTGCATTACTGTAGTAAGTAATTCAACCTTCCACTGTCGTCCGTAGTCTTGGTTTCAATGTTTTTTTCAAAGTTTCTAATAAATCTCCAATATTCAAGAGGATCGCCATTAAATGTTAACAGTTCAGGTTTCGGCAACATCATAACATTAGTCATGGTATTAATCAGTGTTTGTTGTTGGTTACCCAGCTCTTTGTACCTTTTCTTTTCGTTGTTTTCAATACTTGTTTCTTGATTCACTGTTTTCATTTCGTTTTCAGGTGTTGAAGAGTACTGCTTGGATTTATCTGCATTTTCAGTCGTTGGAGGCTGTTGCGATGATGCCGGACTGTCGACACTCGTTATTTTGCTGATGCTGATGCTGATGCAGTCCTTGTTGGCTTTCTAGGTTGATAGACAGTTGCGATGATTTCGGCTCACTTGTAATCTGTGTAGAAACTTGTGGCGTTGATTTCGGTTTATTTGCAATCTGTTGAAAATGTGGCTGCGATACACGAGGGGTCTGCATATAGTATTGTTGATGTGATTCCAACGTACTTGGCACTCGAGTAGAATAGTGAAGCGGTGGTGTTTCCAAAGTGTTCGGGATCCGAACAGACTGTTGTGGTGATTCATTTGTGCTTGTGGTCTGATGGGTAATACTCTGGTCAAAGGATTGAGGTGTTTTCAAAACGTACGTTAGATTGTCAGGCACAGAGTGTCCGACAAAGTTCTGAGAGTTCACGGTTGGAGTATACGGTTCAAATACTGGATCAACTGGTTCTGTTTCTATCGACCAATCCAGTAAGAATGGATTAGCAGAGTTCATGTACGTCGACGTATACGATTCAAAGACTGGTTCAACTGTTTCGACCGTCCAATCTGATAGGAATGGATTTGTAGAGGCCTGAGTATACGATACTGGTGATGTAGTTCTTCTTCTGGGCGTCGGTGTCAGTCTAATTCCGTTGATTTCTTGAAATCCATGTACATTTGTACAGTCCGTCTTTGCCCTTCATCATCTTCTTCTTCATAAAAATGTAACTCTGTAACAGCACGGTCAAATTCGTGTTTAGCTTTGAGGTGTTCATGTTTTCTCTTTATTTCGTTTATTCGTTTCTCTTCCTCTAGTCTAAACATTATCTTTGTTTCATCGATTTCAGATTCTAGTGCTTGTTCTTGTTCAAGCTGTGTAAGTTTAAGGGCGGCCAAAGCGTGCTTTGCTTTGGCTTGTAATCTTAATTTTGATGCTTAACTGGACGCCACAGATATGCTGTCTCCAGCATGTAATGATACTGCTTGCTCCGCTACACTTGTTAATCCATCAAACCAGCGCTTTATATCTTCATCTCTGTCAGCCTTTAACTCTTGTTGAATTTTCAGAAAATGTTCTGCTTGGTTTATATCGTCCTCATAATCCAAGAATTTTATGTATTCACAATGACAGTCCATCATACGTCCGTATAATTCGTAGATTTTTCCTTTTACATCGAGTAAACTGCCACTATTTCTAGGGTCATTCATTAGGTCGTACAACTCTTTATAATATTTTGTCAACTGTCCATTCAATCCGGTTCTTGATCTTTTAATTGCAATCGCTTTTTCCCTTCGAGCGCCCAACGAATTAGCCATTTCGGTGGGTTTCCTGTGACGAGTTGTTATTTCCATGTCACATGGATGTGTCTCGTAGACTTCGCGTCGCGTAGTTTTACGGAGTGATTTCACAACAATTTTATTGACAAAATAAATCCGTTAAGATACTACTTTTGAAGTCGAAAAATGTCCAAGTCCATAAACATTTTTTGTGAACTAAATGTAAGTGACATTCCGGGGGAACACGGCGTAATCGTATGCCACTACATTGAAGTATAAATAATATCGTCACGCAGAATTATGAACACTCTCGGCATTGATCCAATCATGAAGAAATCAGAGTTGTTTACATGTAGATAAACGTTTTAATTCAATAAATCGAACTGAAGAGAGAGCGAGAGAGAGGTTCACTAGAATAAAACAATAAACTAGTATTACAATAAGCTCTCTAAATGAAGTAAAAAGTACAATTCAAAGACTTACCAAAAAATGTGTGCGATTCATAACAAACATTCCAGCGTGTCCCGCCTGTCCTATAATATGCTACTAATTTATGCATAAATTAACATAATGTTGGCTACACTTTGGAAGTTGACCATAAATTAATAGTAAGCTGAGATTATTTGTTTTAGTACAATATTCTTCTAAAAAGTGGTAGAAATGTAATCGAAAAAAGCTTACTTTCTCAGTGTATTTTCCCCGCATGAGTTGTTCAGATCTCGGGTTACCTGTGGCTAACGACGAAAATAACAGGCGTCACTGCCAAATTTTCAGCTCGATGCGCATGCGCAGCACAGTTTCAAGCACAAACACAACTACTAGTACTGTATTAACAAAATATGAAAGAAAAACGCTCTATTTCGTATAGGGTTGTTTTGTTAAATATTCTAAAGAAAATTGCAAATAGAAATGGAGATCAAGAAGTAATTCAAACCAGAAGAAGGGACACCCAACAAAGATGCGTGATAAAAGTAAGTTTACAGAAAAAGTAATCAAAATAATTTGTTCGTGTATCTTTTCATTCACCGATTTAAAATATTATACACATTTTATTAATAGCATACATAAACAATCACCAATTGTACAATAAACATTTAATACTTTTATTCAAATGTATTTTTTTATTGTCAAACAACAACAGGCTATATTTGGTACATTGATTACCGTTATGTCCAAATGGAACAAGTGGGCATGATTTATACTGCCATTTTGCTATATCTCCATGTATCTACTTCAATGAAATTATAAATGTTTCATTAATTCACATTAAAGTGATAAATATTTACATTCAAACATTTTATAACATGCAGTCAGTTCAGTATCATTTTGCAAACTGTAACTATACCTCCATACAGATGAGATAATATACCTGACTGAAAAAATATAACCTAAAACTCATTTCAGAACAAAATTTTAACAGTTGATGGCCTAGATCAAATGTTGTATCTCACATGAGCCAAATGTTATGCAAATGAATTCAAACAATAGATTTTAGATTTGCAAATGCGACGTTTGAACTAGCCAAAGTCACAGCATGTTTATATGAAACTATGTCTGGAACTTCCTTGCAGGTATAAAGGAAGCATTTTGTTCAATGACTTCACCACCTGAAACAATACTTTAGAAATTTGTGGTTACAATAAAATTCTAACATTGTAAAATTTACATATTAGATCACAGAAGTTGAAGTCAAAGTTGTATATAATAGTAATAATGATAATAATAATAAAATAATATTGATAATATTTAGCTTTAATAACTAGCTTTAATAGCTAGCTCACTATGGTGACACTTAAAGGTTGTGATCCACCTTCACTACGGTACTCTCACAATTTTGATAGAAAAAGTATATATTGACCTGAGGTGGACCATATAACCTTAAAGTGTAAACAAAAGCTGATTATCATTATTTTATAAATATATCTTATCACATCCTTTTATAATTGCACTCTATACTTTTTTAACATTTTATCACAAACTTTTGATAAAGAAAATGGTTGAATTACAGATAACTAAAGTGTTTAATGTTTTTGAAAAGTCAGGACAACAATAGGTCCAAGTCATTGATGGCTTTATGAGTCCTTTTCTACATTAAGTCCTTTCTCAACTAACTTTTCTCTGCTTCCCTTGGGCAGTAAGTCCGCAGTCCTTAAGGGAACTGTGATAGCTTTAAATGAGAATTTTTGGTCATACTCTCTTAGGCACTTTGAGAGGTAGTGCAGGTAGACGTTCCCGGTGTACTTGATAATTTTTCCTGACTTGTCAGTCCGTTTTCTTAATTCGGCCCACTGACTTTACAAGGACAACATCAGCCTGGTTAAAGGCAATTCTGCATTGTTCACACCTCATGACTGTTTTTGGACACAACTTTGTATCATGACGATGAACCAGATCATATTGTTTTCCTGATATTCTGTCTGGATCTAACATCAGTAGATTTTGAGTAGAAGTGGTGTTGCTAGCAGGTTTTGACTTCACCTGAAAATACAAAAATAATTCAATAATTTAAAATTTTAAAAAACAATTCAATAAATTCTAAATTACACAGTCTCTCTTAAGGCCCATTTAGACGGTACAACTGTCGCACGCAACAGTTTTAGAACGTGTGGTAGCCGTTATCCACATGCGCGCAGCACTAGCTTACGACATGGATAAAATCGTGTACAATTCGCTCGGTATTCCACATAGGAGACTGGGGAGAGCAACATTCAAAATGGCGGACAGTAGGCGTTTTGCTGCGCTTACTGTTGTTGCAATTATGCTTGAACGAAAAAAGAGAAAACGAAGAAGAAGAACGGTCAGAGAGAAAGACTGGCTAAAGCGAAGAGAAAGTAAAGGAGTTTTTAGAGAGATCCTTCAAGAACTACGTCTTGAAGACCCACAAAGTTACCGACGATATCTCCGAATGGATACAACAACATTTGAGGTATTTGCTGCAGGATTTGTCATCCTTTTTAAATATAGCTTTTTTTAATTGGCTGTCTAAAATGCACTTGTATGGAAGGAGGAAATTTCATTGAAAATTATCTTTATTGCTAGGAGCTGCTTGAAAAGTAGTCCGGCAGATTCGTGCAAAATTTGATAAGAATTGTGCATTTTGTGGTAAAAGCATGAATGTTGGCACAATGATAGTTTATGACATGGTGATCAATATACGCTATGGACCCCATCGAGATCTATCCCATAATTGAAGTTATAGGGATTTGATCATGGAAACGAGGCTGGGGCATTACATTCGATATATCACCCAATTTAACACATATAAATTAAGCGAACATCAACCAAAATAATATTAACTGCAAGACAGACACATCTGATGGGTTAAGGAGGGTCATGTGACCTTTCAGCTTGGAAACGAGGCTGAGGGAGAGTATTCGAAATTTCGTCCAATTTAACACATGTTAAACAACCAAATATCAACCAAAGTAATGAGAACTGCAAGGCAGACACTTTTGATGGGTTAGGAATGGTCACGTGATCTGTCAGCATGGAAACGAGGCTGATTCTTTCAAGTCTATTCAACATGCCGTCATTGTTAAATCATAGGAAACAGCCAAACACCTAAAAACTTGATATAAATAATGCAAATATAACACTATTGTTGGGTTGCAGATTGTCATGTAATCCATCAGCATGAAAACGAGGGTGAATGGAATATATCAATTAGTACGGATTATGTAAAAAAATACATTGTTTCGTATATTATATTTGAACGATCAAAAAGTAATTGAAAATATTTGAAAATATTTACCATCACAATCACCAGGTATTTTTTTTATTCAAAAAACAACTCTGAAGCCTTGTTTAAGTGCAATTATAGAAAAAGTTATCCTTGCATATTATATAATTTACACTCATTTACATGCAATGCATGCAGCTTTGCTAAACAAACTTAATGAATCATTCTCAGCTCAGAAGATCAATTCGTTTGTATGCGTGTACCTATAAGAAGAATGAGCAATCACTGTGGAAGAAGATGTTTTCACGGCCTTCTTTTAGCTTGACCAGTCTGTTCACGAGGACAGAATTACATTTCAAGCTTGGTTTACACTAGCGGCACTAAACATAAGCATAGGGAACATGTGTAGACTGAGTGAAGCAATTATCGAATACGTGTGAGAAAAGAAAAATGCGGTTAATGAGCGTTGGTGTACGGCCTCTTATTATTAATTCACATATTATTCGGAAACCTCTGGTCCAAAAACGTAACCATCCAGGCCAGAGTAATAACTGTGAGGAGCTTTCATTCAAACCAATCACTCCTCTGGAAATCGTGTGCTTGGTCAATTGCAATAGATGAGAAGGCACAAAATCTTCCTTTTTGAGCTTGGAAGCTACTGATTCCATGTCACGAGTTGATGTGGACTGGGAGCATTTTCGAATAATTTGTATTGTTTAATGCAAAAAACATGGAGCAATCTACATATATGCCTCTATATACATTTGGAAGCTTCCTTCGCGCAACGACTTCATCAGATCAATATCAGAATATTAAGCAGTAAGTGACCAGTAATGGAGATGTGGACTTTCAGCATTCAGTTGTCGCACCATACACTAAACGTTCTTTAACTCTCTCGGGGAGAATAGCTGCCATATGCCTTGTGCATCAATATATCTAAAGCACCAGCTGTCACCTGGTGAGCGTCTCGCGTGTGCAACTCATACGAGGGCTTTATCACATCCACTGCTGTCGAGCCAGTTTCCAAGTGCTTTGATTTTAGTACAGCAAGTTCGCTTCCAAGCATATTAAGTACAAGTGTTTCTCGCCAAACGTCGACAACCATTGGATCTTCTTGGCGACCCCTTAAAGAGCTCTCTTTGGTTGAAAGACTTGCGTGGAATGTTGCCAATGAGATATCCAATATGTCCTTTGTAATTACTTTGTTGAGGTGATCGATCTCTAACGTTACCCAGCCACTTGTATTTCACAGGGCATTCTATACAACTATATTCACAAATGGGATGGGTAGAACAAGTGGTTCTGTCGCGGGAGAATACATGTCAGGCTGTACAAAAGTTTACGAATCTGGGAGTGGGGCTACACGTTTTCTGTTTTGATGCTGGTCAATAGTGTTTTGTTCTTTGCTAGGGGCGTCTTTACTTGGGTGCTGAAATATCGGTATCCCTTTCCCATGAAATGCATCATGGGCTGTTGTAGAAATAGGGTTGTGTTCGGCAATATTGTATACCTCTGCTGAATAAACACCTTTTTATTTAGTTTGGACGTTTAAACAATTCCTTTCAATTTATATTTATATTTTTAAATTCTGTCATATGTAATGGACAATGCCAGGTTGTGACTATGAAAAGCTCACGGCATGAATGCGGTTCTAGAATTCTAGAAATTCTAGAAAGGTCAAGGCAAGGCATGCACGCGGCGCTGAACTTTTTACAGTCATACGGCAATTCTAGAAACATCAAGGTCACGTCAATGCATGCGCGCGGCACTGAAATTTTTAAAGTCGTATCATAAATCTGCTCTAAAAAGAGATCCGTGTCTTGCTACTTTAGGTCGTTTAGTTTTATTGTAAATTGTTAGTTAGGATATACTAAGACTAGTTTACGCTTTTACAAGTCCTAACCCTTGTTCACACGCATATCCATCCTCACGTAAACTGCGGTTTCACCCCAAATACGCTATCCAGACTGGATATTATGAAAACGTAGGTTTACCGTATCCGAGTATTCTGCGTTAAAGAAGTCGAAGGCTATATAGGTGTTGACAGTAAAAATAAGAGCAAAAAAAATATATGCCTCGCCTAATGAATTGTATTAAAGCAAGCGTTTTTGAATTATTTTCATGTATATGTATGGACGGCCAAATACGTTGCAAAAATGCTAATTTTGGACTTTTGGACTGCTTTTTAAAATGTATTTTTCTATTCATTTGGTTACTTTGCATACAGGTCATATTTGGAATATTGTATCAGCCTCGTTTCCATACTGAAAGATCACATGACCCTTATTAACCTACCAAATGTTTTATAGTTATTTTTATTGTTGTACATGTTGATGTTTGATTGTTTTACATGTATTAAATTCCATTGGCGATATTACGTATATTCTGCCTCAGCCTCGTTTCCATGCTGACAGATCACGTGACCATCCTTAACCCATCAAAAGTGTCTGCCATGCTGACAGATCACGTGACCATCCTTAACCCATCAAAAGTGTCTGCTTTGAAGTTCTCATTATTTTGGTTGATGTTTAGCTGTTTTACATGTTTTAAATTTGACGAAATTTCGAATCTCCCTCAGCCTCGTTTCCAAGCTGAAAGGTCACGTGACCCCCTTAACCCTTCAGATGTGTCTGTCTTGCAGTTCATATTATTTTGGTTGATGTTTGCTTAATTTATATGTGTTAAATTGGGGGATATTTCGAATGTAATGTTCCAACCTCGTTTCCATGCTCAAATCCCTATAACTTCAATTATGGGATAGATCTCGATGGGGTCCATAGCCTATATTGATCACCATGTCATAAACTATCATTGTGCCAACTTTCATGCTTTTACCACAAAATGCACAATTTTTGCACCATTCTGCCGGACTAAAGGTGAGACCCCACATAGAAAGAAAGACGACTAACATGAGAGAGCCGATTGCACCTGAGGAGCGTTTGGCCGTTACGTTGAGGTTTTTGGCAGTGTTTCATCACTGTCGCTGATCATCCCTGAAGTGTGCCATGCCATCCTCCAGGTTTTAAATGGTGACCATGTCAAATGTCTACATTTGAATGGCTACATATCGCCGAAAACTTCAAAGATCGTTGGCAATTGCCTCACTGTTTGGGTGACATTGATGGCAAACATATAAAAATTCTGCATCCACCTTGCAGTGGATCAGAATTCTTCAACTACAAGGGCTTTTTTAGCATCGTTTTGATGGCTATTGTAGATGCTGACTACAAATTTGTGTTTGCCGACGTTGGCTGTCAAGGGAGAATAAGTGATGGAGGTGTTTGATCTTTGGAAAGCATTAGTCAAAGGTAATAAAAACGCATACTATAAGCACTATATCGACATAATTTTAAAATTACAATTATCGTCAAACACTCACAAGCTAAATTGCTATTGAGTTCCCCTTCCCCCCAAATTTCTGGATCTGCCCCTCATAGTAACTGAACATCTCACTGGTAATCATCTCCATAACTACTTATCTCAATTAATGTTATGCAGATACACTTGGTCTGCCAAGTCCCACATCACCGTATGGTCAAAGGAACTTGACTGAAGAAAAAAGAGTCTTCAATTACAGACTGTCAAGAGCGCGAAGAATCAGTGAAAATGCCTTTGGAATCCTGTCTAGCAGATTCCGTGTGTTTTTGACAACCCTTTGTGTGAATCCTGAGAATGCTGTGAAGATTGTGCTTGCATCTATAGCACTTCACAACTTTCTCAGATCCAAGATACCAAGCAGATACACCCCACCAGGTACCTTTGATTCTGAACAGAATGGCAAACTGGAGGAAGGTTTGTGGCGCCAAGAATGCCAAGTTTGTCCTTTTCAAGACCTTCCAAACTATAAGAAGGGAAGACAGTCAATGAAGGCAGACGACGTGAGGCATTTGCTGTGCCAGTATGTGAATGGCCCTGGTCAGATTCCATGGCAATGGAACGTTCTTGTATAAATTGTTTACAACCAGTGTTGTATTTCTTGTGTGTGTGTGTTTTATATATACAGTCAATCTGTAAACTTAAGGTTGTCCATTCCTTTTCTTTTTCAAATATCACATGTATATAGTTGAAATATTTGTTTCACATACTAAATTATGCTAAAGCGAAAAAACACTAAGACCATGAAATAAAAACAAAATAGTTATTATTAAACGAATAGTTTTCATTTAGTGCATGCATACCATTTATAGCCACTATAATATCACTAATCCAGAAACATCAAATAGAAAATAATTTAAACAACACTGTATTACAATTATACCGCTATAGTGACTATAATTGACTGCATGCATACTATAAAGCAATTTCACTTTATTTCATGGATGTAGTGTTTTATTCACTCAATGTATGTTCTTTGAATTGATTCAAAAAGAGACATGTTTGGACTTAAGTAAAAATTCAATTATATACCTGGACAACCTTAAAGTTTTAAAATTGCACTATTACCATACCTAGTGTTGTCTAAATGCTCATTAGAATGCATGTTTTGTTTTTGTACCAATTATGTGATTGCAATCATTTTGCTGAAAAAAAGTTATGTGGTATATTATGTGGTATTATAACTCTGGTGGTGGTACATTAGTAATGTCATATATACCTCTAGATGTTTCAAAAGTTTATCGAGTCTGACATCTGAATCTGACATCTTAGAAAAACAACACACTGGATAGTAATATATATCAGTAAGAATGTAAATAATAAGATTAAGATCTATAGACATGTGCTTTTCTTATTTTTAATAATAAGTAATTAAAATTACAAAGTGCAAAATCAATCAATCAAGTATAACTGCAATATTACAAAAGATATTGTGTCTATATAGGAAACAAACTACTGATAACACAATTCATAAAAACTTTGACCTGCATGATTCAATTTATGAAGATGATGACTAAATTTCTATGTTTATCTATATAAGTTCAATAACTTTAATGGTGATCAAAAAAATGCCAAAAAGGCAAATTATAGAACTTAATAGACTTAAATTGACATGCAGAGACATGCATGCATGCATGCAGACAGCTGATTGTGTTATCTTTGTTTGTGAATTATTTGAAAAATACCCAACAGTTTGTATAAACATATTGTATGCAATATATATATAACCATGCAGAATGAATGAGATATAGCTGCATGTAATAACACACATTATACCACAAAGTATAATGGCATTTTTATGAAGCGCCGAACTGATTAACTGAATTAGGGCCTCCGGAAGGATCAACATTTTGTGGGCTAGAGTGCACATTCCTTCATGAGGAGTAACCGGAATCACGTGAAGAATATTGGTCAAATAGTACGATTTGTTCTGCATTACTCCAATCTTTGTTCAACGTTCACGTTGCAAACAACAATCAGAAAGTTTTACCCACCACCGTCCCCAATGCTCCTTCCGGGGGTTTTATATTCCAGGTTTAATTGATGGTCTGTTTCTGCGGGTTTTTACCCCACCTATGATGAAAGTAAATAACTTTCTGTACATCATTTATTTGTTATTGATTAAATCGTCACAACAGTGGCCATAAAGTCCAAATCAAGTCGTAGTCTGTTATTCTTATTTCATCATACTAGTGCGTCGACAAAAGGTATACTTTATTTATACTTATTTGGAGTATACTTAAAGTACATAACTTTTGGTCACTTGAAAAAGTATACTTCAAGTATACTTCACCAGAAGTATACTGCAGTGAGTGTTTATATCTGAAGTATTAACTTAAACTACAAAAAGTATACTTAAAGTATACTTCACTAGAATTCTACCAAAATCATACCTTAAATTCTAGTATGTTCAACTATGAAAATACATTAATCAACACAATGAATATGGATCATGATTTATTAAGATGTACATTAAGATGTACAAAGAAGTGTCATGAAAAGGGAACAATTTGATTTTTGAAAAATGATAAATATATTAAATAATAATTGAATAAAATTAAATGATTTATTAAGATGTACATTAAGATGTACAAAGAAGTGTCCTGAAAAGGGAACAATTTGATTTTTGAAAAATTATAAATATATTAAATAATAATTGAATAAATATTTGCAGAAAAGAATGACTATAGCATTGAAGCTAAAGGAAAAAAGAAAATCCTTGTAACAGCTTAATTTAAGAGAAATATTAAGCCGTAACAAGGATTTTCTTTTTTCCTTTCTGTTGTCTCGGCAAATTTCTTCCTTGTGAAGCCTATAGAAAAAAGGAAAACGAAATCAATCAGGCTGACTGTTTACAATATTATATCAAAAATTATTAATTATTGCACCCTATTTCTATTTTAGGAAATAGTTAGTATAAAGTATGTTACATGTTTAAGTATTTCAGGATGTAGACTTCTCATTTTGGAGTTATAAATTATTACTTATAGCAATCTGATAGCGAGATGAAATTATACAAGTCAGACAATTCATTATTAATTATACAAAATCACCCTTGTGCAAAATATGTCATTGGTTTTATGACCGACCTGTTAATTGTCAAAGAGATCTAGATCGAGTTGTCACCTAGTTTACGTTTTCATTGAGTGTACAAAGGCGGTCCACAATAGTTTTTTTTCATATCCTGCTAACCAGCACAATTTTACTTTAAATCGCCCCTTCCCGGCAGATTTAATATCAACATCCTGATCCCACTAAATCAAATGAATGCAAAAACTTGCTCTTTTTTCACTTATTAACAATGTTTACGTAAATTATAGTCAAAAATCAGTAAAAACATTCACATGCCATTAATACCAAATGCGTTTTTAAGTGTTTTAAAATTGTTTTTGGATCTAAACAAACTCAGTAATCACAAATCTGCCTGCCAATGATGTGAAAATATCCCGCAAACTGAAAAACATAAAATCTTGAATCCCACAAAACCTATTGTGGACATCAAATTAAAAATGTCTCGTCTGGCGTCTCTCATTTGCATTTTTAGATTTCTACTAATAACTCCTACACACAAAGTTTATATCATGATTGCGATGCACAAAAATATTTAGCAACAATATTCAACCAGGTATCATGCGTAGTAAGCAATTTTAAGAATCTTTTGCCAATTATATTATTTTTATAATTAAGAGGTTAGAATATTTTTATACTTACTTAGGATGCTTTCTAAGATGTCCCTATCAAGACATTGTTTTCCATTCTTTCCAGTGAGACTTTTGCCAACTAGATCATCATCTTTGTAGAAACAGCTCATAAGAAAGCAAGCTGTTGCTGTGGCTGTTTTTTTGCTCATGGCCTTTGTCAAGTGGTGCTCATAGATGTAGACTCTCTTTCCAGGAGAAAGTTCAATCATCTAGTAGAAAATTTAAAGATTACAAGTTATAAAGGATTCATGCAGTTACATTTTCTTTAAAGATGTTATACAAATTAAAACAAATTGTTACATTTTTAATTTTTATACTTGCAGCACTTTCAGGTTTGTAGTAGATCATGCAAGTGGATCCTTACCACTGGCAGATCCAGCGCAAATTAGTGAACTAGTGCTGGATCTGCCAGTGCTTACCCAAGACACACATAATTATGTCAGGTGCACCCAATGCAAACCTGAAGGTACATCTTTTTGTTCTATATAAACAACACTTACTTTGTGATTTTGAGCTATTGTATGGGGTACTTTTCCAGGTTTTGGTAGTTTTTGATCAGCAGATGCACTTTCTTTGAGTTGATTTAACTGTTCAGTTAGTACCCTGTTAGCTTCTTTTAACTCCTGATTTTCTGCTTGAAAATGCTGACACTGAGAACAAAGATCTGACTGCATGGTTATATTAATTCGGGGGCATTTTGCTGCAGTTCTTGGTCTCTTCATGCCAACCTTAGGGGGTGATACTGGTGATGCTGCAGTTCTTGGTCTCTTCATGCCAACCTTAGGGGGTGATACTGGTGATGCTGCAGTTCTTGGTCTCTTCATGCCAACCTTAGGGGTGATACTGGTGATGCTGTTATCAACTTGGTTGCTTCTACAGTATCAATTCCAATGTCAAAGTCAACACCACTATCATCAAGAGCAGAATAGTCTAAAAAGAGATCAGTAATCAAATGAAACTCCTGATCTATGATTGAGCACATCTATGATTGTTTCAACTATATCTCTTGAGTCTTCTTTTATTTTTTATAAACTAATTTAGATACTATGTGCACTCTGATTGGTTGAACAGCTGTTTCATTAAATCTATGTATATATGGATGTTACTGTGGCATTACTTACCAATGATATTACTTACTAAATCTCCATATGCCTTTCTTTTGGGCCATCCATTTTCCTTTATGCTGACATGGAACATTTAGTTTGCAATCTCATCTTGCACAACTATGTTCAAGAACCGAATTACTGAGATATCAAATGTTGACCGTCTACTAGTGCGCTGTAGTTAATTATTTCAATCGAACAAACTCCGGATGGAAAAATATCACACGTCAAAGTCTGACAAAAGTGAAAAGAAAGACCAGAACTGCGTACTTGCAAGTAGCATGTTGGACGATAAACCAATGTGCAGGTCAAAACTTTTAGTAGAAGGTATAACCAATATGCTACTTTGTGCATTGCATTATATTAGGAGATATTAGACGCCTTAGATCGTCAAGTAAACCGCCGTGTTGATGTCAATATCAGCAATATTGAGTGCGAAATCCTTAGAATTCATCATAGAATTTTTATATCTTAAACATCGTGCCCCAAAAAAACGTTTAAAGAAATTGACATTTCCATGTTTACTTCTCGCAAAACTGAGCTATTTTGGAAGAAACTTGTTGTCCCTGGATATGATTTCAAGCAATGTTTACAACATGGTTTAGGCCCTGTTTCACTGTGATAAATTTGACGAACTTCAACAACCTGTATTTTATAATCTAAAAGATTTATCTAGAATGTAATTATATATTTCGATTTTATGGGAGCCATTAAGGTTTTTGCCTATAAAGCCAACTTTAATTTTTAATTCAAGAATAAAAAATAGTTCGCTAAAATTTGCATGTTGCTTTGAGCGAAAATATGCATAAAACCACGTACACAAAATCGCTTTGGATCACATTGCGGGACCAAACGTTGCTACCTAAAAAGCTTAGTTTTGCAAAATATAAACATGTAAAAAGCTATTTCTGAAGTAAATTCGCTGGGGCACGATGTTTAAGATATAAAAATTCTAAGATGAATTCTAAGGATTTCGCACGCACTCGAGGTAATCAAGGCAGTTTTATTGACGATCGAGGGCGTCTAATATCTCCCAATATGATTAAATACAAACAGTATCGTGTTGGTAATGATTTGTACTGTTATGTTTACCAAATAGAGTAAATTAGCGCCCAAACTTGTATTCGAAAGTTCGAAGTTCTGGTCCTTTTATCCACTTTTGTCAGACTTTGACGTGTGATATTTTTCCATCCGGAGTTTGTTCGACTGAAATAATTAACTACAGCGCACTAGTAGACGGTCAACATTTGATATCTCAGTAATTCGGTTCTTGAACTTAGTTGTGCAAGATGAGATTGCAAACATTCGATGACTCTTGTGAATCTAACTAAATATAATTGATCAATGATATGAAAAGGTTTTTGCCGTAAACAGTACTTAAAAAAGTAATATATTTCATAACACTCTCCTACATGTTCAGTTGAAATAAGGAATGGGTAAAAATATTGAATCAGCAGCCAAAGGCAAGCTATAGCAATTTGCCTTTGGTGGCGTGTCCACACGACCACGCGAGACATGTGGGGGTGGGAGGGTGGGTCGTTTTCAAGTGGGTCCGCCGCGCTGATCAAGCAACAGAACGAGCAGAGAGTATTCTCTCGCATTTATAATGCCCCCCTACATTGCTCACGGGCCTATTCTATCCATATTCCATCGTGTATAAACAATAATTCTATTATTTCATCTTCGCATCTCATTGGAGTATTAAGAATAGCAAAAAAAAAATCATAACATGTACATAGTATTTGATTGCATTTGATGGTAAATTGAACAAGTTTTAGTGTTTGGACTTAATTGTACATGTATAGCCGGGCACTTCAAAGATATGATTGCATTAACTGACAGGTTATCGTTGTAACTTAGATGTACGATTATTTATTTTAAAATTTAAATTTAAACTTATCAGGTTTCTGAGTATGGGTAAAAGTTCTAGTCAACTCTACAATAAGTAATATCTGTTTTGAGATTTGGTCTTTAAGTTTGGGGTTTGAGTTTTGGGTTCAGTTTTGAGTATGGGTATGTTTTGAGGTATTTCGGAATATTATTATCCGGTCTCCTGCGCACGAGGATAGTATTGTTCTTGCATAGCGGAGCCAGGTTTTCTCCAATTCTCATACATGAGTACAGTGGGACCGGTGTGAATAGAATACTATTTGACTTCAGTACTCAATGAACACAAATCTAGAAATCATGCTACTTATACTTACTCCTCAAATGCGGGCGGTAGATCGTCATCCGAAGAAGAAGACATCATGCCCAGCGTTAGGTTTGATCTCACATGTGTATGCGGCTCTGTTAATAGTACACCGCGTGGGCCGTATTTCAGATTTGGAATCTGATATGCTTGTATCTCTGTATCTCATTATAGTGCAAGCCATTGCGAGCATGCGCGTTTGCCCTTAGTTCGAATTGTCTCACCCAGGGTAGGCGGGTTATGCGTTTATATGAAAAAAACATGTCCCGCCTTCCAGGGTTACACTACGAGACGAGATATCTCGCCCCAAGTTTTCTCGCAATTTTCCATGGTAAAGTTAATGTCAATTAAAAAATATCCATCGAATTTCTCTGTGAATCGGCCATTTCCAGCCAAATTAGCGGGATTGTTTACATTCGATGACTCTTGTGAATCTAACTAAATATAATTGATCAATGATATGAAAAGGTTTTTGCCGTAAACAGTACTTAAAAAAGTAATATATTTCATAACACTCTCCTACATGTTCAGTTGAAATAAGGAATGGGTAAAAATATTGAATCAGCAGCCAAAGGCAAGCTATAGCAATTTGCCTTTGGTGGCGTGTCCACACGACCACGCGAGACATGTGGGGGTGGGAGGGTGGGTCGTTTTCAAGTGGGTCCGCCGCGCTGATCAAGCAACAGAACGAGCAGAGAGTATTCTCTCGCATTTATAATGCCCCCCTACATTGCTCACGGGCCTATTCTATCCATATTCCATCGTGTATAAACAATAATTCTATTATTTCATCTTCGCATCTCATTGGAGTATTAAGAATAGCAAAAAAAAAATCATAACATGTACATAGTATTTGATTGCATTTGATGGTAAATTGAACAAGTTTTAGTGTTTGGACTTAATTGTACATGTATAGCCGGGCACTTCAAAGATATGATTGCATTAACTGACAGGTTATCGTTGTAACTTAGATGTACGATTATTTATTTTAAAATTTAAATTTAAACTTATCAGATTACCTAAAATATTTAGAATCGTTATAATATATTTTTTTATAAAAAATGAAAATCGAATTTTCAATTAAAAGGAAAAAATAAAGCTAAAATTTGAATACATTCACTATAAATACTTCGGCTGTGCTCAGCGGCAACGTTGATCCATTACATAGATAATATGCACTATTTTCGTTTTGACCGGAGCGAAATAAAGCATATTACGCTAAAGTGTGTTTCACGGGTTATCTATTATCATCATGTTTTCTATTTTGTCATTATGACAGTCTAGCTACCATTGCCATTGCCACCGAACGACTCTTTTCTCTGTGATGGCGTAAATAAATTCAAAGAAGAACTGTGGACGATTTTCTGGAAGTTTCCTACTTTACTGAGTTCGAAAGTCGCACTGACAAATTAAATCCTGCAGTAGTAGTCAGGACTCTCAGTTTTAAATCATTTTAGATTAGCCGTTTAACGAAACCATTACCGTATTATCTATTGCCTAGATCGAACCACTCGTAAACAATAAGATTTCCCCGCTAAAAATACGCGTGCTAGATCTATCAAATTTCTCTCTCGTTTCTGATTGGTGGGAAGTGACGTTTTTTGACATTGATTGATATTGGTTTACAAGAGGGGAGTTGAGTCATTTGAGGCGGGTTTGTCTGCAGGCTCTCCCTTTCTTCTCTTCTCCTCACCTCCCCCCTCTCCTCATTTCCCCTCCTCTCCCCAATCCCCCCTAGAGCCGCTACGCAGGCTACTGGAAGGTATAAATCCGGGGCATTTCGGTTTAGTCCAGTGGATAAGCTCAAAAAATGTCCCGAATTGTGTACTTTGTGATAAAAGCATGAAACTTGGCCAAATGATAGAGATTTGAGCACTGATTAATTTAGGATATAGAGGCATCACTGAAATATGCATGTGACGTCATTTCCGGTGATGACGTAATCCAAGATGGCTGATTTCCGGAAAACGTAAAAAACAAAAGAAATGAAAGTATTAAGGCATTTTTCTTTGCAATTTTTAATCAAGAATATTGTATAAACAAATAAAATTGAACTTTATGGATTTATATTAAGTTATTAATGATAATTATGAAATAATTTGTAATACTTATATAATTTTATCGTATTTTATTTATTAAAATGAAAACGATTTTTAATAAAGAAAATAATATATATAAAAACACATTTGAAACATGCATAGGATTTTTTGCCTTGCTAAATCACTTAATTACAAAAAATACAGACCTGTGCTATATTAGGTTCCAGGTTATTTCTGCGTATTTTCTCTCCGGAGCCTGGAACCTAATTTTGCAAACTGTCATGGCGGCCATGTTGTGAACAACTTTACAAACTCTGTAAGTGCTTTTATGTTGAGGTAGGTGATAAGTTTACATTGTTGCTTGAATTCTTAATGGTTTATGTGAATATTATTTTATAAATTACTTCAACTAAACTTTAAACTTGAACTATAAAGTCCTATTTCACCGAGATTATTCTACGTGTTCTTCCAGGCCAATCTTCGATACAAATGAATGAAATATAATAATCGATATCCTTTGCCATGAACATCTTTGAGTCTAATAGGTAGTAGAATTGTGATTAGTTATCAAGCTAATAGTTTCTTTTACGAATGATTATAGATCCTGTCAAATTATTTATGCAGAAAGTTTCACTTACAACAAAACATGTTCTTTAAGTCGATATATTTATAAGGTGAGTGAAATAAAATCAGTTGAATTGGTAGTACAATTGTGATAAGTCATCAAGCTAATATTTTATTTACGAATGATTGTAGATCCTGTCAGATTATTTATGCAGAAAGTTTCACTTACAACAAAACATGTTCTTTAAGTCGTTTTATTTATAAGGTAATTGAAAAAAAAAATAGTTAAATTGATAGTAGAATTGTGATTAGTCATGAAGCTATAGCTAATAGTTTCTTTTACGAATGATTATAGATCCTGTCAAAGTATTTATGCAGACATTTTACTTACAACAAAACAAGCATGTTCTTTAAGTCGTTATCATATTTATAAGGTAAGTGAAAAAAATATCAGTTGAATTGGTAATAGAATTGTGATTAGTTATTAAGCTAATATTTTATTTACGAATGATTATAGATCTTGTCAAAGTATTTATGCAGAAAGTTTGTAAAATTGTGAAGTCATCTGTCCAAGAGCGTTCCTGTACTGAAAGCCAGAAGTATACTGAAAGGGAAATTCGCTGGAATCTATGCATCCTTTGCCAACAAAAGAGCTATGAACCCCTTGTTTGTCCAGCAAATTCTAAACGGAAGGACATCGGTGCTGGTTACAAATCACTCTCTGATAGCCTCTCCCAGTTTGATGAACTAGACGTTAAGCCCTTTAGTTTTGACATAAAGGACTTTGATGATGGATCTGGTATCGAGAGTACTCTAATTCACAATAAAGCAGTTTGGCATAAATCCTGTCGTAACAAGATAAATAGCACAGAATTTAAAAGAGCGCAAAAGAGAAATAGAGAAAATGATAGTGATGAAGAATGTGCGATTCCAGTTAAAACACGACGATCATATGGTTGTATTCCAGAACAACAAAATAATGAACAGTGTTTGTTTTGCGATGGGTCTGAAGGTAAACTTCACAAAGCATCGACTCTTGAAATTGATCAAAAAGTTAGAACATATGCAATTGAACTTCAAGACAGAAGACTTCTTTCAAAATTGGCTGGTGGGGACATGGTAGCAATTGACGCTGTTTATCACAGTAAATGCATAGTATCCTTCTATAATCGAGCAAGAGCAAAACTATCTGACATTCAGGATCAGAATACCAGCCACTTGTATGCAATTGCTTTTGCGGAAGTTGTGTCGTATATGGAAGAATGCAGAGATAACAACGACACACTGCCAGTGTTTACCCTAGCAGACTTAAGCAAAAAGTACTCAGCTATTCTCGATGGGCTGGGGGTAGACCAAAACTCAAGAATACACAGTACTCGCTTGAAGGAGAAACTTTTACGTGAAATGCCAGAAGTCGTGTCATATAAGAAAGGAAGAGATATCTTGATAGCATTCAAAGAAGATGTGGGTGAGGCATTATTGAAAGCATGTAACCAAGATTTTGAGTCTGAAGCATTACATCTTGCAAGAGCCGCACGAATTATTAGAAGAAATATCTTTGCTTTCAAGAATAAGCCATTCAATGGGTCCTTTCTTGATGAATGTCAAGAACACAGTATTCCATCGTCCCTTAGAGCCTTGGTTGGTATGATTTTAGAAGGTCCATGTCCAGATATAGAATCCGCAGATGACACAGACTCCCAGGCAGGCCTCGCAATTTCTCAGCTCATAAGTTTTAATTGTGTCAAACATAAACGTGACACTACTGCTACTGCAGAATCCAAACAAGTAATGCCGCGTCATAACCGAGAACGAGAGACACCCCTTCCACTGTATGTTGGCTTAAAGATCTATTCCGCAACAAGAAGCAAGACCCTGATTGATACGATGTTTAGACTGGGACTTTCTATATCATATGATCGGGTTTTGTCTATTTCAACAGATATTGCAAATAGTGTATGTAACAGATTTGACCAAGAGGGTGTTGTTTGTCCTCCAGCTCTTCGTGGTGATCTCTTCACGACGGCAGCACTTGATAACATCGACCACAACCCTAGTGCTACAACAGCTAAAGATTCTTTTCATGGCACAGCCATTTCGCTCGCACAACACCGCACTACTAACAACGATGGATTTGATCGAGGTACTAATGTCATTATGGAAACCGCAGTAAGAGCCAAGACAGTTAAAGAACTACCTGAATCATATAAGAACATCCCGCCAGCTGTTCTCAAGACAAAAGATCCAGTCGTCCCAAAGTTTATTGGCCCTGCTTTGCCAGATATTGTGGATCATAGTCCAGCTTTTGCTATGAAAGAAATTGAGTGGTTCCAAAATGTGATCTCTTTGTATGGAAACGACCAGCTGAGCAAGAGTGAATTTATAACCTGGGCTGCTTCTTATGCTTCTTTGCAGCAAGAATTAACCAGTCCTGTTGATAATCTCGCTCTATTGCCATTGTTCTTGGAGGAAGCACATTCAGTCGCCATGATAAGACATGGTATGAACATTGTCAACCGAATTGTTCAGCATATAAATCCAGGTCAAACGCCTGTCATTGCCATGGACCAGCCCCTTTTTGCAATTGCAAAACAAATACAGTGGGACATGCCAAATAACAGTCTTGGCGAAGACCGATATGTAGTCATGTTTGGAGGACTGCATATAGAGATAGCAGCATTCAAAGCTTTAGGGGGACTGCTTGACGGATTTGGATGGGTTAACACTATAGTTAACGCAGACATAGCTTCAAGTGGCACTGCTGATTCCTTTTTGAAAGTGAGTCATCTAGCTAAAACCAGAAGGGCTCACCAAGTTACAGCTGCTGCATTATGTATCTTGCAACAGCAAGCATATGGTACATATAAAGCTTCTTATCAAGATTGTACTACGACACCCCTGTCCTTTGACAAATGGTGTGAAAAGATGTCTTCAGAACAACCTCAGTTCCATTTTTGGCTTCAGGTGTTGGAGTTCCAATCGCTAGTTCTAGAGATCGTGAGAGCAACAAGAGAAGGAAACTTCACCAACTACGTTCAATCACTGAAATGTTTGATGCCTTGGATGTTTGCACTGGATCGAGTTAATTACTCACGCTGGTTGTCTGTGCACATTCGAGATATGGCAATGCTTCCTACAGCTCATCCGGATGTCTACCAAAAGTTTTGCTCTGGCGCCTTTGAGCAAGAAAATGTGTCCATCAAAGGCGATGGGGGTGCTGTTGGCCTCACAGAAAGCCCAGCTGCATTGCGTCGTTGGATGATTGGAGGCCCAGAACTTTCTAGAATGATAAATGAATATGAAGGCCAGTTACGAAGAGAGAAAAATCAACAAAAGAGGCACCACGAACAAGTACCATCAATTCAAAATGCTTTCTTGAAGAATGTGAAGAACTTAGTAAACGTCATAGACGATCTAGGAAACCCCTTCAAGGAAGATAGTGGCGATTTACTGGTCCTGGACTCTAAAGATATAATGCCTACTGAGGTGGTAGAATCTTTAAAGAACATACAGAAGATAGGCAAAAAGCAGTATAACGCATTCGTCAATGAAAGAATAGCAAGTCAAAAAATATCAATTTCCGAGCCAATCAAGCTCAACAAGTTTCCTCTATTTAGTAGGCTCCCAACAACAACAGCTTCAAAGACGAAAGCTCAAATTGCTGCCCTTAAAGATGACTGCACATTGTTTTCAAGGCTATATATCGCATGTCAATCTCGTGAAGGCGATCTTAAAGAATTTTTCAAACACGAAAATCAACCATGGCCTCCATCATTATCACAGTATGGTCAACTTAGGCAAGGAAAGAAAGCTGAGCTCGTCCGGTGCTTGACAGGCACCAGTGATGGCCTTACAGAAAGTCCACCTGTAGATGTTAAGATTTATGACGGAGCTGTTCTAGTGCAAATGCTACATCCCAAGACATCAGTTACATTCCATGATTACACGCAGACAGTTTTCCTGTCATATATTAAGGCTCAGTTGCAGTCAGCTCAACGTGTAGATATAGTGTGGGATGTATACAAGACGGATAGTCTCAAAGCAAGTACAAGAGAAAAGAGAGGAACTGGAGCAAGAAGACGTGTTGCATTGAAAGTTAAAATCCCACCTAACTGGAAGAGTTTCCTGCGCGTTGACGACAATAAGACGGAATTGTTCCAACTTTTGGCTACAGAGTTGGTAAAAATTGACGTGACAGCGAAAGAAGTGTATAGTACACATGGCAACCAAGTGATAAGTAATACCGTAAGAGAAAACCTGGAAAGTCTTCAGCCATGTAATCACGAGGAAGCAGATAGTCGACTTTTTCTACACGCCATAGACGCAGCAACATCCCATCAGAAAATAATGATCAGGACGGTAGACACAGATGTCTTCGTTCTTGCTGTGTCCCAGATGCAGAGAATTCCACAGAAAGAAGTTTGGCTGGCATTTGGAATGGGCAAACAGTTCCGCTTTTATGCAATCCATGAAATTGCACGAACACTTGGTCCACAGAAGAGTCTCGCTCTGCCAGTGTTCCATGCGTTAACTGGCTGCGACACTGTGTCATTCTTTGCAGGAAAAAGCAAGAAAAGTGCTTGGGACACCTGGAGTGTGTTTCCTGAAGTCACCAGCTCGTTCCTTGAGATTTCTACTGCCCCCGAGCAGCTTTCTGAAGACTGCACAAGGAAGATTGAGAGATTTGTTGTGTTAATGTATGACAGAGGAAGTGAGCTCACGTCAGTGGATGAGAGTCGACAGCAGCTGTTTTGCAAGAATTCACGTAACTTGGATCGAATTCCACCATCATCATCAGCTCTCAAGCAGCATATTCTACGTGCTTCATATCAAGGCGGCCATGTCTGGAGCAAGGTTCATGTAACAATGCCAGACCTTCCAAGTCCAGCCGATTGGGGATGGGAGTTACTGGATGGACAATGGAGACCAGTATGGAGTACCTTGCCACAAGCCCAGAAAATCTGCTATGAACTGATCCACTGCAGTTGTAAGAAGGCTTGTAGAGGGTTATGCAAGTGCTTCAAAGCAGGTCTTCAGTGTACTGCTCTATGTGCATGTAGCGGAGACTGCTATAATTGACTAGAAATCCACAAATTTACATTGATTACTTAATATAAACCCAATTGAGCATGTCTCTTACTAGAAAAATAATTTTCAACAGTTCAAAGAGTTTGATATTTGATAAAGATTAAGGATTTTTTATTGTCTAGAGTAAATATATCCATTGTTACAGCAAATCACCTTAAAAAGCAATACAATTCAAAAGTATTTTAGGAGTTAAATAAATAGTTTTTCCATGATAAAAGCATCATCACTTTTATTTATATCCGTCAACATTGTTTAACCTTATAGTTTTGAAGTAATAGAAAACATTCCGGAAGTCGGCCATCTTGGAAAAAGGCACAGGAAATGACGTCATCTGCATTTTTGCTTATGCCTCTATATCAGAAAATTGAAAGTATGAACAAATCAATATTCATGCCAAGTTTTATACGTATATTATCAAGTGCACAATTAAAATTTTGAAGTAATTAGAACAAATTTTAAAGCTCGTTGGCCATTTTGGATAACATCATCACCGGAAATGACGTCACTTGCTTTATTGGCCATGCCCCTATAACAGAAAATGACAAGTGTTCGTAAAACAACATTCCTACCAAGTTTTATTATTTTATCATCAAGTGCACGATTTTAATTTTGAAATAATAAAAAAAAGTTGGAAGTCGGCCATCTTGGATTGCGTCATCACCGGAAATGACGTCACATGCATTTTTGGAGATGCCTCGATATCACAAAATGACAAGTGTCCACAAACCAACATTCCTACCAAGTTTCGTGCTTTTATCATCAAGTGCACAATTACCCAGCTTATCCACCGGACTAGTTAGACATACATGAAATTAGTACATAATTTATATAAATACTGTTAATACCTCAACATGGATGATTCCTGATGAAATGGCACTTTTTTACCGCAGTTTACACAGCTGTAAAAGATCTGAATAGTTACACTGTCGAGCTTGTCTTTAGTAACAGGTAATTCAACAACTGTGAGTTTCTCCTTTGCCTCTTTTAGCATTTGCGCAGATTTCTTAGCAAATTCGGTTACTAAGGGCTTGAATACTGTGTCACTTCTATTTCATAGAAGCCTTCTTGGATCCGTTTGATCTTCTCATTCCATACAGTAAGTGGTACGCACCCAACTTCGTTTATAAAGCACCCTTCTCTTTTAAGTAATGATGTGTGTAAGAAGTAGGCAACTCTCTATTGTTCTGCGGCAATAGCAACCTCCCCACATAAGAATGTCTCAGTTTTCAGACTGAAAGTATATCAGCCTATAGGTAAAACATTTTAAAAATAAAATGTGCAAAAACTCTGTTTTGGAACAAAGTTTCTTTTGTACTAAAATATCTCGTCCAATCATAAGCGCTCAAAACAATAGCCAAAAGACGTTTACAATTCGATATGTTCCCCACATAGAAATTTTGATATATAAAGGCTCAGGAAATCTTAGATGAAAAGGGAATTAGATATCAAATAAAATATTAAAAAATCCGCTTAGTTTTGAAATTATGGTAGATTTTCATGTTTTAACCAATGAGATGGACGGATTAGACAACATACATGTCCAATACACACGACTAGATTCCAATGGAATCTTACCTTTTTCCATTGGAATCTAATGGTGAGTCAAATAGGAAGGATTGGGCTTCCTGTGTTATGAGCTCATATCAATATTCGTCGGGTTGGAGTTCCTGTCTAGTATCCACTATTAGAAAACTGAAATCTTTGAAATTCTAATGGTGAAAGCAGCACCATTACATTCCAATGGAAATTCCAATGGAATTCTAATGGTAAATGAAAAACTGTTTGGGCTTCCTTTGTTATTCACCATACTTTATTCGCCCACCACCATTAGAGTTCTAATGGTTCCAATGGTTCTAGTGGTGTCATCACCGCCGTATTTCACAACAAATAAATTTGTAAACAGCAAGAATACACAACATGACGAATCATAATCACTATCCTCGTCTTCTCCTTTTGAAATCATCTATTTTATAAGCCATTTGCACGAAATCCAGCACTCGACCCGACCACTGCTAAAACATCCAAACTTCATAAGGTATTAAGCTTACTATAAATCCCTCACGTTATACATCATTATATCTGTAAAGTTTATGTCGTTTTCAAAAGATTGGAACGGACTTAAATAATCGCCTTTACTAGTAGCTCGCACGGTTATCTATTATAATAATATATGTCGTTTTCAAACACTCAGATCACTACAACTTAACTTTCTAAATTCTCAATTCTGAACTTTATAATATCTACATATATTGTAATATATGTCGTTTTCAAAACAATCGGATCACTATATCAACTTCCAACTTTAAATGTATATCCAAATCAATTTCTTCACAGTATTACTTCGATTCATTCTTTATACTCCAATTATTAAAATTAATTCAACTCTAAAATATCTATATAATATAATATATGTCGTTTTCAAAGCACTCAGATCACTATGTAAACTTCCAACTTTAAATCTACAAATATCGTATTACTTCCTTTCATTCTTTATACTCCAATTATTAAAATTAATGCCACTCTTAAATATCTATATGTAATTATATGTCGTTTTCAAAACAGCCAGATCACTAAAAACATTACCAACTTTAAACGTAAATAGAAATAAATTCATTGTATATCTTATTACTTAATATATCGATTGTTTATACTCCAATTTTCAAAATAGTGTTATATAAAATAACCATTTTATTTGAACTGATTAAAGGGAAGGCAATAGAAATTGCTTGCTAAATTGTAATATTCAAATAGTTATACAAAAGAAAACAATGGAGTTAGTCTAATATCTATTTCACGGGTTTAATGACCTCACTCTACCATATTCAATATTCCTGTTACACTGAAATATGTTCTCCTACTTTCCTGATCAGCTATGTTATAATTGGAGGCATTCTTTATTTGCGGTAACTTTGCCAACAACTAAAATACTCTCTTTCAAAAAATTTGGGCAAAGTTCAGTTTCTTTTGGTCTTCCATTAGCAACCAAATTTCTAATAGAGATGTATATTGTGAAACACGGGTCGTTTTCAGACGCCAGATTTGTAGTGTTGAAATCATTTTACATATCTACTAACATGTACATATTGCTTCCACTGCTCTTTTTGGTACAAAACGGGAGACGGCTGGAACATTTAAATACCTTAACACCTATCTCAATTCAATTTCTTTTAAAACACCGAACAAACTTTAACACGTACAAATAATTGTACTCAGTAATGACATTCACGCTTACAGATGTTGATATATTTAAAGACAACAAGTACACCATTTTAAATACCATATTCACTTGACAATTTCACTGTTTTGTTTGTTCAAATGCACTGACCATTGTAAATGTTCATTTGTTTTATTATTTTTAAATATTCACCATAATATTAAGAACAAGTCGAATACATGTCAAGAAATTACAACGATGCATATATTTAAAACATGAACATAGACACTTCATCCGAGTCAATATGATTGAATCCCGACAACTATTATTACAACTGGGACAGTCCAGCTGGTCAATTATACTGCGATTAGGCCCCTGCGATTAATACTGATAGCTCTGTAATCGTGATGATATGTTTGCAATGCTTGTCCAGCTAGCCTGTTTAATTATTTGAGGGTTTCCCGTTTCGTCAAGTTGGACGAGAGAGGTCAAATTGGTGTAGTGGACCTTATGAAAACACAGCCAAGATGGATCATGAGAGCACTTACCAGCGAGGACTGCTATGTTATTAAGCTCTGGTTTTACTATGACTTGCATCGACAGCTATACGTCTACTTAAACGGTGATAAACTATGACTTGACCTTCCAAGAATGAAATGAGCTTGTTGTAAAGATCATTGTTATTATATGAAACAAATGTGCTTTTACAAAATTAAATTGTATTCACTTGTAAACGTATATCTCATTGATTTTGTTGCCACTAATAGCGAAAGGTATGAGTAGAGGGATAAAATTAAGGAAACAAAAATGAGTGATAATTTTTTGAACAATTATGATGCAATGTTTATAAGAACGGCTGCGAGGGAGACTGTTTATAACGGTCGTGAAAAATGTCGAGTTTCGTATGAACTGAAAGTCTGTTTTCCCTTGCCCTGTACCTTTTCAGTCCTTGAAATTGAATTCACAATTTATCAGTGCATGTAAATAATAAATTGTAGGCTGGATTAAATAAAGAAGAACAACAAGAACATGTTAAGCAAATAAATCAAAAATAAAACAAATTAAATAATTGTGAGGACATGATGTAGTCCTTTCAAATTTTTCTGGAAAGTGAAGTATTTTTCAATTAGCGTCATAAAGATAATAACAGCGATGTTTATGAAGAAAATAATACAGTAAATGAACTCTTTTTCAGGCAGGTTCTATAAGGGAAAGTTAATTTATTATGTTTGGGTCTGGGCTGCAGGATAATTAAAGGGGAGGGCTTTAACACATATTTGCTTGAAAAGGGGTAGAGTTCTTTATACGTTTTAGTTTAAACGCATGTACGAGACGGAAAATTTAAAAAAGGAGTATACGTAAAGAAAATATATTCCAAAATGTTTTAACATTTCTTGAAGAATATAACAATCTATGATTGAAAAATAACAAATGATATGCTCATTTCTTGAAAACACTTCTGGAAAGTGAACATTTGATATCATTATATTATAAATGATTGGTGAATAAACTATTAGTATATGAAATTACACTGTTCTTGAAGATTTTATGAAAAATACCGTGTCTTTGATGACATTAAATTAATGCCAACAAATAATATAACGAATGATATTCGTTCACTTTCAGGAAATACAAACAGTATTTCTCATTCATTTTTCAAGAACAATTAGTTGTAAATTCCTGTTAATATCATATGTATAAAAAATAGGAGTTTCTGATAATAATAGCTAGAGCAGCTTTTTCAAATATACTATTTAGAAAATCTTCAAAATTCGTTAGCAAATCAAAATCTAGTCCTTTTTGTAGATGTCATATTTTATATCTTTTTCAATATTTTTCTATTCTTGATACCTGTTTGAAAATACTTATTTTCTTTATAAATTTATTAAACGCAAACAGGCAGCAAAGGTTTATATAAATACAGAACATGCATTTCACAGATGGCTACAATCATGTGCAAAATTGTTGGGACATTTTTTTATGAGCGTTTTCAATTTCGTTTAAAAAAATTTACAAAATCTATCAATTTGATTTGCAAATCCCCTCCCCCTAAGCAATGTTGATTGGTCTTTTAAATGAAAACCGTTTCACATTCCCACAATTCAAAATTGAAACGGCTGAGAGGGGAAAACGGAAAAATGATGGTGAAATATTTTTCATGTTAAAACCACATAATTTCCCAAGGTATTTTGAACATGATTGTAGCTCTTTGTAAAATGCATCCTGGTCTAGATTTCTCCTTTAAATTTTATTTACTACAATATTTCATTCAAAAGTTTTTTCACTTCTATTCAATAATGTATGTATATACTCAGTCAGACTCAACAAATCAGATGCAATTGAAAAGAGAATAATCTCTGACTACGTTACATGTTATTTTTTTTATCATCCAGTGCTCACTTCTTTCGTTCATAATTGGTAGTCTTCCACGAAAGTATGATTGCAGCTAAATTAATTGATTCTCATAGTTTCATTAAGAAAACAGTGACTTTAATATTATCAACGTTTTCCTATATCTGACATTTCATATACTCTTTTACATCAGATCTCACTTACAGGTGCCTGTTCTCTATAGAACTTAGATTTTCATAAATATGAATGTCAATCTTCTGTTTTTCAAAGGCAACACGTACCTAAAATTGTTCATTGCAAAAGAGGGATCAAATCGTTAATTATATATTCAGACTGTGCATGAAATGGGTTACATCAACTCTGATCGACAAAAAGGATATTAATAATAACACAAATACAATATTGTTTTCCATTACAATAATATGTAATTCTAACAATTTATACCTAATGCCGATAAGCTATATGCCAAGTTCTTTTATGGAATCAACATTCTGGTATATCTTGTACTAGCTCTGCATGATTAGTTGATGACACATAATTAGGACTAATATTCTAATGACCGGTTATTATTACTCGGGATTCCTGTGGAATCCGAGTATAGGTTTCGCCTTTATTATTTTTTTTCATCTTCATCGCCAAAATGCCACGCAAGCGCACTATGGTCAATGTCACTTATACACACAAATATACGAAATAAACTGATGTATTACGGTAATTCGGTGTTTACTTAAATCAAACACAATCCAATAATGGTAATATACCATTAACTAATGTATTAGTGTGCATGATAATAAGTTTGACAAATGTAACTTTTCGCCGAATTTATTGCCTAGAAGCGATCAGTTTTGAAAGCGATTTAATTAAACGCTGAGAAGTTTAGACGTCGAGAAAACATAATTACGCTTTAAGTAAACGGAAAGTATATCAATTCATGTTAACTTAAAAAAAACCTTAAAATATAACTCTCGATGTTCTCTTTTGTTGTCGACGTTAAAAATAAATGATACTTTAACTCATGTTTTAAGGTCATGTTTTAATTTATTACCACTCAATTTAATATCAGGTTTTATGTGTTAAAAAAATTACTGTACAAACATTAAAATCGTGCAACATAGAGTACGCGCGTTTATTACCGTGAACCAAAGTGTACTAACTAAAATGAACAAGATCGAACTAAATACCGCTAAAAACCACTCCAAATACTATATTTATTATCGCTTCTTTTGATCTTAATTATTTAAAATGATAGAAAAATTATTTTGTCATCTTTTTATCTATCTAATTTGCCTAAATGTCTGACAAACAATAACACAAACTATAAAAGAAACTAAAACGTAAATATTGCAACTAAGAAACGGCACGCCATGAAAAAATCACTCCAAACTCGTTGAAAATAAGACACTAGCTTGTGGCTGTCTTTCAACTGGCCCAAAACTTCGTCCGAAACAATTATCTTTAAGGTAAGTACAGCATGCCTCTGTAGTGTGAATGAATACTCTCTCGGCCGCCGTTGTTATTCTCACTTTAATTTCACCGCATTTCCTGAACACTCTTCGTTCTCGATGCATCATTAAAATATAATAAGGAGGAGGGGCTTGCGAGGATGGCTTTTCGCGCACCCATCCCTTGCAGCCATAACAAGTGCAGTGGTTGCCGCAGTATATTTTACCATTAGCAGTTTGTATGGCTCATCCTCCGAGAAAACCTCACTGTCGGCCTCTACTCTATCACCATAAGTACCAACATCTCGTTATTTGTTTTATTACTTTTTGTTCAATATCTATATTTGTGTGGTTATTGTATTATATGTATTGTATTATATTGTATTGTATTAAATTATCATTATTGTATTATTTATTGATTTTTTAATTTATTTATACTTTTACCGTTACCAGCTACCCTTTACCCGCTACCCGCTACCCGCGTTTTAGACCCGCCGTTTATAAGAACCCGGCTGGGCAAAAACACAAACAGTACTTCGATTCAAATCACGTAATAAAAGTTATTCTGTGTATGATTTAACCTAAACACTCCAATAATGTTAATAAACCTTTAACTAACGTATTAGTGTTATAATAAGTTTGTCAAATGTAAGTTTTCGTGTTGATCTTCTGTGATCTTCCTTTGTCTTTTTAATGTATTCCAAATGTACTAATGTTCTATTTGTATGGCAACGTTTTTGAAATTAGGTGTATACATTAAAATTATTTTGCACATTAAAGAGAATCCCGAGATTACGCAGTTATGCGTCTTGTTTTTTCTAGGCTGGAACAATCAATCAATCCATCAATCAATTTATTCATTCTCAGTCATTGTTACAAATGATATCAATAATATTTCTAAAATTACATCTCTTTCGCTAAAAACAAACCAGAGTTTTCCCCTATTGTAGTTAACGATAAGCCTTTAAAAGTTATAGAAAGTACTAAGTTATTAGGTCTCACTATCAATTGTAATCTAACTTGGAATACTCATGTAGACGAAATAGTTAAAAAGGTCTCTAAGAGGTTATACTTTCTCGTACAGTTAAGAAGGGCTAAGGTCCCAGTATCCGACTTAGTTATTTTATGTCACATGTATTAGATCAATTATAGATTATGCCATTCCAGTTTTCTACTACGCTCTACCTAATTATTTAAAGCTAGAACTAGAACGCCTACAAAAAAGAGCCATGGCCATTATTCATCCTAACATAAAGTACGTAGACGCTTTAAGTTTATCAAACATTGAATCATTAGATAAGCACCACGAACTATTATGTAGCAAATTATTCAACAACATCTTAAGTGATAGCAGTCATAGTCTGAGATACTTACTTCCCACCAGGCACAAGGCCAATTATAATATCAGAAATAAGCGACTTTTTAACCTACCTAGAATACATACAAATCGTTTTAACAACTCATTTATTATTAATATGTGTAGGCTTTACAATTAAGTAGTTTTAGCAGTGTTTAGACCACAAATATTCATATATTTTATATCTTAACTTAATCAATTTTAGTATATCTTTTAATAATTTAGTATTCTTGTATTTAGTATTCTTATTATATATTGTATCAAATTGTAAATATTACGCAATTCAGTTAGCAATCACTACTGCAATGTAATTTTATTAATAAACCTATCTATCTATCTACAATTATTAGGTAAGTGTAAAAAATGATCAAGAATAGGAGTCTAGAAAAAGCACGATATGCTTATAGAGTATAGACCCCTGATATAAAACTACATTGATTAAAATACAAATTGTAGATAATATATTTAAATAATCGATTGGTATAATCATAAGTAAATTGATAATTGCACTCTATGATTTGTAATTAGATTTATGAACTGTAACAAATATAATTTTCTATTTCACTTAAAATTAATCGAGTTACATAATTTCAAATATCTTTTAATTCTCATTGATATATTGTAATAATATTTCTTCTTTAATTAATTTTTTGAATCTATTAATAGTTTTGCAATTGACTTGTAATTTTTTGTATTTGTTCCATATTAACGGTCCCATATAAGAAATTGAAAATTGACTAAGCTTAGTTTTTCTTGAAGCAGTATGATAATTAGACGATTGCCTTGTGTTATGACAATGAATTTCAGAGTTAAGTTTAAAAAATGGTTTGAATGTTTCAGGTAGCTGGCAAGTATTAAAAAGATACATTATCGAAGCTATGTTTAGTGTAGTTATGTCTTCTATTTTGAGAATGGAACGTCGCCTTGAATTAATTTGTTTTGAGAATCTAATCACACAAGGTGAAAACAAAAGCCTACTTCTATTTCAATAACTTCAAATTAAGTAGAAGCTCTACTTAGCGGGTATTCCATGGGCCAGAATTCAGAAAGTCATGTATGAACTAAATTAGGCTATTTGAAGCGCTTACTTGATTAGCATTCGTTAACATCCTAAATGGCTAGCATGGTATACAATAAAGAATCTAGAAACCAAAGATCTTAATCCAATTTGACTAGAAACACATCTTTCTTTTCACATCATATATAGTTGGGAGTTAATGACCTTATTTTTAGCATACTTTTACATACTCCCTTAGTCCAAGTGGTAGGGGTGATCGGCGGAGATTTTGAAAATGACCCCTAAAAGGTACGCACAGATACAAATAAAGCAGAGTAAAAATGCCGATCACCCTTACCACTTGGATAAAGGGAGAACACCCCCGGGGTTAGACTAAACTACTTCATAGTACAACCTATCCTATAATACATTTTTAGCATCGAAACTATTCATTCTTCTTATAATAAATAACAATTATATTTAGTTTCATGTAGTTTATGTAGATGTAATGTATTATCTATTTAGCTGTGTAAGCAGTCGATATAATTACTAAAAAATTTTATAAACTATTAAAGACTCCATAGCTAAGTCTTATAATAATCATCTGTTAGTATAATCCTAACCTAAGGTCTAACTTTAATTTTAATGTCTTACACAATATAGTAGTTCATTATTCAGTCTGTTAGTAAAGGTCATCACCACATGTACATGTTGCCTTAGCTAATATCACAATTTAACCTATAGCTTTTAAGTAGTAACCTTACCTACATGTTGCTAATCCTATAAGTAATCCTTAATGTTCATGTTTATCCAAATGCAGTTATTAAAACCATATAATTCGATATATTCATGCTAACCATTATTGTACATACATAACCCATTGAAGTCATAGGTATTCAGTTTCATTGTCATCACTTAGTTTACTAATCTCAGGTCACATAAGACTGTGATGTTATTTTTATTAGAATCTGGGGGAGGTGGGATGGCAATTTATAAACGACTAATGCGTTCCCCCAAAGACATCTTGCTCAGATCCAAGCTCTTAAAAAAGAAAAAGGTGGTAGCCTTTGGGTAGTTAGGTAAAGTATGTAGTATGGTAAAGTTTAAAAATGCGAGCCCTGGATTCTACAAATATATCAGCTAATATATTTACTGTATTTAAAAATGACTGACTTTGAGATAGCAAAATGGGAGAATAGGAGATTTAATTTGAAAAATCAACAATATGAAAATACGAGACTTTCAGGAATTAAAACGACGAAAATGCGATACTTTGACTTTTTGGAATAAAAAAGAGGAAAATACTTTATTTCATAAGTACTGAGATTTATGTATAAAATTCCAGTGATGTAAAAATCGTTCGGTTTTAAGTCACAGCCAATCAGCGATGCGAACGATGAAATTTCACTATCGTTCGCGGCATCTGATTGGACGAACGATTTTTTTCACTAGTGAAAAGGTTTTGTGCGGGAATCTACCTCACTGGCGCGAAAACTTTCAACCGCCTTTGGTCAAAATGTTGGGAATGTTTGTTGACAGCGATTCGACTGAAA
Organism: Metridium senile; assembly: GCA_949775045.1. Taxonomy (NCBI): domain Eukaryota; kingdom Metazoa; phylum Cnidaria; class Anthozoa; order Actiniaria; family Metridiidae; genus Metridium; species Metridium senile. Next base: position 7,355,208 of record OX459109.1, read on the forward strand.
ATGTTATTTTAACACAAGAAAACAAAGCTATTTCGAAAACATATATCCAATGTGATGTTGCTATAGAAAAACGTCTTGGAATTCAAGAAAGAAGCAAGAAAAGTTGACAAATTTCTAGCTGTAACCCAGTTTATTTATTACTTTCAAAGACGGGAAAGCTAAGACTATTCTCGCTCTGAAGTTAATTATTTGGTTTTGAGCGACATATGAAGAAAACAAGTGACATGAATGACCTCCTATTTGAACAGACAAGTCCTTCTTTCCAAACAGAAAGAGCTAAAGAAAAAAGGAAATGAAAAAACTATAAATATAGTGAAGCAGTCGGCAAAGTTCACACTAGAGGAATCTCGCTCAGCTACTGCCGAAGCGTTGTCAATGCAAGACTATTTAACCATTTAATAATGCTTTTTAAAAAAAAGCATTGAAGATAAGTAAATTTGCCTTTTACAACGGTATTCTTCATGATTTTGTTGCTACTTTTCGTTGTTTAACATTTTGAAAGAAAATATTGAATTTTTTTAATCATTGAATCGTTTAACCATAGTATTCATTTCATGGTATATTTGATGCATGTTGTCATTAATGTTGAAAATAAATCTCAGTACTTATAAAATAAAAAAATTACATCATGGTTAGTTCGCTTGTACGATTTTATTCACTCGTTGTGTAGAATTACAAACTCACTCGCTCGCAGAGCCTCGCTCGTTCGTTTGTAATTCTTCACAACTCGTGAATAAAAATCGTACGCCTCACTAACCATGAAGTAATCTCTATATACTATATATACTAAAAGATACACTACAGTTTATTTTCAGACAAAAAGTGAATAAATGCCCCGTAAGTAGGCTCAACAAAGTCGCGAAGTGCTGTGCGTTGGAGTTGAAATAAAACGTAAATTATAACCGACTTTCAAAAGTTTAATCAAATCGCTATGAATTTCAGAGAACAAAATTATGTACAAATGGAAAAGAAAAGAGAAACAACGTGCAAGACCTCTCTGGTCGAAAAGTAAATCTTCCACAATCCGTGCGGCGAAAAAAACAAAAACCTCCACAAAAATATTGCCATCCAACCCCTCCCCAACTTCTAATGGCCCACCCCTTAGATTATCTAGGCTATTAGTATTCTTTAGTCTATTTGCTAGAACAGAATTAACTACCATAACTATGATTTCTTTTAAATCATTTGTAGTAGTGATTCTACATACCACTATATTGTATCTAAGTTTAATGATTATATACCGAATCTTGTAAATCTTTTAGCGTATAAGAGTAATGTCTTAGAGCTTCGCGTTTATAGATTTTTAATCAATTATGATTTCATTCTTTAATAAAATTGGCTAACATGCAATCCTCAGTTCTCATTCGTTTTCACTGGTCTCACGAGTCGCATTGTTAGATACAGTCAATTCAAAAAACATTGTCGTGAATAGGCTTTAAGTCTGCGCGTCGACTAGACCGCAAGGTAGCATGGGTAGAAATCACCTAAGCAGCGAATTATTCGATGTACCCCCTTTGTCCAAGTGGTAGGGGTGATCGACGCACCGTTTAGGGTAAAAATATTTCCTGTACGTACCTTTTAGGGTCCTTTTAGCGTTCTGGCTCAAAAATCAGTTACGTAACATGATTTAATTTGTACCTTAAAGAGTCATTTTTACTCTGTTTTATAGATCTGTTGGCGTAAAAACCAAACAAGGCTTTATGAGTTATTTTTATCGGTGCGTAATTTAGGGATCGTTTTAAAAACCTCGGCCGATCACCATATCAGGGTGGGGAAGAGGGGGTACCGATCACGAATCACGTGCCTTTTGTCATGATTTCACGGATCACGGAGTAACGTAAAGCGTTTTCACGAATCACAGTTTTAGAACTCGCGATGTAAACTCTATTGTTTCTACTAGGCAACGGTTTGCGCTTATTGGGCAGATAATCAATATTAACTGGATCTAACAGATATACAAAGAATAACACTGCTAGCAAATAAACCTTTCAGTAGTGCCTAACCGTTTATATGAAAAGCTTTCACGTTTTCACGGATTACCAATTCTGTAATCACGAGTCACGACAGTGAAAATCTGTAAATCACGGGTCACGGGCGAAGATTATTTCACGGATCACGGCTTAAACTTTTTGCTTTTCACGAATCACAGGCCAATTTTGAGATGAACCAGGAATCACGGAAAACCTCTTCCCCACCCTGGAAATCTTGCTAGTAGAAGCTACTTTTTATTAATCATTTCATAATGCTATGGAATGAATTCACAACCAGTTACAAAGGACGAAGCTGTTACTAATGGATATTTAATAGTATTGTAAGCATTCGTAGAGTACGATACAGTGCACTACATGTAGAAGTGAAGAGTGAAGACAACAACAGTATAATACTTAGTGTTGTTTAGCGGTAAATATCAGTATTGCTCCTTGTAATTATTTCTTATATATTTTCGAATTAAAGTAACACTGCTAAAGTTTATCTGTCAATAGTTTTATTTTATTGCCGACTCGGCTAAAAGCTTCATGTTATTAATATAATGAGTAAATGATTCATAACTTTATAGAAAATGTTTGATTGAAAATAAAATTTATTTGTTTTTGGGTTCCACCTTGCTATCAGTGAAATTCATTGAAAACAAATATTGATTAAATATCATTGCATTTCTTTGCTCTATTGTCTCCTGATCGCCACCACAATTTTTTGCGTGCAAAGAGAGTCGATATCTGAACTCAGGGTTTTCACAATTTACATGCTGTTCATGACCATATTCATATGACCATGGTAATCACCATGAGAGAGAAAGCAAAAGGAAAGGGTTCTCTGCGTAGGAGGCTAGTAATCATTGTTTATGACAGAAAAAAAAACAAATTCGTATACCCTGTTTATGACAAGGAATAATAAAAATGGGACCCTGTTTATGAAAGTTTAGGACCCTGTTTATGCCGCGAAAACGTGCTAAATTTCACGAAAGACGAAAGACCGCGCTTATCATCGTATTACCTAATTAATATACCTCAATATGACAAAAAAAAAAATAAGGAAATCGAGAAATGGGGTCAAAATATACCCTGTTCATGACAGAAAACTCAAAAACCCATACCCCGTTTGTGACAGAAAGCTCGATAAACCATACCCTGTTCAGCAGATCATCCCCGTATAATAAATATATGGGAGTACTCCCCCCCCCCCCCCCCCCCTCGGGTCGATTAGCTACGTCGGGATTTAAATTATAATTTAATCCATTATCTAGTTCAAAAAACTCGATTTTAACGATATATTTCACAATTTTTGACTACGTGCCTGAAATATATACCTTTCATTCAAAATAGTTACCACTAGAACGCTTAGATTCCATTGGAAAAAAAGAGTTTCCGTTGGATCCAATGGTAAGTCATCGAGATGGTAAGCCCTAACACAATGACGTCAGCGAAATTTCACACAGGAATACCAACAATAGAAGTGCACTATTAGAACAAGTAGAATAATTCATATTCCATTGGAATATCATTTTTTCCATTGGATCCATTGGATCCATTGGAATGACTTTTTGGCAGGCTCTTCTCTGGCAAGCTAATTACTTATGCATATTCCACAGGAATCCCAAGAATAGAAGTGCACCATTAGAACAACTAGAATAATTCATATTCCATTGGAATATCATTTTTTCCATTGGATCCATTGGATCCATTGGAATGACTTTTTGGCAGGCTTTCTATAGCTAGCAGGCTAATTACTTATGCATATTCCACAGGAATCCCAACAATAGAGCTGCACCATTAGAACAACTAGAATAATTCATATTCCATTGGAATATTATTTTTTCCATTGAATCCATTGGATCCATTGGAATAACTTTTTGGCAGGCTTTCTATAGCTAGCAGGCTAATTACTTATGCATATACCACAGGAATCCCAACAATAGAGCTGCACCATTAGAACAACTAGAATAATTCAAATTCCATTGGAATTTTATTTTTTCCATTGGATCCATTGGAATGACTTTTTGGCAGGCTCTTCTTGGGCAAGCTAATTATGCATATTCCACAGGAACCCCAACAATAGAAGTGCACCATTAGAACAACTAGAATATTTCATATTCCATTGGAATATCTTTTTTTCCATTGGATCCATTGGATCCATTGGAATGACTTTTTGGCAGGCTCTTCTTGGGCAAGCTAATTACTTATGCATATTCAACAGCAACCCCAACAATAGAACTTCTGTGGACAGCTAATTACTTATGTATTTTCCACAGGAATCCGAAACTTTGATATACATAATGTGTATTTAGCTTCCTGCTCTCAATGTCACTTCAAGAAACCCATCGGTCCATCCACATATGGCTTCCAATGGATCCAATGGATCCAATGGTTCCAATCATCAGTGTGATGCTCAAAAAAAATTTTTTACCTACATAAATATTTAAGACTCCAACAACCAAAACATGCAGGATCAAAAATAGGGAACCCAAACAATTTTTACAATCCATCATTAGAATAACTCAAACTAGAATAATTCATATTCTATTGGAATATCTATTTGGCAGGCTATGCTAGATCTCTGGCAAGCTAATTACTTATGCATATTCCACAGGAATCCCAACAATAGAAGTGCACCATTAGAACAACTAGAATAACTCACATTCCATTGGAATATCATTTTTTCCATTGGAACCATTGGATCCATTGGAATGACTATTTGGCAGGCTCTTCTCTGGCAAGCTAATTACTTATGCATATTCCACAGGAATACTAACCATAGCATTGCAATGAGATTTATTAAACCATTGTTTCTAATCGTCAATATGATTGCGTAAAAAAAATTTGACTTTAAAATGTTTTAACAAGTTTGCGGCTTCTATATTAAACGTCACAACCAGGAAAGCCGAATAAATTTCATATTGAAAAGTTGGAATTCCTGTGCCTAAGGTAACTGCAATGATGCAATCTATGTTAATCCGATGCATCCATTGGTTCAAATTATTGATACATTTGGATTCAAAATTTTTTTGACACTTGTGCATTTTCATCAATATTTTTCAGATAAAGCACAATAGTAAAGACTCTTAGTTAAACTTTCAGCATCATTTAGGTACTTGGGTACCCTATACCTATGCCAAAGTACATTTATCTTCTGACCACTAGAATTCCAAAGTATTCCAATGGAAACTTAAAAACTCCATTGGAATCTAGTCGTGTGTATTGGACAACCCTCTCATTAGACAATGCACAATAAGCACCTTTCTGCATTCCATTGCCGTTTGCCTGTCTCGTTCTTACACACATCATTACTTAACAAGATCGGTCTTAGATGGAATTGCTTGTGATTTCGAATCTCCGAAGAGAAGAAACCCTCGAACTGTCAGAGTTTGATCAACTTGGATTTCGTCAAGTTGTTGCGTAGTCGATACACGTGTGACCGATAGCATGGCGTCTTGTGGACTGTAAGGTACATTGGTCTCTGAAGCTTCGTGTATTTGAGTATTGGCGTTTACCCAAATGACATTCTTTTCAGATGCATGGTATGAAAACTTGGAGATCTTACACGGATGACCACTTTCTGCTTTACTTTCAACTGTCGGTTTGTGCTTTTTTGGTGAAAATGAGATTGCTTTAATCATACGATCGTTTTGTTGAAGTTGAAAGGAGAAGTACTGAGAACCCTTCTTGGAGACTTTAGTTGGGCTCACGTTTTGTATGTATCCTAAGAATGTTTGGTCGTCAGGACGCTTTGGTATATTAACACTTGTTGAGGCAGTCGATGGTCCTGAGAGAGAATTGTTATCAGGAGGTGAATTGGCAGCACTTGGTGATGAAGTCGATGGTAACGGTTCTGAATCGTCATCTTGCTGCGTTATTTTCCCACGTGTAGAAACTGAAAGAAAATTTAAGTTTTATTGAGAATAAATGTATAGAAATTGTCATTTGAGAGGTGTTTCAAACCATACCTTTCTTTGAATTGGGCTTCAAGTTCTTTGACATTTCTCTGAGAAACTTTCAACTTACAGTCACATTCAATGGGATGGAAGAAGAGAATGACAACTTGTGCAAGCGTGCAGAGAGCAATGGACATGTGGCAACTTCGGGAACGTTCGGTTATAATCGCTGTGGCGTTCGGCCAAACTGGCTAGGAACGCCTGACGATTCCCTGACGATGCCTGGCTTCGCAGGCTGAATATCCATAGATATGTTTATGTGCTTTGTGATGCAGAATGTATTGAAATTTTAACAGCATCATGATCTGAATAATAAACAGCGAACACAAAACATTGCGTTAAATGGAAATCATTGGCTGCTGTATAAACATGGTCAAGTAAACTTCCACTTGAAACAAAGGTGGGACTTTTTACTACTTGATTGTAGTTTAAAGAATTCATTAATTGTTTAAAAGGTTCTACTTGTTGATCATTTAAGTAGTTAATGTGGAAATCACCGAGAATCATATCGATATGATGAATGTTAAATATAGATCTGAGATCATCGATGTATTGAAGGATATTAGAGGTGTTTTTATTTTTTGTAAAGTAGTACAATAGACTTTGTAATGCTGGTTTCATGGTTGATAAGAACAAATTTTATTCATTAATGGATTGAAAATATTCATATTCTTGGATTTCAATATAGTTTTTGGTGCATATTGCTAAACTTGAAAATCTGTCTGAATGATGATCTTGTCTTTAGTTAATAGTGTAAAGGGTTGTAGGTTATGTTATCTCTTATTTGAATGTCAATGGTATAGTATGCAATATTTGTGTCTCTGTAAAAGCTATAACATCACTGTTCAATACTTCGGATGGGACCCAAAGGACATGGTAAATCAAGTACAAAGTATGTACAGCAATTTAAGTGATTTGACTGTAAAATTTAAAAATTAAACGAGGCTTACCTGTAATTTTTCAGAGACGGGTTCGTCCGTCTTCTCCGACTCATCGAGTGACTGTACAATTTCGTCCAATACATCGTCTTGGACACCAACTGCATCCTCCTTTTCGTTTGCTTCTTTTTCTCCTTCATTAAGGAGTTCATCAACTTCATCTGATACGCCTGGTTCAGGCAATTGGCGCGACTTTTTACCAGCGGCAGATTCTGCCTCGTCGTTAGCGCCATTATTAGGCATTTGAGCGATGCGCTCATTTCAGACATGTTTCAATTGGCCTAGGTTGGTCAATATATTCATCATTTCCCAGTTGTTTTTTTTCCTGAGTATCTTCAACAGGCCCATAGGGTTCGTCTCGTAGGATTTCGTCTTCCATAATGGTTGAAATAAGTGTATACGATCAAGTGCCATCTTTCGTTGGCCTGTTTGCTCGATAACCGAACGCAACTGATTGCTTGCTTGCCGCGCGCTATCTCACGTGACTTGGTAGTGACGTAGACCAATGACGAAGTAGAATTGAAGGACTTTAAAGAAAGAAAGCTGTCGGAAAGTTTTACGAAAACTGAAGTTCTAAATTAACATAGATCCCACATTCGATTTTGTTAATATGGTTTGTTGATATTTAGTAATATTTTTATTTAGTGCTTTTTGAGCACTCTATTCTTAAAAAGACAAGGTATTTACACAGAAATAGTTAGTTTTATTCGTTAGTGACGTTATAATTGTTATAAAAAGCAAAACAATACACTACTAATTAACTTTTTGTTGCAACTGAGTGTATCGGCGCGGGCCGGTGCAAAGCATTTTTGTGTATTTCTTGGTGTATTTTTTCAGTACTTTTAATCATTAAAATGATAACAGACAATAAACAAATTTCAGAGTAATTAGTTATTATGCTTATCATTGAAAAGAGTGACAACCCATTTGGTGTTGTACTTTGTTGTTTTGGCCATGCTCTCGTCCAGCAATTTTGACCTGTCTTCTTCGGCTCAAAACAGCGAAACGGCTGCTAGTTCTTTTTGTCTCTTCATTTGATAATTTATTTTCATCGTCAACTTTCTTTTCTTCGACGTTTTCATTGAACAAATTCAACTCAAAACACGGAAAATCCAAAGAAGACATTTTTTAATTTGCCACCGGTAGTCATGACAACGTTTCGTGCTCTGTTGAGTTATAGAGAACGCTTCTCAGCCAATCAGAGCGCGCGCTTTATATCAAATACTTTATAATGAACGTGTGAGCAGTGTTTGGTGCTAAAATAATAAGTGAAGAGCATAGTTAATAAAGGGGAAGCGGGACACACATTCAAATATCCATTATCCCTTCCTTTCGTTAACACGAAGGAAGGAATGTTTGATCGTGGAAGGTATGTGAATACATGGCAAAGCCTTCAGCTCTAGCCTGCTACTACTGAACTCACTTTACTTCTTACCTAAGAACAGCTGTAGATCTTCACGGATCACGGCAGAATTGTACGGTTTTTTAGCTATAAGATATACGTTGCAGTGTTAGTTGGAGTTAGTATGAATCCAAGATGGCGGACGAGTAGTGTTCACGTTGTTGGCTGAGAACTAAATGGCGTAGTACTACATATCAATCAAACCATACATCAATCAATATGTCTAAAGAACCAGATAAACTTACAATTAACTCAATGAAACAGATGTGGAAAGAAGAACTGTTACCTAGTATTAGGAGTGAAATAAGAAACGAAATCAAAGTAGAGATTGACCAACTGAAGCAATCTATCAACCAACTCTCAGATCGGTATACTCAGATCGAAAATTCTCAATCATTTATCTCACAAAAATTTGATGAAATGGTTAGATCACTACAAGAGTCCAAGAGTCACATCTTATCCCTAGAACACAAAATAAAGAAGCAAGAGAGTTTAATGGCAGAGCTAAAAGAAGAAGCGAGTTCTCGCGATGAAGAATTGGATGAAATGCAACAATATTCTAGACGAGACTGTATTGAAATAGTGGGGATTCCGCGTCTGCCACAAGATAATCCTCGGAAATTGTTTAAAGAGTTATGTTCCTCGATTGATATCAATTTGGAAGACCACGAGATCTCAACAGTTCATCGGCTTCCCGATACGAAGAAAACGAAAAACCGAATGATTGCTAAACTTGTTCGCCGCGATATGAAAGAAAGGATTTATCAGAGCAAAAAAAAACTGGTAGGTAAAACTTCAAAGATATTACCATCAGTTAACTCAGATAAATCGTTAACTAATCCATCCAAGATATTCATTAATGAATCCTTAACAAGCATGAGAAAGCAAATATTCAGTAAAGCGTACAAATACAAGAAAGATAACGACTTCAAGTACCTATGGACATCCAATGGTAAAATATTCTTAAAAGAGAATGATTCTTCACCAGTAAATAGTTTTACCACCATGAGAGCCTTTGAAGACTTTGAAGTGTCACACTAGAAATAAAACATTGACTATCAAATGAATCATACAGAAAAATCAGATACTGATTTCTACAACTTGCTTCCAAATCCTGATCAATCTGATGAGCAAGACTTAGACAACATGCTTCAACTACCATCATCTGAATATTTCTCAGCTTCTGAACTTAACAATTTTCTTAATTCCAAAAACTGTACCAAATCATTATCAAGTATTCATTTTAATATAAGAAGCCTACCCAAAAATTTTGATCAATTGAATGATCACCTTTCTACATTTGATAGGATAATAGATATAATAGCTATTTCAGAAACTAGGCTTAATGACAAGACTGTTTCTAATATTGATCTTCCCCATTATGATTTATATCAAGATAATTCCCCAACTATGGCAGGTGGTGTTGCTCTATATATATCCAAACATCTCAAATCAAAACATAGACCTGATCTTAAGCTTCAAATGGAGTCAGTTGAATCTTGCTGGGTTGAATTTGACACTTCTAAGTGTAGAAGTACAATAATTGGCTGTGTTTATAGACACCCACATGCCAGCCTTGAGGAATTCACTCAACAATTAGAAGAATTAATTAAACAATTTAGTAATAACCAAACTATTTACATACTAGGTGATTTTAATATTGACCTTCTGAAATATGAGGATCACCTACTTACTGAAAATTATGTTAATATGTTGTTTAGTAATTCTTTTTATCCACTTATAACTAAACCTACTAGAATAACTGACCACTCTGCTACCCTCATCGACCATATTTATACAAATTCTCCTAATTTTGACTTTACCGCAGGAATTATATCACTTGATATTACAGATCATTTACCTATCTTTTGTGTTTTACCAGATAATAAGAGTAAAGACAAAACAATTATTTACTATAGAGATTACAGTAAATTTAACAAGGAAAGGTACCTACATGACCTACAAAATATCAATTGGCATTCTACTTATGATAACAATTTAAATATTTCTGCAATGAATATTGTAAATAACATTCAAACAGTAATAGACAAACATGCTCCAATGAAATTAGCATCAAGAAGGAAAACAAAAGTCCTGAAGAAACCATGGCTAACCAAGGGAATACTTCAATCCATTAAAACCAAACAAAAAATGTATCACAACTCAAGAATGAATCCGCAGGACATTGAAAAGTCAGTTAAGTACAAAAACTATTCCAACTTACTAAATAACATTATAAAACAGAAGAAAAAATTATATTGGACAGAACAGTTTGATAACCATAAAACTAATTTAAAGAAAACATGGAAATTGATAGGTCAACTAGTGAAGAGGAAAACTAAATCTGAATTGTTTCCTGATAAGCTAGTGATTAACGACATTGATTATCTTGATAAGAATCAAATAGCTGAACAATTCAACAAATATTTTACTAGTATTGGTCCCGAACTTGCTAGTAAGATAACTGATACTGATGAGGATGTTACAAAATATATCCTATCATCACCTACATCCAGTTTTTACTTATCTCCAGTATCAAAATTGGAAGTTAGTCATAGACTCAAATCTCTTCAGACCAAAAAATCATCCTCTGATATACCTTACTACTTCATTAAATTGGCTAGCGAGGAATTGGCTGATCCTATTACCTTCTTGGTTAACGAATCTATAAAACAAGGAATTGTTCCTGATTTATTCAAAGTTTCTTGTGTAATACCAATATACAAAAATGGTGATTCAACAAATCCATCTAATTACAGACCAATAGCTATCTTACCATCCTTAAATAAGATCCTTGAGCGAATTGTTTATGACCAACTTTTACACTTCTTAGATAAATATAATATAATTCATAAACATCAATTTGGATTCAGAAAAAATCATTCTACAGAACAAGCTATCCTTGAGTTGACAGACACCATAAAGAAATCAATTGACAATAAAGAACTAACTTGTGGTATTTTTTTGGACTTCACCAAAGCATTTGACACAGTTGATCATAAAATACTTCTTTCAAAACTTTCTAAATATGGTATCAGAGGGCTAGCCTTGAGCTGGTTTACTAATTACTTAACTAATAGAAAACAACAGGTTAAAATTAATAATATTACTTCTGATCTTAGAGAAATCATATGTGGTGTACCGCAAGGTAGCACTCTTGGTCCCTTATTGTTTCTCCTTTACATTAATGACCTTCCAAATTCTTCTGACAAACTAAGTTTCAGAATGTTTGCTGATGATAGCAATATCTTCTATTCCCATAAAGATCCCATGGTAATGGAAAATGTTGTTAATACTGAACTTGATTTAGTATTTAAATACTGTAAAATAAATAAGCTAACAATAAATTTTAAGAAAACTCATTTCATCATATTTAAATCTGCTAGGAAAAAAATTGATAAGATCAATATCTCACATATTGATCAAAAAGAATATGTGAAATATTTAGGAGTATATATTGACCAACACCTGAACTGGGAGCAACACATTAAAGTTGTTCACAGCAAGGTATCAAAAAATATTGGCATAATAAGGAAACTCAGATATTATGTCAATATTAAAACTTTAAGAGATATTTATTACTCACTAATATATCCATATCTTACATATGGAATCCTATCATGGGGAAGCACTTATAAATCAAATTTATCAAGAATAACAACTATTCAAAACAAATGCATAAGAAGCATGTTTTTTGCTGGTAAATATGAACATGCACCTCCTCTTTATAATTTTTTAAATATCCTTGTATTTAAAAATATTTTTGTATTTAAAGCAGCTACATTCGCATATCAAATTATTCATAACAAAGAATCAATTCCTATAGTATTTCATCATATATTAAAAATGGCTGAAGAACAGCATTCTTATAATACAAGATTTGCCTCTCGAGGGAATATAGTTCGTCCTCGTGTTAATACTAACTATGGCAAGTTTGCTTTTCAATTCTTTATCTCCAAAATTTGGGAAGAGATCCCAACACATATTAAAAAAATGACCTCCTACTCCTTATTTAGAATCTGTTTCAAAATCTATTTGATGCAATCACAAATCTAGATTGTATATACACTTAATTATTACTTCGTGAAATATTAATTGTTTATCAAATATTTCGCGAATTAATAAATTATTAATTTATTTTGACTCCCCCTTCTTGGTCTACATTTATTATTATAATTAATCTTTATTCAGTGGGTGGTTGTTGACTCGAAAGTTTATACTACTTCAACAACCACACACACTCTATTTATTATACTTTTTGATAACTTACTACATTTATATGTATTTCTATTTGTAATTATGTAAATTATTCATATTGTATTTTCTTTATTGTTATAATGTGTGTGAATAAAAAATTCAATTCAATTCAATTTTTATAGCGTTTTTCTCCCTAATTCTATCTATTTGATTTACAGTGACTTGTACCATCTCAAACCTTGTTCCCCACCCCTCTCTGATCTAAACTATTCACCTTCGTACTTCTTCCTTTTTTGAATTTTCGTTGTCTTCTTTTATAGACGAAAGACTGGTAACGATAAAATAACGAAGGGGGAGGGGGACAAGGAATTGCCTGCTCCTCGTCCTCGCTCCTCTCCGCATTCCCCAGTCAGTCCCTTAGTCTTCTGTGAAACAGGAAGCCCAATCTAAAAAGGAATACTTCTTATGCTCTCTATAACTACACACAGCACACGCACGCGTATTCCATTGCTCCAATAATTTCGAGAACTTGAAATAAAAGGCACGTAATATATTTTTGCTCTTGTACTACTTCGCTTCCAATTAACACAAACTGAATTATTATTTTCACCTTCAAATTTACTGTCTACCTCCAAAACCAAGGGCTACCCATGGGATCCAATGTATCAGGCATACTAGCCATCCTCTTCATGGACAGACTCCAGAGAGTCGCATTATCATCCTCTACTCACATAGACCACTACAGCAGATATGTAGACGACGTCTACCTTCAAACCAAAGACGAAGCTAGTGCTAACAGATTCCACAAAGAGATCAATAGCATCCACACATCGATCAACTTCGAGATTGAACATCCTAAACAAACACCTGATGGACACTCACTTTCGTTGTTAGACTTTAACGTCACCATAAAGACCAATGGAGAAAGTTCCTTTGATTTCTTCAAGAAGAAAGCTAAGAAACCCCTGTTTGTCCATTACAGATAAAAAAAAAGAACAAAAAAGAACGTCATAAGGAATGAACGGAAAAGAATTGAAGAGAGATGCAGCCTACTTTGTACCAAACAAACACGCCTTGAGGAACTAGACCAAATTTTGGAAATGAACGGATACCCTAAACATGTCATTGAGAGTACAAAATCGTCAAGAACACAGCATCCAATAAAGCCGCACCCTCAAAACACCAAATGGCTATACCTAACGACACCTTACATCTCCGATAATCTAGACCTCAAACTCAAAGACATCTTTAAACAGGAAGGCTTCAATGTGAGAATTGTCCACAAATCCTCCTCACTCCGCCAAGCCCTCAAACCCAAGTCAACACCTTCCAAGTGCACACTTAAAAACTGTATCATTGCGTCAACTAAACTCTGTTTCAAGAAGTGTGTCGTTTACAAAATCACATGCCCGAAATGTCATTCCATATACATTGGGAGCACAATACGACACCTCCATGACCGTATCAAAGAACACCCGACACCAAACAAATCATCAATCTACAAACACATTAACACTTGTCAATGCACTAAAGAAACACTCCTAATCTCCATCATTGACAACGAGAGAGATCCGTTGAACCTTAGACTTCTAGAGGCTTTCTATATTAAGAAACACAATCCCACCATCAACTCCCGTGAGGAAAGCAGTGAAATAGATCTCCTTTTGTTTTAACCCTCACGGTTGAGCAACTATAAGCGTATTTCCAACACGTAAATTTATCTATCATTTAGTCTCTGATGATGCCGTTGACGGCGGAAGCTCAGACTCTAATAAAATACATTCATAGTTACAAGGCCTCATTCGAACCTATCCTAGTAATTAAACTGAATTATATTTTCATTAGAAATTTTCAGATTTTACCACACCAATAATTGGTACTAATTTTGAATTAAAATTACTGTCTACTTTTTCAATTATTGCCTTGATACAAATAATAAACAACGCTGTACTAAACTGAATTTTGTGATCAAGGAGAAGTTATTTTACAAAATCGGAGAAGCTCAAGATAACGCGTGGTTGGGCTAGATTAGAATGCATTTGCAAAAGTGATCAAAACTCTCTCGTTGGGCTTAGCGTCATTATTAGTGTATTTGGGAGGGGGGAAGGAGGGATGGGGAGAAGGTCCGCAATATTGCGGGGGAGGGGGTGACGTTATCTTTATTGGGGGGGGTTGTTACAAATTTTACGTTGTGTTATAGGGGTTTAGTAACATCTGAACCAAAATCTCCCTCCCTCCCCCTCCCCCCCCCCCCCCCCCCCCCCAATACACTACAAAATAAAAAGCCCCCTAAGTGTGATTATCATCATCGTTATCATCAGCATTAAATTTACCATACCATAAGCATTATCGTTATCGCCATCACGATCTTAAGGTCCGTTTACACTAGCAATTTTGTCGCGCGACAAGAGCTGCGATTTCAATGGCGATTTTATCGCAGATTTGTCAACGCAACTTTGAACATGCTTGAAATTTAATGTAACTTGATGCGATTTTCTGTCTCCTAAATTCGAGCGTATTCGAAATTGCGGCGAAAAATGGCGATAAAATCGCCATTGAAAACGCCGCTCTTGTCACGCGACAAAATTGCTAGTCTATCACAACATAGACATTATTTTGATTTGTATGTTATTATTATCATCGTGATAAAATAAACCAAAACAGGAAAAAACCCAAATCAAACAAGCACACAAACAAACAGACCAAGACACAAACAATCTCACAGACAAACAAACAGACCAATAAAAAAACAATCACACAGACTAACAAACAGACCAAGAAACAAGCAATCACACAGACAAACAAACAGACAATCACACAGACAAACAAACAGACCAACAAACAAACAATCACGCAGACAAACAAACAGACCAGCAAACAGACCAATAAACAAACAATCACACAGAGAAACAAACAGACAAACAATCACACAGACAAACAAACAGACCAATAAACAAACAATCACACAGACAAACAAACAGACAAACAATCACACAGACAAACAGACAAACAATGACAGACAGACAAACAAACAAACAATCACACAGACAAACAAACAGACCAAGAAACAAACAATCACACAGACAAACAAACAGACCAATAAACAAACATTCACATAGACAGAC
Source organism: Metridium senile (assembly GCA_949775045.1). Taxonomy (NCBI): domain Eukaryota; kingdom Metazoa; phylum Cnidaria; class Anthozoa; order Actiniaria; family Metridiidae; genus Metridium; species Metridium senile. The sequence continues at coordinate 7,370,799 of OX459109.1, forward strand.
AAACAAACAAACAATCACACAAACAAAAGACCAAGAAACAAACAATCACACAGACAAAAAACAGACAAACAATCACACAGGCAAACAAACAAACAATCACACAGACAAACAATCAAACAGGCAAACAAATAAACAATCACACTGGCAAACAAACAAACAATCACACAGACAAACAAACAATCACACAGACAAACAATCACACAGACAAACAGACAAACGATCACACAGACAAACAATCACACAGACAAACAATCACACAGACAAACAAACAAACAAACAAACAATCACACTGACAAACAAACAAACAATCACACAGACAAACAATCACACAGACAAACAATCACATTGACAAACAAACAAACAGCAACCAAACGAACGAAACAAAACAAAAACCGTACCGGAAGAAAATAAATGGGCAATAACAGTTTTTTTATCTTAAATTACTTGAACAAAAACTATTGTTAAAATAAATACATTTTAAAGCAAAAAAATTCCCGAAAATCAGATTAAAAATTAAAATACACACAATGGAAAAAGAAGTAAAAAATAATTAAATGAATGAATACATATATCCATAGAATACTTATGCATACATGCACAGCAATTTCATAGTAAGAGATGAAATACATACTTTTATTAAAGGTGAATTTAATACACTAGCATTGACAAAACTGAGGGAAATCAAAGAAAAGATTAAAGCCATATACAAAATGGACTTATAGCGAGAATGAGAAAGTGAGAAACAAAGATGAACGAGGGAAAGAAAATACATGAATTCTACTAATAATATATTACAGGACGTAAGGAAATAAAAGGAGAGGATACAATACAAAATATGTCAAATTTTGAAAATAGATATAAGTATATGCGAAAAACGAGAGCCAGAAAAAGTAATATATATCGAAAGAACGTTGAATAATTATTAAATCTCACTTCAGCAACAGCACAAGAAAAAAACAAATAGATTTTATATGGCTTAAAACTGCAACGTTATACTCATGTATACAGCTAATGTAAAAAGGTTGAATACTGAATACTGCATTCTAAGACCGAAATGCATTGTACATCTTATGTAATTGTTAAAAGCACAATTTTAGAGTTTTAATTCGCCTATTTAGTGCATACTAAAAAAAACACCAGCTATACCAGCTTTATATAGAAATAGAAAAAATATATATATTAGTAATTCTATATAAGTTGACAAAAAACTACAATGCATTGCGATCTTGGAATGCACTTTTCAGATTATATATAGACGAACCATTGAATCAGGAAAGGTATCCCACCTCATAAAATACAGCCAATCAAAATGCTTGAAAGCCGTTGTATATTCGGCGGTATTCAACTGCCTTTTCCCATGAGACATTTCGGGTTCTCTTTATTTTCGTTCTCTTTATTAGTGGGATAAAATAGTTATCTCGTGACATACCGTGGAATATCTCACTCGTCACTTGTATATTTTCTTTGTACACCTAAAGGCTCGTGTGTGTACTAGATAATAGTGACTCGTGGGATATTCCACGGTGTGCCACTCGAAACCTTTGTATAACTAGTGTATAATACGAAAAGAACTAGATAAAATAGTGCAGCAAAAATGAGTAAATGAAGAAAAAACAAATTAAAAGCAAAACAAACAAAAACAAATTGATATAAAACTAAACAGGACAAAATAAAACAACAAAACAAACATTAAAAATAAGCGAGAAGATGGATACTACAACAACAACACTTCGAGTAAGAACAAAATTAAAAATGTGGCAATTATCATGTCGAACATTATTACAATTTCGGTTGCTTTTTAATAGCCTTTTTATTATACCGAGACAGCAATAACCGAACAACAACAAAAATCTCATTTTGTTTGATCAAAGTAGTTACAATGTGGTTATCTTATTGACAATTGCTCTGACGAAATAAACTCCAATATATTCCATGATAATCAGTAATCCAATTGGAGCCCGCAAAGATTACATGTCCACCAAATATAAAAATAAATCTAGTGGACATTACAATAAAAACGCCATATCAGAAATAACGGTACCTTCCAAAAAACAAGAATCATATATTCTCCCTGTTTAAAGTTACCCACAGCAGTAAAAACTAAAAGGATTATAATTATTGTAATTTCGTAGTGATTGATTCGACACGGAATTTCAATTACTTGAACAATTGGGTCTTTTCGCTATACTGGTCGATTCGTCTAACAAGAATATATTCTAGCTCATGATTTATTTATCAACGCACTGGCTAGCTGTTAGACCACAACAGTGCATGGTGGCTAAGAAACATGGGCCAGCATAATGCCTTTTTACGAGAGATTCTAAATCCTAAAGTCTGAAAAGTACATTTGGGACCCCCTCTTGATCTTGATGCAAAGGGTGATTGTCTGCAGCCATCAGAAGGTGTATTTTAGAGTGGTATAACACAGCTGTTCGTCAAACTAGGTGCTACAAGTCATCGAGAGAAAGAGTCGATATTGGGACAAACTAATCAAGATCTGATACTTTTCGCCATGGAACTATCTCTAATTGTTTTTATTGTTATGTTATCTGGGTTACGAAGTTATGGACGATCTGAGCCAGGTATGGATATATATATGTACTGACTAAATCGGACAATATTCGACTGTTGATTTTGCGGACCGTATGTAATCGATACAAATACCTTTGAGAGGTTTCTCGTTATTGAATAATAGTTACGCTAATAGAAACAAGAAATTAAAAACGGCGAGGATTGAAATATTTGTCAAAAACGACAAAATATTGTTTGACGGGATTTCACAAAATGGGTATAATAGTTTTTCTTTTTTGATGTGAAAAATGTATTTTTGATGTTGGTTATGTAAGGCCCACGTTCAAATCTACTAGAACAACCTTTGTAATTGAATTAGGATTTGCTCAAAGTTTTAGATACGGTATTTTTGCGATACACTTACACGTTTTTCTTCTTCTAGGGTCTGTTTAATTTTTGATTAACAACGACATGGGATAAATTAACTAAACTAAATTTTTTTTTTCAGTTTCAGAAGATACACATTTCAATAATTTGGAGAGGTTACAAAACAACTTGTTTTCAAACTACAGTAAGAACATTATACCGCAGAAACTCAAGAATATACCTATCAAAATAAAGTTCGATATAGCGCTGAATCAGATCATCGATTTGGTAAGTTTTACGATAAGAGTTGTATAAGGGTTGTATATTTGTGGATAATTTTTAATTTGAAGGTGACACTTTAGGGCGGCTCGTTTAGGTCGCAAGGGAATGAGATCGATTTGAAATATCCAGAATAACCCAATTGCAAAGCCCTAAAAGTTATGATGTGATTAGAGACTTAAAGTTCGGTTTGTTTGCTTTGTTATAAGAATTTTAAATAAAAGATTAAATTTCAGATCCAAGCTCAAAAACAACAACTAATATATATATAAAAAAAAAATCCGAACTTAAGATTGTTTTTTTTTTTAATCCATTGTGTAAATTTGTAGAGATGCCGGTTCTTTGTATAACTCTAGTTGTCTGAACGAGTACACGGTCGTTGAAAATGCTTAATAATTTATCTTGTTTAGCTTACAATAGTTATTTTGCATTAGAAGTCGTGTCAAAAATCGACCGTAACGTTTCAAAACAACTTGGGAATATTTACGTTCAGTGACATTGAGCGTATCCGATAGCATTTCCACTGTGAGCAGAAGAATCGACAGATTTTTCGTTTTTTAAGTTTATCAGCTTTCATAGTAGTGTAGAGGATTGTCCAATGTTAATTATTTTAATAGATTGAACGTACTGGGTCCGCTGATCGGCACAGCGATAGTTGCCACTCTCCTACGTCCTTAGTCTCGGAAGTTCCCACGTCCATATTATATGAGCCACAACATGTAAACCGAGTTGTGATTGAAAAGCTAGCTGCATTTTATAATTGCATCAAAACAAGCTCTTGTGCTCCTAGATGAGACTCGCCAGTCGGTCCATCAATAAATAGGCCATTCAAATGTCAGTTTGGCGTCTTTATTCGAGGCACTACTGGATATCACCACATCCATTGTCATATGTGGTCCCAACACTCAGTGTTAAAACCAAAAGGAACGAAGCATATAAAAACACTAGGATTTCTGATATTAAATTTCGATTCATCTGAGTGTACATAAAGGAACGCGAGTAATAAAACAATTGATTTCTTTTGTTGCTTTGTGTTTGTCTTTCAAACTTGGTGCTGTTAAGTATGACGCGAATTATGAAGTATAACCATGTTTGAAGAAAGATTTTCATTAGTTTTTTTTGTAACTGTAAATAAATCAGGATAGTATAGTTTAGTATCTGGAGTACTGTTCCAAATTACAATAACCAGAGTTACAAATAATTTTAAACTAAAAACAGAATTTCACTTTTCGAACTCAAGTCACACAAAGATTTCTAGCTTCAAAGTGGTGCAAATTTTCAACCAAAGATATCTTCATTGATGCAACATAACAAGAAAAAGCTGCTATACAAAAGCTATAATTCTCAACAACTGTATACACTCAATTCTGAGTCAATTTTTAACGTCCATCACCCCAGATGTCATTGACACTGAACGAAAAACTACAATAAAATGACGGAAAAACACCAAAGTAACTTTTTCTTGCAAGTGTAGTGGTCCGTACATACATAAGTCACAAGAGCCGTCGGGGTAAATAACTATCATTATGCTATCATGAGACATATATTTTTATGGAAAAACAATGGATTGACATATTTACAAAGTGCAAGCTACGTCCGTGGATTATGTAGCATCAACATGTTTTACTTTGTTGCTTTTTGGTTGTTTATTTAAGATTACTTTCTGAATAATAAAATCCTGAAAACTGAAAACCCCAAAGTATTTGCGCAGATTAAGACGCAGTTTTTTTCTATTTTATTTGTGAGTATAAAATGATGCTAAACTACGTCTTCAGGAAAATTTCCCACAAAAAATGTTTTCTTTGAATTCCGAACGTTTTTTAGAAAGAGAGATTTTTGGAATTAAAACAAAAATTATATAAAATTACAATTTGTTTTTTCACAAAAAAAAATAATTACAACATTTCTTGAGTCTAAAATTGCATTTAGCTTCGATTGTGGGAAATATTCCACCTCTAACTGATTTGTTTTAAACGTGATATAATCAGTTGTAAATATTTCATTGCTTTCATATTTCATGTTGAGAAAAAAAAGAACCTACATTTTAAATGATTTTTTCATGAAAACAAAATGAAAATCATATTCAAATTAGCCTTTGAATGGTAAATATATGCAAGGAGTTTCTTGTGTTCAATTGAAAGATGGTACGATTGAACAACAATAAATAAAGATATCCTACACTACACTTCCACATGCATTGTCCTAAACTACACTTCCGCATGAATTTCAGTGCGACTTTTCGGACGACGGTTGAGTGGTGTCAAACGAAATTGAGAAAAAAAAACACTGGCATTTGAAAGAAAGAAAAAAATTGGACTAAAATTTCGATTGCCAATAGATGAGCTATTTGTAAGTAGAAACAAAACAAACAACAAAGTGAAGCAATCGTTTTTAAGTGAAATAAACTAGAAATGTCATCCACCTGATTTTCAGGTTAAATATAAAATTACTAGTGGAAAGTTAGTAATCAATGAGAAAATCATTCAAAAAATTGATGATCTTTCAAGTTTATGAAAATCGAAGAAAAGATTATTCCAGTTACGAATATAGCTCGGTACATCTATTTATAGTCCAATACATCCTTGTATTTTGCTTAGCAGTGCTTACCGATAATGAATCACCACAATAATTTTCTCGTTTTAAATAATAAAAACAACAAAAATTGTTTGGAACAACAGAATTTGAACTTAAACTGGTTTATTAAATGGAATACTTGATCATGCTAGTTTTATGTTCGAAACGAATGTGTTTTATATATTATCCGTTTAGCTAAGGACGGATATATATTAAGGCACCAAATATTACCAGAAAAATCTATTCTGCGTGTGTTCCAAATCTTTGCATGCAAAAATTATGTAAAACATATGCATTGAAAATGTTTGCAGGATTAGTCAGCAGATATTTTGACATTTGAATGGTTTCCTATTGGTACCACAACAGGTTCTTTAGCATGTTAATGGTTTTCTTGATAAGTAAACACTGGTTTGGCTTTTCAACCGGCTTGCTGATGAAACGGTCGATTGTTGTGATATATTACACTTGGTATTGTAACAGGTTGATTTTAACACTTGAATAGCATCTCATTCCGATATACAAACAGAAAAAAGGCACTTGCCAGTTATTCTGATGATACAGTCTAGTGGGTTTTCATCAAATAAGTAAAGATTAAGGTAGAAGTCGCGATCGGTTAACATACAAATGGCATAATTAGATATTTTGCTTAAAAACCACAAACATCTGCAAAGCAGTAAGATATTTATTTTATACACAACAATAGTCAAACTAAATGTTGTGCACCAACAATGACGCAAAATTTCTTCGAGATATTTTCCCCCTGATATGTTTCTATCTATTTTATAGTAATATCAATTATTTTGTAAAAACAAAAAGGTACAATAGTAATTCATTTAGATTATTTTTTTGTACGCATAACGAACGAACCCCTAATCAAATTAATTATCTGTTCCATTGCTAGGCAAAGAAATATCATCGAAAGCATTTTCGTATCGAATCAATTATTTCAAGTCAATTATTCTTACAATTGTTCTTGGATTTATTTTCTTAAGAACATAACAAAGCAATAATAGAATCAATTTGTATCGGCGCCATTGCTAGGCACAAAAATGTTCGCGAATGCAATTTCGTATCGAATCAATAATCAATAGAGGATATTACATGGGCGCGCGGAGATATGAATTTTATCTTCGAGTGTTGATAAGATATCCCACGAGTGAGCGCAGCGAATGAGTGGGATATCTTTTCAACACGAGAAGATAAAATTCATATCTCCAAGCGCACATGTAATGTTCTGTTTATTATATAACAGATTGAAAAAATATATATATTTTGAAAGTTCATTGGTTGAGAGTGATATCACACATGTGCGATATCAATGATATCTTCATGACTAGGATAGGCTTTTTATCTAGTTGATATCACTCGGTATACCACTATATGTTATATAATAAAATCAATTATTATAATTGATTGCCAGAGATACCGAATTCTCGAAAGTACTTGAAACGTTTATACATAACGAACAATCAATGAACAAATAATTATTTGAATTGTACAAAATGGTACAAATTATGTTTCCAGATTGGTGTGCTTGAGAGAAAATATATATATCAATCAATGTCAAAATATGTACGAAATATTTTCGAATACATTTGGAAGATTTTATTTAAAAACGAAAACCATTTTCTGTTGACACAGAAACGACAACTGTGCATTTTTAAAACAATTTCTCAGTTCGCACCTATAACATATTCATTCCCACTAAAATAAAGATTAGTTATTTTGGATGAACAAAAATTGGTGCATTGCAAACGGGCTGTTCATTCATTAACAAAAATGATATTTTTTGGTATTAAAATGTTACAGTTTTTGGATTGCATTTGGAAGGTTTTTCTTCATTAACTGAAATATTTCGCAAAACAAAAAAATTCCATTAGTTTCGAATGCATTTAACATTTGTTTCTTTTATATTACAAAACAGTTTGCAACAAATTAAATATCATTTTTGGCAAAGTAAACATGTTTCTTCAATTTTTTCAAAATTATTTCAAATGTTTTTCTTCGCAAACTTAACGGAAAGTCCAATTAATGATAAGTTGGATTGCTAGGCAGTACTTAGGCTTCGTAAGCATGTTGCTTTTTCGTGTTTATTGTACGGCTATTATTATCGTAAGTGTTATTATTGTGAGACAACAACAAAATTACACACTATGTGGTGAGATCTAAACAAATCCCCCATGAAAACCAATTAAAACACTGTGAAGATTAATATTTTTCACAAAACAAGTTAACTTATCAGTAATTTATATGGGACTTTTGTCAGCTATGGTGACTTCGATATGTTCGTTTTCTCAATATTTCATTTTTTATTTTCTTCTATTTTGATCCAGTGAAAATATGTATATCTAAGTTTATTTCTGATATTTTTTAATATTTCCGATATTTACCGGTTACGATTTATCTTGATCAAATTTCTTTTTCCGATTATTTTTTCTATTTATTATAGTCAAAATCCAGATTAATTTCAGTTTTGCTATTTTGTAATAAATAAGTGATCTGCTTTATGTATTATTTTATAAATTTATATACATCTGCATATTTCATTTATTATTTCTTTATATTCTATAACCAAGCAAAACTATCTGTATATATTTACTGTATTTGATTCTTTTCTGTTGTCTATTTTCATTAAGTTATTATGTAGGAATTTCATGTTTTTTATAACTTTGCTAATAATTATTAGGTAGAAATCTGACCCCTAAAAACCTTCATTCTTTTTTTGTTACATTTTTTGCGTGAAAGTTCACACATTGATTTACATAATTTTTTTATTTGCCCAATAAACATCGGCTAAGAATTTGCAGCTATACATATTTCATTTTTTCTGATTTCTTGTCAATGAGGACATTTGAACCATGAACACTTTTTAAGGTTATCAATTTTTTAACATTCTACAGCTTCAAAACCTTTAAAAACGAAGCGAATTTTCATAAACTATTGTCTTTCAGTCTTCACTATAATAGAAACCGGCTATAATAATTACAATTATATCGAAGGCATAGAAACATAAAGGTAACAAAAAACCTCAAATTATTCACGGTTCAAGTTTCCTCACTGTAACTTTTCCCTTTTATTTCTGTTTCCTCATTTTCACTTTTTACAGTAATGCATTATTTGTTCTTACAAATGTTTTCATAAACGTTGTTGAAAAAATTATAAAATGGTAACAAAACATTGTTAGGAAATGATTATCATGCAAGCAAAAATATGGTATAATCCACCAAATAACTTTATTATTATTACCTAAAAGTCTTACGATGATAATTTCGCTACCATTATCAAATAACTCGAGGACTTGTTATCCGTTAGGTAAAAATGATTTGTGTATTCATCTACAGTGCCCTGCTATTGACTTAGGCCCGGTTTATACGCCAAACATTTGTCGCGTCGAATCCAACTAATTACTTTGAGTTCAAATGCTTTTTTTCCTAGAAACTAGTAGAAGTGTGTAGACAAAAATTAACACACGGTCGTCTCCTGACACCAAGCAAAAGAGATGATATCTTATATGGTAGTTATCGGCCTTTTCTTAGCCGCTGTCCTCAATGGCAATTAGATTCGACGTCTGAATTTAGCCTAGGTTGTATTTTGTTTAACAGTTTGTCTTTGTTTGAATGTTTGTGTTTGTTTATTTATTTACTTGTTTGTATGTTTGTTTTGCTATGGTTTTTTTCACTTTTGTTTATTATGTTTATGATCATCATCTGATTTATGCCACTTTTTTGTAGGATGAGCGCCTCCAAACTATCTCAACAATTGTCTGGGTTAGACTTGTAAGTACAACATTTTTATAAGAATATTAATAATGATAATGATGATATTGATGTCAAAGATGATTCGGATGATAATACAATACAATAATAATAGACGTACGTTTGTATTGTGCTTTCTGGCACATCAAAGGGCTTGAGATATTTAGAGGAAAGGCTGATTTGAAACTGAGCGCAGGCTTTAACGGTGATTTAAGTTGCAGTCGATTTGCTGTAGAGCACCACGTTAACAATGTGTCTAATGGTAGAAAAGGCACGATCACCATAAAAAGACAATAGTCTATCAATAGTACCAGTCCCCTGCGCCATCTTAAAAGGTAGCCGGGCCTTTGCATCGAAGCGAGACGAACGTTGAGCTTGCAATGATAGAGACCTTTTAACACCTTACTTGACAAGTATTCACGTGTTTCTCTCATTGCAAGCTCAACGTTCGTCTCGCTTTGATGCAAAGGCCCGGCTACCTTTCAAGATGGTGCAAGGAATTGGAAGGGGAATATTAAAAAAACTAAACCTGTAAAATAGATATTAGACTAATTAACTTTAGTAGTCCTTAGTCGCATATTTGACTCCATATTTTTTACGGTGTTACAAATGTCGTTTTATTGGCTTATTGCTTTGTTTTCTTTAGTATCGATTTGACTATTACAGTGTGACTTTTAGATTTGGTTTCACAAGATTAATAATGCCTTCGCTCTTTATTTGCCCAGTCCATGATGGTACACCGTGTTGATAAGCTGAATATAATGTTAATAGATGTATAGATAGAAGATATATATTGGAAACATCGTATTATTACGACATTTATAGCCATTTCAATAAGGTTGGGATTCAGACACACAATTGCAAGAACGGTCTCCTTTTATGAGTAAAATGGCCAAACGTTTAGGGCCTTTCAATTACTCACAATTAATTACACTATCACTTTATTTTCCACACTATCACCGAAAAGTGTTTCAGCTGCCTATATATGACCTTGGCATCAAGAAAACAAGTTTATAACAACTTAAAAAGCAGCCATCACCCATAGAGATGTATTGACCATAAAAGAATCTCAATAAAAACTTAGCCAACCTCGCCATTGGGATCCCGATGGCTACCAACTGTGTTATCAATATCACCATAAACCTTTAATATGGGAAAACAATTGATGTTATATAACATCTGGGTATGTTTCATTTCAATAGCAGCATGGGATGAAAAACATTAAAAATTAGCAAAACTGATTAAAGCAATGAATAATAAAAATACTACAATATACGCAATCCTTTAGAGATATCTTTTCAGAAAATATATAGTTTATTACCATTTGGAGTAAATAGTAGCAATTTATTGGAGTTCAAAGTAGGTGACTCATTTGTGTTCCACAATAAATGATAGCAATTATATCAAGCACTATATTAAGCAAGGCGTCTTTAAGTAAAACCGTGATAAAGGGACTCATGGGGGGTGGAGGGGATGATTATGCGAGGCGGGATTTCAAAACCTACCGCGGCTCCCAAAGGAAGGGGTGTGAATCATTGGTAAAGTCTTCGTGTTTGTTCGTCTTGGGTTAAAAACAGTGATTTGCTATCAGTTTAGGGTACTAAATTTGAAATTTACAATGTCAACATTTCTTGGTATCTTTAAGTTAAAAGTTTTCATGTTGTTCCTGCAACGACCTTTTAAAATAAATTCCGGTATCTTTTAGAGTGCTTGGCAGTCTAGTCTTAGACTTATTCAACAACGATAGTGGACTGGATTATATATATATTAATTGGATATATGGCTTTTAAAACAGCTGGAATATTCACGTAAAAAAATTCAATTCGGGGTTGACCTTGGTAAATAAAAGAATCAAGCCAGCGGTCATGTTTTCCATTCAAGTCAGTTAACTCTCGACTTGTAACCTTTTTTCCATGATTATTTAAAGCGAATTCAGGAAAAATGGAAAAAAGCACTAATATTCAGCATTGGTAATATTATAGAAGCTCGTCTTCAAATCCGCGAGGTTGCGCTAACTTATTTCCCCGTTTCCATCCATGCTCCATTTTACGGGTATTTAAAGCAACCTAATCACTGCTATTTCAAGCAATGCAGTCCTGTTCAGTTTAAATCAAGGGTGAGAAGTAGTTTTCAATTTAATATCAGTTATATCCAACCTGAAACTGTTAATACAATAATGATATTGTTGTTTTGGAAAGGGATCTTAAAATAGTAAAGGGCAAAAATAGATTTTCACATGAATTTATTATGGACATAAACCGATAATTGGCGATATAAGATAGACGTCATACTATTCTAATATCAACTACGCTTCTTCAAAACATTCTTAAACGATCTGGATTTATTGTTAAATATTGATAAGTGTACACACGAACAATAGATTTCTCACGTGCCTTGCGCGATACGCGAGCAGTAAAGTTCTCTATGTTTTCATTTCTTTCTTGATGTTGTTACATTTATATGCAGTGAAATCTCGCCTTACGGCCACCCGCTTAATACGGCCACCCCGTTATTACGGCCAGTTTTTTAGATCCCGACGAAATGCATGCCTATACATTTTCTACAACATTTATCCGCTTAATACGGTTACCCCGTTAATACGGCCACTTTGGGCTGTCCCTTCGGTGGCCGGATTAACGGGGTTCCACTGTACACATGAGAACAGGGGCGGATCTAAAAACAGATATGTCCAGTGCCACTAGGGACACCTATCCCCTAATACCGCAATTACCCCTATTTTATTTAAGATATTTAGGGCCCGGACAACCACCTGACACTTCAAGGGCCCTTCATTTGTAATTTGGGTACCCCCTGACAAATTGCTGGATCCGCCCCTGGAGAATACTAATGTAATTAATATACGCGCGTTGTTGTAAGTACTGCAGCATTCGTGGGCCGGTATTTTGAAGGAAGCTTCGGGCTGCAACCCTCGCGTGCCTGCAATATACCACCGAATGCTTGATCATCTACTTAATAACGCATTGAGGTCTCGCCCTATAAGCTGTAATTCAATGAAATAAATCACACGCTAACAGTGTTGTTTTATTGCAGTACTGGTCTGATTTTCGGTTGCAATGGAATCGGACAAATTACGGTGGGATCAAGTCCTTTGTGACGTCATCAAGAAAACTATGGACGCCTGACATTACTCTTTATAACAAGTAAGCTGTTGTTTACACGAAAAGGAAGCTCTCTGTTACTATATAGGCAGTTGGCTTCAGGAGATTTGCTTGTCATTACGTGATATATTTTGTCCATAAAATGTTGTGTCATCATTTAAAATTGTCCACCAAAAAATACATTAACACTGAAAGAAAGCTCGTGTGCCACCACACACGTTCGCTCTAAATACTTGATAGTATACCATTAGTTCTGAACATAGATTTCGTTATTCTTATTTCATATTCTCTGTTACTTGTTAGACAGTTAAAACTTGAAATTTTAACTGCTGAAAATAAATAAAGAACCACGTGTCATTTGTTGTAGTGTTAAGTTCTACTTGGACAACGTTAATTACATTGACTGTATTCTATAAATATGAATAATAATAAATAAATACAACCCATTTCACTAAGCAGGTATTTTGTTGTAGTGCTAACGATAATTATGACAAGGAGAAAGAAGAATACTATGGTCTAACTGTCAATGACGATGGCGGTATTGGTTGGTTTTATCCAACAATATTCAAAAGTTCCTGTACTATTGACGTCACATACTTTCCCTTTGACGACCAGGTAAGGCTCCGCCCATCGAGTAATAATAAAAGTGCAAATCGAAATATGGTGACCAATTTGAATAACTATTGTTATTGACTCACTAGCCTCTCATTCATGTAAAACCTCCATTGTATTACATCATGAACACGAGGCTAATCAGTCAAGAACAATAGCAGGACGCCATATTTCGATTCGGTCTATAACAATCTGATAGACGTTTCTCTGTTTAGAAAGTGATTTCAACGCAATATTACTTTGTAATTAATGGCATTCATACAAAGTTACATCAAAATATATAATATATATATATATCTTATTAGACAGTTTGATGTGTAATAATGCTAGATATCTTACGAATGAGACGCTTTATTTTGAGGCGAGTCAAAATGCAAGTAAACGAGTAAAATATCCAGCCATATTACACATCAAACCGTCTAATAAGCTATTTATTATCCAACCATCAAGTTTTTGTTCTTTTATAAAGCAAAATAATTTTAACTTTAAGGCTAGTCATAGACAAGTAAAAATAACGCTGGATTTTTTTACACGATCTAGTCCTGCGATATTTTTACTCGTCTATGACTAGTTGGATAATAAACACCGATATTTGACGTAAAATTTTAACACGATAATAAGATGTTGAGATGGTTAACGGTGGTGGTGATGATTGAAGGAAGGCTAGATTTTATTTAATAACAATCGTTCGCTGAAGGCGAGGTGTTTATCGACGAATAATAACCAAGTACTATCATTCACCCATATTCGTCGAGACTGAGGAGAATAATTGTTTTAGAATAAATGTGAAGTTTGTTGAAAAAAGGTGATTATCAAAAAATAAGGAGTTTCTCGAACCAATCAGCGCGTGCGATTTTCTAAAATCACCTACCTACTTATACTTATAATAGACTGATTAGCTTACAGAAAAACATTTTTAGTTTAAAATAAGTTATACTCGTATATATAATTTAATAATTTTTAATTTTTAAATGACTTTCTAACGTATGCCCATCTATTTCAGAACTGTACATTAAAGTTTGGTTCTTGGTCATATCATGGTTTCAGCCTGGACATTTTCCATAGTGGTCCAGGAGATACCAAATCATTTATCGATAACGGCGAGTTTGTATTAGTGGATATGCCAGCGACTAAACACATTACCAAGTACCGGTGCTGTCCGGAACCGTACCCATATCTAACCTATGATATCATAATACGACGAAGGACAATGTATTACATTCTAAACTTCCTGACTCCGTGCGTCTTGATGTCTGCGTTAACTATACTAGGTTTTTTCTTACCAGTAGAATCAGGAGAGAGAATGAATGTTGGGGTGACAGTACTACTCTCGTTAACTGTCATACTTCTGCTTCTTGCCGAAGAGCTTCCGGCGACTTCCGAAGTTGTCCCGTTAATATCCCGATACTATACGATTACAATGGTGAATGTTTTTATATCGATTATGTTTACCTGTGTGGTGTTGACGTTCCACCACCACGCCCCGACACCGCTACCCGCTTGGGTGCGACTGGTGATATGCAAGTGGCTTGCGAATATACTAAGAATAAAACGATCTCACAAAGACATTGATAATGTTACAAATAAGTTTTTCGGTAACCGTAAAAAGAAGTCAGATTCACTTAACAGTGATACTGAGGATAACCTCTGTAACGATGACAATAACGACATACAAACGAATCATATTTTGCACTCCAACGATAAGGGTTCAAACGTTGTTATATTTCCGTTAAAAAGAACTTGTACGCCGAACTCTGATGAAAGACACGCAGCGTTTAGACGTCGTATTACCAGTCCCGACAATACACCTTCAAGTGGCTTAGATGTCCTTATATACCGTGCTAAACAAGACGAAGAGAAGGAACAATACAGAGAGGAGTGGCGCTTTGCTGCGCACGTGCTTAACCAGTTCTTTATGTGGATTGTCTTATCTTGCGTTTTGCTTAACTGCTTTGTAGTTATCATCACTGCTCCTTCGGCAAATTTAGGAACCTGAGAAGTGTACTCAGTTTGGGAACGTTTTGCTACGTTTCAAGAATACATACGTCCAGGGAGAAAAAGAAGTGCCCGCGTCTGAAGGTCCTCCTTAAATATCAGACAACGTAGACATGGAAATACTCTAACAGTAGAAAACCGAGTTGAAATATTATCATTTGAGGAAATCGTTTCGTTTATGAAACAAATATATCAAATATAAACAGAGGAAAATGAAACAATCTGAAAGAAACGAGAAACTGAATGAGATGATCAAATGTTATTGTTTGAGAGTAATAGTTTCACATATGGAACAGATACATCAATAAAATAATTCCACAGAAAGCCTCAAAGGGTGATACAGGAGAAAAAAAAGTCTTTGGAAGTACTGAGAAACCTGCATGAGTTGAAATGTCACGGAGTTCTTATGAACTGCCATTTGGAAATTAAAAAACCTTTATAGGACACACCAGAAAAAAATTATTCTAAAAGTAGTAACTTGTATTATTCAAGGAGACTCATTTCAGTTCGAGTCCAAAAATGAGTTAGTGGACGATGTATTAATAGCCAAAAACTCAGTTCATAAGAAATATATCACTAGACTACAATAGCAATAGCCTCTTAATTTATACACAAATGATAACTCCAATCAAAAGGCGAGGCTTAATATTAGAGTAGAACAATATCCATGCTAGATTTTGAAAAAAGAGATCGTTAGAAGTATTATTTATCCCAGAGTAGATAAATAGTACATAAAGTTTGGATCACATTTGTAATCACAATGGTGCTATGAATACAAATGCAATTCCGAATCGCTCGCCTAAGTAGAGCTGTCAGTGCAAACGTAAATTGTAAGATTAAGTTTGGAGAATGTTATTCTACTGTTAGTGTAGTCATTAGGGGATGGGTAAACTGCAATAGGTTTTGGATTCCTCTAAGGACAGATCTATTATAGAACCCGCAGTATATCCATCACTACTACAATAGACCAGTTTCCTGTTATCTAGCACTGCTGTACTGTTTCACAATTGTCGCATTTGTACAGGGATAGTCTCAATTCAGAGTAAATTCAAATGGGTTTTCCTTGTTAAGCGATAACACTTTTTCGTGCTTTAATAACTTGGGACTTATAACTTTTTTTGACAACAAATCGAGGCTTGTGCAAATGCACCTTTTGTCAAATAGTACAGCGGTGATTGATAACATGACACTGGATTATTGCAAGGCGAGTACTGCAATTTATATAAAGTTTCCACTTTGGTCACTTTGCAACTCAGTTGTCGTTTACTGGATATAATACAGCAATGCTCATTACAATGGAATCTAAGCTCTAATTTTGTATTGCAAACAATAAATCTCGGTAAACTACTGAAGTCAAATAAATTTTAAGTACTCTAATTTTTTACTGAAACAAAAGATTCCGAACTCTTCTTCAAATAGTCTCTTTCACATTTCCCTGTGCAATCTTGAAAGGTTAGCCCGGCATCGAAGCGAGACGAGCGTTGAGCTTGCAATGATTGAGACCTTTTGACACCTTGCGGAACAATTATTCACGCGTCTCTATCATTGCAAGGTTAACGTTCATCTCGCTTCGATGCAAAGGCCCGGTTACCTTTCAAGATGGCGCTGGGAATTGTGAAAGGACTATTAAGGCTACTGTTAACCTTCGCGACACGCCTTCGTTTGAAAATTGTTTTTCGCGTCACATTAAAGGAAAAGCTAATAAACTATATATCATTTTCAAGCTTATAGAACAAAAATTATGATAATATATACGTTTTTTAGAAGTTATGTATATTTTGCGAGCACCGCATGATTTTACCCAAAAACAGTCACTTTTGTTTGCGCGAACATAAGTCAAAACATTGTATTCCTATTGATAAGATTTTTACGTCAAAATAATTTGCGCATAATAAACTCTAAAACCGTGCCAGGCTTTATGTTTTTTATCTTCATTCTAAAGTAATATTAATTTCCAAAATAAATTACTTCCAAAAAACGTATATATTATCATAATCTTTGTTCTATAAGCTTTAACATGATATATAGTTTATTAGCTTTTATTTTAATGTGACGCAAAAAACAATTTTTAAACGAAGGCGTCGCGAAGGTTGACAGTAACCTTAAGCCAGACATTTGAATTGCTCATTGCTATCAATCAATAAGATTCCAAAATTAAGGCATAGAGTGAGAAAAGGGAAAGGGGATCATTCATCAAATGCATGGAAGGCTTATAATCATTATACAATTAGAATATAAACGAGGTCATTTTGTTGTGATTATTAAAAACAGATACATCTAATTTGGTATATATTATGAAGATCTAAATAAAACAAGCAATAATATTAATAAAAGTTGTGTTGCTGTGGTGCTTTTATTTTGAGAACTATTACTGGGCTACCTGTAGACATGAAATGGGTTTCTTTTTCATAGGGGAAAAGTACGTGTGGGCCAATCAATGCTCCTTAGGTAACTCTATATTTTTTTAAATCGCAATCAACAATATAACAATATATATAACACAATTATTTCAATAACAAAAGTGGACCTAACACAATCCCTTGTAATTGTGGAACTTTGCGTTTGAAACCATGGCGAAAAGCAGGTACTGTAGGCACAAGAATGGACCCTTCGATTTAGGCACTCCAATGTTGTGCCTACATCTTACCGTCTAGAAGGACGGCCGAGAAGTACTGTGACTTCGGGATTGATCTGAAAATATTCGAGAATACGATTTCGAAAGATGAGTTTCAGATGTAACTAAACAAGCTTAAAATAGAACAAACTTTTGAATGGGTATTTGAAGTAAGCTTTGTTTATATTCTGGATCACATAAATATGTTTTTAAAAACAGACTAAAAAGGTACTAGAAATAGGTTGCTAAGCAAAGTATATTCACTTGTAGGAAATTTAATATAGCTCCTGATAAATGAAATCAGCGTGATTTTGCTCATCAAAGGATCCGGCTAGCCTCCTCGGCAGGCATCTCTGTAGGAGTCTGGGAACGAAGATACAACAAAATAAATGAACACGAGGGGGAGGGGTTCTCAGTCTCCTCACGGTCAAAGGGAGCCCAAATTTAGAGAAAAGGAGTTGCCTCCGGAGGAAGCTAGGAGCCGGTCTCTTCCTAAACATCAGTGTAAATGTTATCATAATCTCATCCGCACCTTTACTGTGATATTGCTTGAACAGAATCTGAAAGAAGCTATGTAGATGTTATTTATTGTTTATTGTTTATCTCCTCGGGCTCTTTGAATATCGTTGAATAATAACCCAACTTAACTTAAAAAAAGAAAACCCTTGACTTTGTCTCGGTTACTATTTTTGATATTTACCTCGACTTCGGTGAATAGCTTTTTATTATTGATATAATTATCTTTAACTCAAGTGAAAAACATCTGTCAACGTTTTGGCTTTTCTAGCATATAAAAAAGCAAAATTAAGGTTTCGTGTTTTAGATCAACACAAGTAAAATTCTCTCTAACCACGAACACAAAAAAATATATTCTTAGAGATAACAATATTAAGGTCGAGATAAAAAGATAATAATCGATCCAACTGTGTATAACGTTAAAAATAAGCGTTAACTTTAAGCATTACCCATTATTACTATACCATAAATAGACTACGTACATTAAGGGGACAGTTCATGAACGTAGAGCGAATAGGGTTGACAAAGCTGTTGATTTTGCATTGCGAAAAACAATAGATGCTAGCTAGAAAACGAAAACTGATAATGGGAAAAACTTGCTGAAGATCTTAATATAAAACTGAGTAGTATTTTAACGGGAGCACTGTAATTCACCGCCATCTTGAACAGCCGGTCAGCGGTCTTTAATCATGTATGGAATTCTAAAACCTTGTCAGATCGGTGTGAATACAACTAAACAACTTTATATCAAGTTCAGTACGGCATTGAAGATTTTAATTAATCTTGATGGTTTGTCGTAAAAGTCAACAACTCCCTCAACCTAATCTTAGTTTTGATCTGACTTTTTAAACCTAAACATTGAAAATACACGTTCTAACAAAATAATAACAATAATAATAAAAATGTAATACTTACAATGAGAAAGATACATATGTAAAAGGATATAGGAGAGAGAAGTGTTTAAAATGTTGACTATAATTGTAATACTTTAACAACAAGTTTGGTTGGACCAAAAACAGAACGACACCTTTACAATGCTGTATAAATTGCGTTGTACTTTGTTATTACAAACGTGATAACTGGCTTTTAACCATTGATATTCATCGTCAGCTTTTGCAATTTCTCCATGCCAACATAGTTATTGATATGATGCTAAAACAAAAATTAGCATTTCTCTCTTTATCATTTTCTCTATTTTTTTCGCCTGTCTCATTTGTAAAGCCTCAGCGTTGCTGAGAAAAGAAAATCGGGTCGTCCTAATTTACATAATTTGGCGAAGATAAATATCTTATCTAGGGATTAATGGGAATCTAGAAACATCAAAATATCTTAATTGACGGGAGATAAACAATTAGTCATGCCAAGGTGAAATGATGTTTATCATCATGGCCAAAACAAACACCAAACCCTAGTTAAAAAATATAAAATGAAGAAGAACAGGAAAGAAAGGGAAAGAAAAAAACTCAATTAGCAATATGTTCTTTTTTCAATAAACTTATGTTGTAGTCACTAAAAGATGAGACCGTGGAGAGATGGGCCCGATAGATTTTAGATGTTAGATAAAAGAAAAGAAAAATAACTCACATTTGCGCAATATATATGTTTTCTTTCAATAAACTATTTAGTAAATTAAAAGCTAGAAAGATGAGACCAGACCAAGGTAGCCCGATGGGTTTTAAACATATATGTTAAAAAAACTAAAAGCAAAGAAAGAAATGCAAAGAAAAAGACCTTATCTTTGTGCAATATTTTTTTTTAATAAACTTATTTAGTAGTCATTTCCAAGCTAGAAAGATGAAACCAAAGAAAAGAAAAGAAATTATAGGAAAAGAAAAGAAAAATACACATTTGTGCAATATATATTAAGAGGAGACCAGAAATGTTTGAACAAATTTCACAAACTATTGATTGATTACAAATTTTTGGCCAGTCACAGTTTCATCCTCGTTCACCATTTCAGCACATACGGGATATTTCGAGCGGAATCAATAAGGCAAGGGGATACAAAGAGCCCATACAGGGCATCGGTTGGAGACGTATTGTTTTGGTCTACCAAGATGGCCGCCGCGACGTCACGAATAGACGCTATATTAGGACATTGGATGGGATTTCTTCTGGTCACCAATGTGATAATCTATAAGTTATTTTAATCTGAATAAACAAATTAATCACCCAGCCAATGGGCGAAGGGCTAACTAAGAAGCATTCAAATAAAAATGAGCTTCAGATCTCTATTGTTATTTCAGTCCGATTTTTATTGTAAAAGTAAATTATTGGTTAAATACGAGAGGAGTAGAGCTGAATCAACCTTTGGTGGGCTTTGAGTACGCGGTGTTACGTTGGAAACATTTTGGCGGGAACTCTGACCAACTGCGGTCCGTTTAATCATTTGACTAATCAGCCGCTTTTGGCATGAAAAACCAAAACACCTGCAAGCTTCTAACGGCTGGGAGGACGAACGACGTGCGCTGAGATTCAATTCAAAACCAGGTCAATAACAAAGAAGTCGACCGATACTGTTAGTTATCGTACTGTTAAAGAACTTACCATCAAACATGCGACGAAAAGAGATCATACAAGTATTTTAATCATGTTGAATCGGAGGTTCTATCAACTTGGACAGCACTGAGCTCAAATGGCGATGAATTCATTATCGGACTGGCTTGGGACCTCACTCTGCTTATGGCTATTGTTTTGCTTAGGATCCTCCATAGAAGGTGACATTCTATAACATTAATGTGAAGATTCTTTTTACATTTTACTGTATATTATATTGATTGGGCGATATAATCTGTAAGGAGGATGCAAGTGTGTGTCATTCTCAAAAGAGGATTTCCAAAATTATTGCTATATTTTCAAAACAAGTGCTTAAGAAGATTAAACTAAACCCAATTGAAAGCTTCAAATTAATTAGGAATTTCAATTTGTACTAGTTGGACTATGAAATTGGCGCAAATATGGGGATATTTTCTGAATATAACTTTTAATGGAGTAAATATTTTTGGTAGTTATATGGCAATAATACATACAATTGTTTTGCTCGGCGAACAGAAATCCACCGACTCACTTCAATAATTTAGCACGATCTCGACAGAAAAATTCAATACAAATTATGTATCGTTGACACAGTTCTTTTTTTATACTCTAGCTTAAAAAACTAATTATCAAACATCAATAAACCCAATGCCTAAAAAATAGTTATGGTAATTATATTTGGAACACTCAAAAACACGCATTTTAAATAGTGCTATAAAGTGAATAGCATTAACATGTGATTCAAGTAGACACTGTAGCGTTTCGGATCGATTGTCATCAAACAATGTAACACCAGAATATAACGAAGACCTCCTTGGTTTCTTTCAGAATAAAATCGTTTCCGTGATTCTAAAGAATAATATTTAGTAAATGAAATTAATTTTGCAAAAATTCACAAAGGGAATTTCTACAAGTACCCAATAGGATACTTTCTAGGTAAAAGGTGCTGAAATTTTAATTTAATTACGGTGATGTTGTGGATTGAACGATGAAGCAGGTCATAATAAATTATCTACCAAACGATATTTGAAGAAATCTGAGAAAAGGTTTTAACTAGATAAGACTTCATTCTCTATTTGAGAATATGAAATAGTCTTAATAAATAAGATCGCTAGAAAATATCTTTAACGTCTGAATTTTGAAGTGGATGTATGATTTGTAGTTCACATTACAGGGTTTCTGTAAATTCAGAAATTTCACGATTTTGATCATAGTCAAGATTTATTTTTAATTTTAGTTACACATATCTCACCATTTTTAGAAATGAGGAAACGAGGAAAGTGTGAGGTTGATCAGGGAGAACTCTTAACGTCTTTCGATGACGATAGGAAATATTTTCAAGCAGCTTTCTTACTAAAAAAAAGTGGAAGCCGCTGGCGGAGTGAACAGCCGTCGCCAGAGACGGGCACCAGTGGAGAACTGGGGCAGTTGTACCAAGCCTGGATAAAGTTATCCACTCGATAAGAGTTACCCACTATATAGAATTTGTATAGGTTTTATCCGTTGGATGGGGATTTATCAGGTGGATAGAGCTATTCAGGCTTCGCCGGTACAACCGGCCCATGTAACCGGCATCAAGAAACTATAACTTGAATTGTAATCTTATAAACTTGAAAATATTGAGAAATATTGAGAAAAGGATCTAAAAATATACACTTCAAAGATCAAACACAATCAGCTTGGAAGACTCTTTCAAGTAAAATATATTTACCTAAAAAAAATATAGCAATATTTGCAACTTGACACATTTCTACTGTTTAAATATATTTACAACCCGGTCGTCTCTTCTCCACGTCGGTGAAATGTCTTTTTGCATACTTTTTTGCATAATATAATAAACTGTTGGGAAAGATAATAGCTCTCTTGCTTATTTTTTTACATTGTTTTAAGCAGCACAACGCGCAGTGAACAAACAGTCTATAAGACTATGCCGTTAGTTGCAGCTATGGTTAGACGAAAGAAGACTACGCATGTCTAGAGCAGTTTTTAGCCTGATTGTCCCTTTTCACATGCACAAGACGGAAAAATCGTCTCCACGGAAAAATCGTCTACACGGAAAAATCGTCTACACGGACAGATCGTCTACACGGAAAAATCGTCTACACGGACAAATCGTCTACACGGATAAATCGTCTACACGGACAGATCGTCTACACGGTCAAATCGTCCCGAAATTAGTTTAAAACGGCTACAATTTACGTATATATAGCAATAGGTTGCCACGTTGATTAGACGAAACGCGAAGATAATTTTTTAGCTTAATCTATGTATAGCAATATGCTGCCACGTTGTAGCCAATATATGAAAGTATATAATTAGAATATTTACGATCTAATATGCAAATCCTTGTTATGTTTATATAAACACTGTGGTTAGAGCAAGAACCCCTGCAGATATCCAGAAACAATTATCCTTCTCATATAAATATGCTCATTTGAGCGTTACTTATGAATGATATTAAACGAGAATATTTACAGATATTTAGTTTTTTTAGTCGTTTGTGGTTTTTAGAATACGGAATTAACGAGTCTAGTTTATCAAAGACTGCTGGACAGGCAAATATTTAAACTATTTCTTGTTGCATTCTATTTAGTTATATCAATTGTTTTTGTCTACTCTGCCGTAACCTAACTTCATTACAATTTTCGAATGTTGCTTCTTCTAGTCTTCTTTCATTCATTCATTCAAAAGGACATTACAACATGCAACTCTTTTTCCTCTCTGTTTTTATGCTAAAACTCTTTCAAATCTTCTTTTAGCTTCTCGATGAGAGGAAATTTAATAATCATTCCATTTTTATGTTCAAATTCGTTATGTATGTTGTAAATATTGAATGTCGTGGTAGTGAGTGTGAGTGAACCTCACAAATATGACAAGAAGTGGAGTCATAATAATAAAATATACATTATGGAGCCATGCTCTGTTGTTGTGTGCCTTACCACGTTTCTTTGATATAAACAAGTATTCTTTTCAGTAAAAAACGTCAAAACTTGAAACCTTTCCAGACCATTTTACCATATTAAGACATTAACAGTAAATCTATTAAAGCCCTTGTTGATCTTAAATATGGATTCTATTCTATTTAGAATACAATGGCCAATCACAAATAGTGCAAGAATTAGAAGAGAGTCTCTTCAGAAGTTACAACAGGGACGTGCTGCCAAAGAAGACTTTAGAACAAGGCGTTAGTGTACGTCTGGACTTGGCTTTAAACCAGATTATCAATGTGGTGAGACAACATGTTATGTCTATCATGTTATTCATTATTTGTTTCATGACAATCATTTATTTATTAATTTGTATTTTCATACATTTCGTTTTGTCTATTTTCACTATAGACCAAATCAAAGTATGGCGACCTGCTATTGTTTTTGGCAGTCAAACCTCATGTTCACAATGGAACAAACATTTTTTCCGATGCATGCGAGGCTTGTAAGAACGAAAGCTATTTAAATTGGTCGCCTTATTTCGATTTGATGTATTTGTGGGAATGATGTTTTAACAATGTTTTAAACAGTGCGTGTGTTTATGATAGAGATAAAATCACTCGCCAAGTTGTGACGTTACATACTATTTACCTATTTTAACACGCCCATAAGACTTTTTATGATTAGTATTATAATGTAGGTTTTTCATAAAACTATTTTTAAATAGTGTAATGTTAAAACATAACAAAATATTTGATATAAATCGCGCACTCTGATTGGCTAAGAAGCTTCTCTATAACTCAACAGTGCACGGAGCGTCGATTTGTTTGATTTTAACTACTGAATATTATTAAAAGAAATAGAAAACTCGCCAGCGTGCTCTATTGAGTTATAAAGCACGCGGGAATTTTAAGAAGACTCGAGAAGCGCCGAGAAGCACACCGTGTAAAAGTGCTAGTTTTGAGTTATTGTGCAAATTTGTAATGTACAGTACTACGCCGCCATCTTGTGACGTCAATATTTCAGTGTTGAACGTGAATGTCCGAAAATGTTATCTAGATACACTACTTTGATGTTAGACGAACATTCATATTACTAATGATACCTACAAAAAGATAACGTCAATGATAACAATAATAATAAATCAGTTATTTATAAAACAAATATACTATACGGTTGAAAAAATAATTTATAATATTTACAATTTTTTACTATTTTTGATTATAATTTTTGTATTTTTGACTTTAAATAAAATACAAAAACGTTCCTTTTTGTAATTTAAAGTCAGAGACACAAATTGACATAATTATAAAACAATATAGTTTGGGATACAAAAATTACTGATACTCACTGGCAAACTTGAAAGTGCATGTCCAATACGTCTTCCATAGCCTGCGTGGCCGGCTTTCCACTCCACAAAAATCCCTCCTCCCTAATCCCCAAACCCTCCCCCCCCCCTAAAAATAATCCCTCTTCCCCAATCCCCAAGAGCCGGCCAGGAAGGCTAAGTCTTCCATCTCTGTTGTAAAACAATAAAACGTTGATTTAATCTTTGCTTCATTTAGGATAAAAGAGCTCAGACAATGAAATCCGTTATATGGGTTCGCCAGGTAAGAAATAATACATTTCTCGGTATTAGATATTCTGTATCATTCATGGATATGATATGTTTAAGGGCGGATCTAAGGGAGTGTCCCTTGAGGCACCGGACACCCCCCTAGCGCCGCAGTTACCCCTATTTTATTTAAATCATTTAGGAATCAATCAGCCCTAACACCTTAAGGTAGTACCGGATACTTGCTACTGCGCATCCATTTCGCGCATCTCGTTTTTCATCATTTATTTGCGTTTTTTTGAAAATTTATCTAAATAATATTTTAATTTGAATCCTTATCTATAACTTAAGAAAGTATTATGTCATTTCATGCAACTTTGGAGGTAAAATGGGACATTTTTCGTAACATGCTCAGATTTTCACTACCTGACAAGGTCGCTGTTTTGTCTCGAAACAGCAAATTTACAACTTTGTAAAAATGAATAGATAAAATATGATTTTGACGTCTTTAGTCGTAAAACTAATACAAAATAGGTTTTAGGGTTTCTGGAGATGACAAGGAGTTTTGACAAGTTTCAAGCAGATGTTTAAAGTACTAGAACCCAGTCCCGCGCGGACCGTTGCCGTGTTTTTTTAACAAAAAAATGGATTCGGTCGCTTATAACTCGCCTATTAGTATGGGGACCCCCATTTTTTTTCTTTTTATTCAAGACTGCTTTTACTACTCTTACGATTTAGAATAAAAAATAAAATATTCATTGATTGGATTTTCTGAAATTTTACAAATGGTACAACTCTATACACATGTAGTGTGCGTAATTGGCGTATAAATGTGCTTCTATGGCTCACTTATACCCATATTTGGAAATGATTCAATGATTTTTATGACAGGAAATGTTAGATAACCCTTAGATCTATCGTTTGATATAATATTATGCTTTTCTTAGCAGAATACGTTCGCATTCTCTTGACTGCTTTGAATAGGTACTTTTGAGCAAATCACCACAAATTATTGCAAAAACCTACTTTTACTATATCTTATAACTCTATAACCAATACGGTGACCCCAATTTTTTTTCACGTTTTTTGACTTGCCTAACAATGATCTATAAATGACAGGATTTATAAAAAAATTCATTGAAGAAATCCAAGTATCCGGTACTACCTTAAGAGCCCTTCATTTGCAATTGGAACACCCCCTGACAAATTTCTGGATCCGCCTCTGATGTTTTCTTAGCTTATGCTTCAAAGTAATTTTAGTATTGGTTGTTGTTTTAGTATTGGAAAGACTCAAGGTTAACGTGGAATTCATCCGATTACGATAATGTCAGCACAATAGTAACAGAGGCGTCAAGAATATGGCTGCCTGATATAACTCTCTATAACAAGTACGTCAAAGCAATATGATGATGATATCAGTGATGGTTTTATGCATGAAGTATGCTGCATAAAAATTATTTGTTAAGTAATATATACAATATGAGCGGCCGATTTGTATCCGATATAGATTGGACGCGAATATTGTATAGAACTTATGAAAGTCCAACGTTAGTTCTTTCAAATTTTACTAAAATTGTCAAGATAAATGTAAATCTGGCCGAGAAAATTCAAGCTGAAACTTATGCAAATCAGGACGAAATCTGTATGAGATTTACAGAACTCGTCACGGCATTGAGTTCTTTTGTAAAATTCTCATTAATTATTCATGAATTTTATAACATTATTTATCATATTGTTGATCATAATCATATCATCAGTATTCATCATCTAAAATGATTAGTATGAAGACAATGCGAAAGAATGTAAATGTCTGTAATAATTTCCTTTCATGATTGTTTTCTAGCGCAAGAGATGACTATAAGATGCAGAAAGAGACGGCCCATAGTCTATCGATATCGTCTGACGGGTCGATAGCAAGGTTCTTCCCGACAATATATAAGAGCTCATGCAGGATGAACGTCAGACATTTTCCATTTGATGACCAGGTAGGCTAATAACGCGTGCCTGCGCGCTGTTTCCTTGTGGGAGGGACATTTGATGACATTTGATAACCAAGTAAGCTAATATCCTGCATAGTGTTCCCCTGTGGGAGGGGATGGGGGGGGGGTGACCAAGTAAGCTAATATCCTGCATAGTGTTCCCCTGTGGGAGGGGATGGGGGGGGGGGGGGGTGACCAAGTAAGCTAATATCCTGCGTAGTGTTCCCCTGTGGGAACTTATAGTAAATTTGATGACCAAGTAAGCTAATAGCCTGTCTAGTGTTCCCCTGTGGGAGGGGGGGGGGGGGGGGGGGGGGGGGGGTTCCACAAGCAGATAACAGCTATAGCCAATCCTTTCAATAACTGCTCTTCAGCCAAACGTACGTCTTCTCTAACAAAGTATTAATTCTATCTACAGACATGCATCCTCAAGCTAGGCTCATGGTCCTACGATATCTTTGACGTCAACCTTACCAACGAAGGCGATGGTGACTTAAACTCATTTATTCCTAACGGTGAATGGACACTGCAGAACATGCCCGCTGAACGACACGAAACCAAATTCCGATGTTGTCCAAACAGTTACGTATATGTATTATATCACATAAACATGCGAAGGAGATCTTTATACTATCTTATAAACTGTTTTACGCCTTGTCTTATCATGCTGGCACTAACCATACTCGGATTTTACCTACCATCGGAGTCTGGGGAGAGAATGGGCGTTGGCATAACGGTGTTGCTATCATTGAGTATTATTCAATTAATGCTGTCAGATTCACTACCTCCGAACGAGGAGATTCCACTTATTGTTCGCTACTATGGTCTTACAATGTTTAACGTTTTTCTATCGTTGGTGTTCACATGTGTAGTACTGAATCTTTATCATAACAAGGGAAGACCGCTACCGGACTGGATAAAGAAAGTACTATGTAACTGGGGGGCGTGGCTTGTCCGACTTCAAGCAGAATGGGAGCAGTTACAAGAAAAACGAAAAAACATTGAAGCGAAGTTCAAACGCGCTCATATCATATGTGAAAACAACGGTGTTGATAGCTTGCCATTGAAATACAACGAGGCTTTATGGAGTCAAAATGGCGACGCACTCAGCGCAGTAAACTCGACAATGTCATCGACTAAAAACCTTAATCTTCCCGGTAAACAAATTATTACAACTTCGAAAAAATTCGAACAATTTCTGCTTAATCAACACCGTGAGGAGAACATTGAAGCTTTATTAAAAGACGAGTGGAAGTTTGCGTCGAAGGTCTTAAATAACATATTTAAGTTGACAATAGGCATTTCTGTATTACTACACTCTATAGTAGTGTTTGCAGAAGCGCCGATAGATAATCTATTTGATTGGGTGCCGAAATAACCTTATGATCTATATGTTATCAGACGAACTCGGTGGCATTGGTATACATACTCGTATCAGCGCTTCTATAACAACGACCGACCGATACACTTTCGTGCGGTCTTCGTAAACGAGCTTATATCTGTTTTTGAATCGGTACCAGAATTACCAGCAGTCGATAAATTATCGGAAGAACTCGTTAACGTAGAACGGCACTACGACCCACGATCAATAAATCTTCGGAGGGTCTTCGCAAAAGAACCGACTCATTGGTAGCCGACATAAGCTACAACTTCTTACAGTCAATAAGTTGACGGGCAAGATATTGATGGAAAACAATTTGAGTCAAATATTGCAAAACATTTTATGACAGTACTATATATTACCATATATAGTGGTCTACAAAAAAAAGTAAACGCATATGAGCTTACGATCGTCGAGCGATCAGAAGAAGTGGAAGTGAATCAGAATTGAATCTTCCAACACAAAAGAATAGGAAATTACAATGGCTTCCCAGGATGCAGTGCGCTATTTAAAAGACAAAGTTGTTAAAGATTACAAAGTTATCGTGCATTATTGAAACCGCGACTAGAAAAGCAATGTATGAATAATGTATTTTATCGTTTGTGTAACTAGCACTATGAACAAAAACATGTCAATTATAAGCAAATTTAATTGTTTTAAATTTATAACTTTAAAAAAGCTGTTATAATTTCACTGTTGTTATGATCAAAAAAACAGCGAATTAATTATTTGTTGGGAAACAGAGTGAATTTAGTGGGAAACAATTCATAAATTAAACTATTCATAATTGAACTGAACTGTATCTTTCACAATACATTGATTTATATGATGTAAAGATGATTTATATATAACATAAAGGCAAAAGCTGCATGGTATTGATATATAGTTTGCAACCGCTCCCAGGAGAGCAAATTGAACAAAAGTACCACCAGTCACGGTGATGTTTTCTTTTGTCAAGACCACCAGCATGGCTACTGGTTCTTGTGTTCAATTCACTCTCCTGGGAATGGTTGCAAGCCAAGAATAGTAATCCACCTTAAAACCATGGGCAAATGATAAGTTATTGTCAATGATCATAATTAGTAATATAGTCAGTGATGACAACCAATCATCATCAGCATCATCATCATTTGGCCTTTCTGGTCAGGATGCTCTAAACAATGTTAGTCCACACCCTCTAGTCTGACAGTCACCCTGTTAATTCTTATTAATTTCAAACATATCTAGGAACTTGACTTTCGTTGAGTGGTTTTATTGATGACAATAAAAGGCAGTATTGATCTGTTTAAAAAAAGGGTTCACTTATTTACCTCAAAACATTGAGGGGGGAGGGTGTGGATGTTCCCATGCACACAAAACAGAAACCCCCTCTCCTTCTCATCCTTCCATATATGCACCTCCTTTACATTGCATGTTTACCCTAGGTTTAGCAAACTGCCGGGGGTGTACATGTACTCCGTCTGTCCAAATGGTAGGGGTGATCGGCGTACCTTTTAGGGTTTAAAATATTTCCTGTAAGTACCTTTTAAGTAAGTACGTACCTGGCTCAAAAATAAGTTACGCAACATGATTTCGTACCTGTAAGGGTCATTTTTACTCTGCTTTGTTGCTAAAAGTAAGCTTGGCTGGCAAGAACATCGCAGCCGTACCTTTTGAGGCTTTAACAGTTATTTTTATCTGTGCATACCTTTTAGGGGTCGTTTTCAAAACCTCCGCCGATCACCCCTACCACGTGGACAAAGGAAGAACCCCCCGGGGGCAAGCTACAAAATCTATTAAAAATAACAAACATTGTTTATACTCCATTGTGGGGATACTCTCTGGCAATATACTTGTTATCAATGTTCTACAATCAATGTCAAAAACAGTTGGCACGATTTTAGTATTTCATCTCATTATTGACTACTTGGGGGTCAGGGAGGGTGTCATTGATCATGCATAATTTTTTTTTTCTTTCTGCAGGAATATTTTTTCAATCTTCCAATCCACATACCTGTATCCATTCTAAAAAAGATTTTCCTGTCATATTGTACAGAATGTAAGAATGCATTTCAAAATGTTAAATATTCTTCGTGTGTAGAACAGCATATGCCCTTGCTAGCTATATTCGATTTGCTGTTTGTAACGGCCGTTAGTAACTATTGAATTACAAATTAAAGATAGTGACCCGTCAGTACTCCCTTTGTCCAAGTGGTAGGGGTGATCGGCGTACCTTTTAGGGTTAAAAATATTTCCTGTGCGTACCTTTTAGGGTCCTTTTAGGGTTCTGACTCAAACACCAGTTACGTTATACATGATTCCGTAACTGTAAGGATCATTTTTATTCTTCTTTGTTGCTTAAAGTAAGCTTGGCTGACCAGAACATCGCACAGCCGTACCTTTTAGAAAGTTTTAGGAGTTGAAATCAACAGGGCTTTATCAGTTATTTTATCTGTTAGGGGTCGTCTTCAAAACCTCTGCCGATCTCCCCTAGCTACCTACGGGGATAGTGAGTTTTGTTCATGTAGACAGTAGATGTCACAGCATAGTACAGTGTGCGTAATTCAATTGAAAACTATTGTTTTCCTTGTTAGCCTTGTTATATTGTGAATATTTAGAATCTATTGTTGACACGATTGAATTATTAGTGTACAAATTGTCTTCCAACCGAAGAGCAACTCGCTGAACTGCTGAACGGAGAGTTCTTTTATTTGTTAATCCCAGTCCCAGTGCATCCAATCCCATTTTCCCAGTCAAAAATAAGGCCAATCCCAGCTCCCATTATACCCCTTCAGGACCCTCTTGACGGAAAAGAACTTCAGTGTACTGCAGTATATGATTTTACAATTCAAAACTGAGTCTCATGCATGTAACGTAATCATAAACCATGACGATAATAAACATTTAGCAAACATGAAATATGGTTTAAATAATGTTTAACCTTAAGTAAGGACGGAATTCAAGTTTCTGTTGTTGTTATTTCGTGGAAAAGCACAGCCGCGCGTTATCCCGCCAAAACGCGGCCGTGCAGCTCTGACGCAGGAAGCCCAACCAACATCGCGGTTGGGCTTTCCTTTTTCAAAGTTAGCGCCAGAAATCGTTTTCTTCGTTTTTCGTATGATATACACATTCACAATACTGCGTCTGTAGATAATTTGTTAAAATTTGTTTCTATTTGTTAGAATTACTTGGCATTTTTCTGCTTTTCTTATTAGCTCTTTCGTTTATTTTCAAAGTTTTTTGAGCCTGCGATAAATCTCAGCGGAAACACTTACAAAGGAAAATAGCCGCCATCTTGAATTTTGGCGTCGTTTGTAACTCAAATTTGAATATCCCCACAACTGTTATATATCTCTTAATGTCTTGAAGAAATGCCCAGAGAGAGAAAACTCCCAGCTAAACTACGTGGTAAGTTATGCTTAAATTGTATTTATTTATTTTATCATGCTCCAACTGTCATTTTGGTCACTTTTATCGGTTATTTCGTGACACATTACACAAATAACCTGCAAGATCCAATGTCAATGGTCAATATTTAAAAGCATTTAGTCCCTTTGTACATCATTAATGGCTCACAATGATGACATAATACTACATTTTGGATATTAACAAGAAATCGACTTCTAAACGTCAACGAGTTGTAAGTCATTTATCTCGAAATTGTTTAGTTCTGTTTTCTATTCATGCAGTTTAATGTTTGGTGATAATTTGGTTGGCAGTTGAATTTTGATTGTTCCTTAATAATTCAAATAACCCTTTCTCTTAACGCTTATAAGTCGTTATGAATTTTATTTTAAGATCAAGTGGGTTTTGCTGTTATGAAGTGTTGTGATCGTGTACTTGTCACACAACGTACTGGTTGAGTTGTGACTTCTATATCAAATGCATTGTACACGACAATGTTGTATTGATTGAAGCTAGAAATTTTAACAACTATCTCAGGATTTTCCCTTGTAAATTTATCTAATCAAACATTGTCATTATAACATAAATTTTGAAGATGCAAATACTAATAAATATTTTAAGCATTTAAATATATAAAATCAGAAACTCATAAGGGGATTCAAACATGTAACCACCATACATTTCTTTTGATCTATGCTCCAGAATATTCAAAATTGTTTGTTGAATTTTTTTTTCGTAGTTATCCAAGTCTTCTTGCTTTAGAACTCTTAAATAATATGATATTAAGGAATATGATATCCACCCTCCCTATTCAATATTTGGTTTATCTCCTCTGAATGCCAACAAATTGGGATTTTTCAAGAGCTTTGAAGCAGCCATCTTGATTTGACCTTCAAATTCAAAACCCCTAATTTGCATATCTGAATATGTTGGAGCATGGGTATTGTCTTGTACATTTCAATCCCCTTTTGAGTTTCTGATAAAATTCAATTGACATACAATTTTTAACAAATTGTCTTTGATGAACATGCAGTTTATTTGAACAGGTCAGAGTACAGTTGATGTGCAAAGGAAAATGTTTATCAAATTTATATATATATCATTTTTATGACATTTTCTGGTTTGATTTGATATGCGTTGTAGATGCAGCTACGATGGAAGACCTTGATGCAGCAGAAGATGAAGGTCTTGGTTCAGCACCAGAGAGTCCATTGAAACTACAGCGTAAAGAATCAACATCTAGCTCATCTGATATGGCAAGCCCTGTGGATAAATACACCTATCATGCAAACAATACTCCTAGTTCAATACACATGCCTCCAATGGGAAACATGTCTCATTTACCACCAGGTTTAAATCAAAACCGCTACCAAGGACAAATGGTAGGATATACATTGGTTATAATGTTATAGTTGTAGTGATCACTATGATTATGATGTTTGTGATAATATTGGTAGCAGTATTAATGATTATGGTGATGATATATGAAGGTAATTAATGGTGATGGTAATTCTGATAAGAACAATTGTGGTGTCAGGTGGCAGTATGATGTGTGATTATATTATTTAACGATGGTGATGTTTTGTATTTGTAGAAAGATGGTGATAATTTAATGATCATGATAATAATGCCGGTGATTGTAATATTAATGATGATGATGTTTTGTATTTATAGAAAGATGGTGATAATGATTTTAATAATAATGATGGTATTCATGATGATGAGGTTGCTGGTGATTGTAATATTAATGATGATGTGTGGTGTTGATAGAACTATAATGAACAGGTTCCCATTTAAATCTGTACTTTTCCATTTAAATCTGTACTAATGCAAATTGTGTTGATGTGTGCTAAACACACAGATCAACCAATCAGAGTATAATATTTCTGAAGTGAACTTCTCTGATTGGTTGATCTGTGTGTTTAGCACACATCAACACAATTTGCATAAGTACAGATTTAAATGGGAAAGTACCGATTTAAATGGGAACCTGTTAATGGTAAATAATAATATCATTCAGTGATAATTAAAAAGTACAATTATAGTACTTTCTCAACAAAACTCTTGTAGGCAGAGGGGAGATTTGTATTAGCATGCGCTAGCTAAACCGCTGAACTATTACTGTAACAGTGCGACTACTCTAACCAAGGCCACCAAAACAAATTTTTCACAAATCATCCAATCACACCCAAGTATCTAAACAATAGAATTACAGGAAATTTATGATTCAGAAAATTTTACTGTCGAAATACAATATCAAAGTATCAACAAAAAACACCAAAATTATCTTGTATAGGGATTGAATAATTTGTGAAAACTTTGTTTGGGTGGCCTTGGTTCGAGTAGTCGCACTGTAAAACTTTGCATGACCGCAATTGCTAATTGCTTGAGTGTTTACTGTGACTTTCTTAATTTGATTGGTCAAAAAGTGTTAGGTAATTTATACAATTGAAACATTTCCTGTCTCATTGATAATTAGGCAGCCATTGTTTACCAAGGTGCAAAAGGCATTGTTACAGCAGTCAATCAAAATTTCACACGGTGTCACAGCGTACTCATCACGGATCTCACGTAATAGTATGAAAGGCGCTGTAATACAATGACAAGATTGTTAGTTTGACTCATTTCCCCATTTTTAATGTTGCCACTAAAATCAATAGTATGGCATGAAAGGACAGTCAACTGACTGATGTTTTCTGAAATAATATATTTGGAAGTTAGCCAAAATTTTTAAAAATCATGAAATTGGGAAGTGAATGAGTACATGTGTTCCAGAATCAACTCAATAAAAAAATGAATAAAACGTTTACAGATCTCACTACATTCTTTGCTACATAATTTTTAACACTTCAGTTAAACAAATTTAGGCAAAGAATGAGGAAAGTCATCGATTCATTTTGAAAAATAATAATAAGAACATTGCAGTTAATTACTGATGACTTTGATATACCGATGAATATTTTCAAAAATATAACATTTCCCCATTTTTTGTAAAATCAAGATTGTGAAATTATCTTTCAATGAAAAATGGCCTAGGCATTTTTGCAATAAAAAGTTTGGAAGTTAGTTTAGATTTCGAGATAAATGATTATGAAATAGTAACATTTTAGCAGTTTCTTGTACTGGACTGCAATTTCATGCGAAATTTCCGCAGAAATAAATGAAGCGTTTGGAACGGTGCCTATTTCAGTATTCTTTTACGCATAAGCATTAACCTTACCTGTAATTTAAATATCCAGAGTCGCAGTATCCATTGAGCCAAAGAAAGATGACCACGAAGTGTTTGTTTATCCTCTGAGCTAGCGGTTATGTTGTGTAGTTAAAGGCGTTGTTTATTCATGTTACATATAATAAGATATTTTGTTTTCTTGACATCTAATTTTCACAGCAATATATTCTCCATGTTGAAGAAGGACCTAAAAAGCTCCTAATGCTAATTTACGGCTATCCAAGCAAGAAAACAACAACGATAAACGATATTTAAAAATGTAAATATTACCCATCTTTGATGGTTATTGGAAGGTCGGCAAGGTTGCACATGCTCTTACAAATCTCCCTTTCGCTACTCTTGTATTAATGGGTTTCAAAATTCTGAATCTAGAAAAAAAAAATGTTTGAAACAGATCTAAGATTGATTTTTCTTCCTGTTTCTAAAGTTCCAAGGCCCAAATAATGGTGGTCCAATTGCAGAACCAGTCTATCCATGTGGAATCTGCCAAAAAGAAGTTGACGACAATGATGATGCTATTCTGTGTGAAATGGGTTGTGGTAAATGGTATCATAGAGTATGCACAGGTCTTACACTAGCTGCTTATAACATGCTTACTAACTCTGGAAGCGCCGAGTGGGTGTGTAATTCATGTATAGAAACTAAGAACATTCCTCTTGTCAAGCTAATGAGTTAGGACTTAGATGGTGCCCTAGCTTACACAGTTTTTTGAATAACTGATATAAGATGGTCCAAGGTTTACTTCATGTTGCTTCCCAGTCTCATTTATGAAACTAACTTTTGTGTCATAAAATATTGTCTTTGATCTAAATGTTTGAGGTACTCAGAGTAAGACTAAAACATGAGAATCAAATCAAATAGGGATACACCATCTAGCTCTTGAACATTGATTACAATATCATTTGGCTGTGTTTTATTTTATTGATTTCATAATATTTGGTGTACTTTAGAAATGCATTCCCAAATCATCAATCTACACTGTGTAATTATCCACTTTCAAAATGAGCAGGGGACTGGGCCAAGTTTTTACTATTAATCTAATTAGTAACAACACTGCCATGTTCCTACTTACCATATATTGTCTGTTAATTTTACATATTTTTGACATGCTCTTTATGACTATGATAGACATTTCCTGAATTTGCATGACTGAGCATAAAACAATAGATTCCAGTCAAGGCAAGAATGGATGAATCTATACATTTACTGTATTTTATCCACTCCAGCCTCGACTTGTATATATTATTGTTTCATGATCAGTGAAGCAAATTAGGGAAAGGTCTATTAAATTACAACAAAAAACTCACCCTCAATCTCCTGCTCATTGTAAAAGTGGCTAACATGATGAAGTCAGAGTGCACTCGAAATGCCTTATGGATGCAATATGCAATAAATCTTGGACATTTTTTTAAAAAGCTGTATTATATACATTTATACTCTCATCATCAGCAGTACATATCTAGATACGCCATTGGTATATCCATATTGCAGGGTTTTTAACTTTTACATAGATCAAACAAGGTTTGAGTATCGAGCGGACAATTGGTGTAAATTTAAACACTTTTGAGTTACTTTTGATTTCAAATAACATTTTATATGTTTATAAATTTATATAAACTGATCAGAGTGCATGGCTGAGAGATTTGAAAAACACTTTGACTTTTTGGTGGCTTACAATCCACTGAAACATCTAAAAATCAAATGAAAAGCTCAATGACCAAGAGGCCAGTCAGTGCAGAAATAACGATACCAATTAATTAGTTAGACTGATCTATTTTTCTATACTAACAGTACTAGTTCCTCATACAATGTACATATGAAAACAAAACTGTAATTGAATACCAACACAAGACTAGTCTGTTCATGACTATTGTTGTAGACTGACAAGCCTCTCATACATGTGAAAACTTCTTTGTTTGAACATGAGTGTGAGGTTGGTGAGTTTACATAATTCAACTTTCAAGTTTAAAAAGAGCAATAGTTCAAGGGCACTAGAACACTACATTTATGTTCATATTAATGTGTACTTATCGTTGATAGTAAATATTTTTCTAGTTCTCAGAAAAGTAGATATTTGATTTATTAATAGCAATATTCAGCTGTTTTTAGCATCAGTTTGGCTTTGTTTACTAGTTATAATGATCTCTTCAGCAATCAATATTGTGCACTGCAAATATGTACTGCTGTACAGTTAACACTGTTGCACCAAGATTAAGGTACAGTGGTACATCATTTGGACATAAATATAGTGTTCTAGTCCTCTTGAAAAGTTATTCAAATCTGTTGCCATATTTTAAGTGTGAATGTAACTTCAACCAAGACCAATAGTATTCCATTTTTTATCAATATATTAATATCTGATTAGAATACTAAAATAAAAATTAGAAAACCATTTAGACACATCAAAATGTTTTCAAGTAGTTGTTTGAATGGACTGTTCAAAGCTGCTTTTATAATAGTTTTTTTATTATGCCAAATGATACACTTTTTGACTCAAAAGTGGACATCATTGTTTTTGAGAAAATTGCTTTGGAAATATTGCCTTCCACAATCATAATATTCCATGGCAAAGCTTCCACTACACGCAATGGACCTCACTTCCATGTAAATTTGGACCTAGTCCCAACTACTCAATTGGTTTCAATTCAATTGGTTAATGTTATGCCTTGTTATTAATGTCTTAAATAGTACCTTGTTATTTCATTAATGTAGCTACAGCACAAAATTTAGTTAAATTCCATACTTTGTATACATAATAATAATTATGAACCCACCACGCTTCAATCATTTTCGGTGTAAATTATTTAAGGTTTTTGTACTTATAAATTTCAATTTGTGTAAAATTAAAGAAGACAATCTTGTTTGCCATTGTGAATCTTTACTTGGACTACAAAACAGGCCCCACTTTTCCACAAAAATGCCTGTATCCTCTTTTTATTTTGTTATGTGCAAATAATTGAATTCAAACAATAATTCAAGTGAAGGCTTTCTGGCCACGTTTTTGTCCAAATTCATTGTTTGAAAAGATTTGCTGATAACTGCCCCTTACTGTAATGCTATATTATACTATATGCACACAAGTTTGTTCTACATATATTGCAATGAAAATGTTTCATCTGCAGTTTCATAGACTTGTACAGGGAAATTTGTATCATTTATTTTTAGATATTTCTTAACTTTATATTTATTTCGTAATATTCACTAGATTCTATTTGTTATAAAAATATAGTGTCTTATTTCATGTACATTGAATTTATGTTTCACTGAACAAAAAAGTTAGTCCTTACTGAAAATATACTTAGTGAACAAAATTCCACCCACCCTGCCCCTGGTAAAATAAAATGCAAACGTGCTAAACACTGTATATTTTCTATTGCAAAAAATAATCCCACCTTACCCCAGTAGAATGTATAGTAGTAAAGTATAATCCACACTACCCCTGGCCAGTACATCCCACAATATCCAAAGTAGAATGTAGCATTTGATTGAATTGAACAACAATAATGCCCACCCCAACCCCACATTAGAATGACATCATGTTTTATTTGAAAAATAACTTCCCCACTCCACCTCTAGTTAACTTCTATAGTCCTAATATATCTTTAAGATAAGCCCCACCCTCTCCCTCTAGCATAGCTGATGATATGTCTCTAAAGCCAAGGTCACTGGCTATTCTGTATCTCACTCGTAGTTCTGCTAGATCATGTAATAGTTTCTTCATGTTTTGTATCTCCTGGTTAGAGTGACTCTCACTGTTTTTGTATCTGAAAAAATATCATACCAATCTTTAATTTTGATTATACAATTCATGAATAATTAATGAGAATTAAAAAATCATGTCCGTGACAAGTTCTGTAAATCTCATACAGACTTCATCTTGAATTACTTTTATCTTGTTAGTAAAATGTGAAAGCACTAACGATGGACATCATAAGTACAATACTCACGTCCGACTTGCTGTTGGGTAGTGTAAAAACTAATTTGCATACTGTACAATCACATTAAATTATTGCATTCTGGGTGACATGCATTAACTACAATTATTCACAAAGGAAAGGTGACTATTGAGGAACAATAACCAAGACAAAGTTGAGGTGATGACTAGATAGCATTTAAGCATGTTACAACCTCCTTGTATTTTACTAAGATATCATCTGTACAACACTTGTGTGGATCATGTTTGATTCCTTGGTAATCCGTTTCAGGTTTTTTCACTCACAGAACCATAGCTTGATTTCATTGTGAATAAAACGTGACAGGATTTACCTTGTTATGAAAGGTGATGATCTATGAGGTAAATTAATGAATTATTTAACCATTGAGCTTACTTTGTTGCTACATCTACAAACAATGTACTTGAAGGGATCATCACAGAGCGTAATTCCTGCCAGTATTTGAAATCACCATTGATGATAACATGATTGTAGACAGCACTGATCCATAGACCTGAACCCTTCTTGCTGTATGCATCCACTACTAGCAGTGACTGGAATGAGAGAGACGTCTTAAAACATAATCATTATTACTGGCAGCACCATAATCATCATCACCACAATCACCATCATCTTTTCCATCATTGCCATTGTCCTCATTATCATCATCACTATCATCATTATAATCATCACCACCATCATCTTTCCCATCATTGCCATTGTCCTCATTATCATCATCACTATCATCATTATAATCATCACCACCATCATCTTTCCCATCATTGCCATTGTCCTCATTATCATCATCACTATCATCATAATAATCATCACCACCATCCTCTTTCCCATCATTGCCATTGTCCTCATTATCATCATCACTATCATCATTATAATCATCACCACCATCATCTTTCCCATCATTGCCATTGTCCTCATTATCATCATCACTATCATCATTATAATCATCACCACCATCACCATCATCTTTCCCATCATTGCCATTGTCCTCATTATCATCATCACTATCATCATAATAATCATCACCACCATCATCTTTCCCATCATTGCATTGTCCTCATTATCATCATCACAATCATCATAATAATCATCACCACCATCATCTTTCCCATCATTGCCATTGTCCTCATTATCATCATCACTATCATCATTATCATCATCACCACCATCATCTTCTCCATCATTGCCATTGTCCTCATTATCATCATCACTATCATCATAATAATCATCACCACCATCACCATCATCTTTCCCATCATTGCCATTGTCCTCATTATCATCATCACTATCATCATAATAATCATCACCACCATCATCTTTCCCATCATTGCCATTGTCCTCATTA
This sequence comes from Metridium senile, assembly GCA_949775045.1. Taxonomy (NCBI): domain Eukaryota; kingdom Metazoa; phylum Cnidaria; class Anthozoa; order Actiniaria; family Metridiidae; genus Metridium; species Metridium senile. The sequence goes on from OX459109.1 coordinate 7,411,425, forward strand.
TCATCATCACTATCATCATTATAATCATCACCACCATCATCTTTCCCATCATTGCCATTGTCCTCATTATCATCATCACTATCATCATAATAATCATCACCACCATCACCATCATCTTTCCCATCATTGCCATTGTCCTCATTATCATCATCACTATCATCATTATAATCATCACCACCATCACCATCATCTTTTCCATCATTGCCATTGTCCTCATTATCATCATCACTATCATCATTATAATCATCACCACCATCACCATCATCTTTTCCATCATTGCCATTGTCCTCATTATCATCATCACAATCATCATAATAATAATCACCACCATTATCATCATCTTCTCCATCATTGCCATTGTCCTCATTATCATTATCATAATGGCCATCATATTCATCATCATCATTATAATCATCATCATTATCAATACAGAGAGTTTATGGCAGCCATGTTTGTGGGCAAAATAGTACAAAATATAAGAACAAAATACATTTTTTGAGATAAAAGCTCCATTGTTTTGACCACTAACATGGCTGCCATGAAATCCCTCTATATCATCATCATAATCATCATCTTCTTTATCATCACCACTGTCATCATTATAATCATCATAATCTGCATCCTTATCAATATCATCTTCAACATCATTATTATCCATATTATTATCATCATCTTAACCATCACCATGCATAATCATCCACAATAGCATTATCATAACCATCTACATCTACATCTTTATTAAGTTGATAAAAATCGTAAAATATCACATCAACTGTACATAATATGTGTATATAATATAATAAATAATTAATAATTGAGTAATAAAAATAATACTAATAAAAAATAATAGTTAATAATAATATTTATGTACAAAGAGTGTCAAGATGGCGATCTAATTTAGCCTTGAATTTACTAAGTGACTCTGAGTCCACTAGTTCCGAGGGTAGATGGTTCCACTCTGGTATTGTTCTTGGGAAAAAAGAAAACTTGAAAATATCTTTAGAAATTTTTGTTATTCTATATTTTAAAGAGTGACTATTTCTAGTCCTCATTTCACTATTTGGAATTAAGTGTTGTTCTGTATTTACATCAACAAGATTGTGACTCAGTTTGTACATTAGTGTCAGTCTATTTCTCTTTCTTCTAGATTCAAGAGTGTCCCATCCTAGCTCTGAGATCATATCTGTAACACTAGCGGTTTGGTTATAGTTTTGTAGACAAAAACGGGCAGCTTTTCTTTGGACTCTCTCTAGGGCTGATATATCTTTCTTGTGGTATGGATCCCAAGAGGCGCTTGCGTATTCTAATTTAGGCCGTACGATGGTAGTATAGGTGGTTTCACGTACCTTTCTTGGGCAGTTCCAAAGATTTCTTCTTATTAAACCTAGTGACTTACTTGCATTACTTGAGATTGATGAGATGTGGGGTGTCCACTTCATCTTACTGTTAACAGTAATACCCAGGTACGATATGGAGTCTACTTGAGTAAGTTGGGAACCACAAAAAGTGTACTGTCTTTGTGGAGGCTTTTGCTTTGTTGATATGCAGATGATGTTGCACTTAGAGGGATTGAATTCCATCTGCCAGCGATGTTGCCATTGTTCAAGTTTGTTGAGGTCATCTTGTAGCTTGTCGCAGTCGGAATCATCTACAACAATACCATACAAGAGGGTGTCGTCCGCGAAGAGTTTAACACTGGAGGTTAGACCGTTGGGAAGATCGTTTATGTATGTCAGAAACAACAATGGGCCTAACACTGTTCCTTGGGGCACTCCAGAGGTAACTGAGCATGGTGAAGATGATGCACCTTCACAAATGACTGTTTGCATGCGTTTAGTGAGGAAAGATCCCATCCAAGACAGTAGACTTCCACGGATGCCGTAGTGCTCTAGTTTCTTTAATAGACGTCTGTGTGGAACCTTGTCGAAGGCTTTCGAGAAATCTAGTACAGCAGCATGGATTGATTTGTTTTGTTGCAAGGAACTTGCAATATCGTGGATAGTAAGGATAAGTTGAAGCTCGGTGGATCGTTTTGATCTGAAGCCATGTTGACAATCTGTAAGAACGTTATAGTATTCAAAATGCTTCATCACGTGGCTGTGTACAATATGCTCAAGGATCTTTGCTGCAATACAAGTTAGAGATATCGGTCTGTAGTTGGAAGGATCAGACTTTTTCCCTTTTTTAAAGACACCGCATACATTCGCAGATTTCCATCTACTGGGCACAGTTCCACTTTCAATAGAGTCTTGGTAGATATTGGTAAGAATAAGAGCGATTTCGTTGGCATATTCTTTGAGAAACCATGGTGGAATGGCATCTGGTCCAGAGGCTTTGTTTGGTTTCAACAACGATAATTGCTTAGCAACTCCGTTCACAGTGATAAACATACGATCAATGCTGGGTTTTCTGTCAGTACCAGTATGAGGGATGTTGGAGTGGTCTTCTTGTGTAAAGACATTTGAAAAATGCTTATTGAGTATTTCAGCTTTCGAGTTGCTATCACTAATTATTGAACCGTCCACTTCAAAGTCTGCAATTCCAGGATCTTCATTTTTCAGTTGTTTTATGTACGACCAGAATCGCTTTGGGTTTTCTTCGATGGCTTCACCTAGGTAATCTGAGATATACTTGTGTCTTGCTTCTTTAAGACTCGTGTGCATTTGTTTTCTAATTTGGCGGAACGTTTTCCAGTCATCTTGTTTGCCAGATGTTTTTGCTTTGTTGTATAGCCTTTGTTTCCTTTTGGATAGCCGTCTGAGTGATCGGTTGAACCATGGTAGATTATATCGTGAGCTAGTCACTTTGGAAGGGATGCAAGAGTCCATTATACGGTGGATGTTTTCTTCAAAGCAGTTCCATTTTTCGTCGATCGAGTTGAATCTACATTCTGCCATGTAGGACGAGAGATTTGCGAGTTCTTCTTTAATGCGAGTAGAGTCTGCTTTCTTTCGGATGAATATTTTACGCTTTACATTCTTCTTTCTTCGGCATGAAGTGTTCACAGAGAACAACACAATTTCGTGGTCACTGATACCAGGAACTACTTTGACGTTTTCAATGATGTTTGAATTATTTGAGAGTATTAGGTCTAATATATTCTGTGAGCTGTCATCACATCTGGTTGGTTCTTTGACGAGTTGGCTTAAGTCGTGATCATCGATTATTTCCAAAAGTCTATCGGATGCAGCAGAATGGCTTGAATATTCTTCACCCCATGAAATATCAGGGGCATTGAAATCGCCGGATATGATGATGTTGTTTTTATGTAGTCTATTACCCAACTTTAACAATGATGCATCAAGCTCGTTGAGGCTGTTTATGTTAGACGAATTTGGCCGGTAATACGAGCAGATAAGTAGTGATTTCGATTTCTTGTCTGCCAGTTGACACTGAGTCCAGATGATTTCGCAGTCTGTATCCAAATCCGATCGATGTGTGATAATGATATCATTTTTTACTGCTTGGAAAACTTATCTTCATTGCAATCAACAACATTAATATTTATTGCGAAGAGCAGAAAGCAAGTCACATACTGGTATTGCTTACCACCATGTTCATAACTATGCACCAGCACAGTTCAGATCGCATTGCAAATTGGGTATTACATTGTCAATCATTCAACAGCAAAAAAAAAAAAATAACATTGTTACCTCAAAAAAGTGATTGTGTTGTGCTAGGAACTTCTTCAGCCCTCTCTCATCCAGGTTAATCACACAAACCCCCATTGCAAGGAGATGGATTTGTAGTTGTATAAGTCTTGCATACTTTAAACATGTTTGTGATAGCTTGAAACAGTTATCCTGACAATAATAAAATAAGAGAAATGAAAGGAAAGAAATACAAACAAACAAAACACACACAAAATTACGTAACGTGAAAGTATGTAACTACCAAGCATGCAACTTAACACAGTTTCACTAACGCTTTCAAAGTACAGCAATAATCAGTAAATGTAATGTTATCCGACTGTTCTTGACTGACTAGTCTCGTGTTCATGTTGAAACACAATGGAGTTTATACAATGCGATGACTGAATCATTATAGTCAGTCAAAAACAACAGTAATTATTAAAGGCTCCGGGAAACGGCTTCAACATTTGCTTCAACATTTGTTTGATTTTGATGAACGCTGTAGAATGGTTGTTGAACGATGTTGAACGTACTAGGTGGGCAAACGGTTTCAACATTTACTTCAACATCAGTTCGATTTTGTTGAATGGACCGCGTTGAAACCGTATGTAGCGAATGTACGATGTACGCGCCACGTAACGGAACGTTTATAATACGTCAAGTACGCAAGTATAAAACGAGTAATGTAATGTAACAAAACTCCAAGTATAAAAATAACATAACTATAATTTTGAAAACGTAGCCTCACGTTAATTAATTAAGCCATCCAATGCGCAAACGCACAACGCACGTACGTAACCAAAATGGCAACACGCAACATATAGAGCAGATTTCTTAATGACTATGAAAAGCTCACGGCACGAACGCGGTCAAGGCACAGCAAGTCATAATCAAAGATCTAGAAACATCACGGTAGAGGCAAGGCACGTACACGGCACTGATCATTTCACAGTCATACAACTCAAATATAAATACGTAACGTAAACGTATCGTTACGTAACCTGAGTTTTACCTTAGTGTAGTAATCCGCAGCGTACTTGAATGAATTCATGATTGATGTCAGCTTTGATTGTAATTCTGGCCTTGCAGCTAAAACGAAACACACGAAGCACAATCATGTACTGAACATAACAGTGTATATTAAAATACTTATAAGATAGTAGAGGGATTTAAAAACTGTGTTAATCTACACATCAAATAGTAAAAGCCATTTGTCAAATACATATTAAATACGCATACGTACAAGTAGAGTTAAAGTAGTAGTACGTCTTTTTATTTCCCTAAGGCCAGGGTAAGTACCCGGGGGGGGGGGGGGGATCCCTTGTAAAATTCCCTTTCCGGTCCCTCTCACCAATTAACAACAGCTATCATTACATGTAGCTTACACATGGTTTGGTCCTTCAATTCATGAAGTTGTTCCATTGCAGAGTTTTTCCATCGATCAGCTAGTTCTCGATGCATACTAAATCTCATGGCCACCATTTTGTATTTCTCTGTATCATCTGGGTGAGAACGCTTGAGGTATTCTAGTAAGGCTACTTTGAGCTTGTTTTCCTGAAATAGAGGTGTGGTTATGTACACTAAGGGGAGAGTAACTATAAACTATCATACAATAATTATCATCATCACCCCAACTATCACCATCATCTTCACCAGTCATCATCATCTCCACCACCATTATCATCATCATCTTCACCAGTCATCATCATCTCCACCACCATTATCATCATCATCTTCACCAGTCATCATCATCTCCACCACCATTATCATCATCCAGCTCCACCACCATTATCATCATCATCTCCACCACCATTATCATCATCATCTTCACGAGTCATCATCATCTCCACCACCATTATCATCATCATCTCTACCACCATTACCAACACCATCAACAATAAGGTTATCACTATTAACACTATTATACAATAATAATATTAACACTATTACCTTATTCTCATAACCATCGTTAAAATCGCACAGTAAAACAAATTTTACATGTATTATTTTTTACGATGTGAGTGGATATTTACGCTATTAACTAAATAGTTTAGCGTTTTATTTGTTTTTTCGTAATACGACTGACTGCGAATGAATTATAACATTCAAAATAAAAAACGCAAAGCATGCTGGTAAGTGAACGTGGGTCTTTAAACTTATCACCATCGCCACCACCATCATTATCACTACCATCACCACCACCATTACCACCACCATCATTACCACCATCACCACCACCACCACCACCACCATCATCATCACCATCACCACCATCATCACCACCACCATCATTATCACCATAATAAATATGTTCGTTACCTTATCAATCAAACCTCTTTGGAAAAGCAGTTCAAAGTAGTGATGACGTAACAAAGTATCAAAGATGTACGACATCTCACGGAATCTGCCAATGCCAGTCAGTAAACGGACCTATTGGTGGACATACAATGACGCATTTTGTTATGGTTTTGCCAACCAATCATTGTTATTAGAATAAAGAAAATTTACAAATCTATAGTGAAAATTTCTGAATAAATAACTTTTGAAAATGCAGTCAAGTTTTAGTGTTACTCTTTATTTTAAGTATAGTGAAAATGGTTAGCAAATTAGCATCACAATACCAAAACCTGTTAACACTACGCTCGCCTATTTAATAATGATAGGACCGATGATCGTCGCGGTTAACCCATAGAATAATTTGATTTGAAGTTGAATAGAATTGCTTTACTCCGCAACGATCATATACTCATACACAATTTAATATAACCGCGGATCAGACCAACATATATATCTACATTGTATTCTGTGGTCGAATGAATTCAACAAAATGACCTCCTACCAACATATGTGGCTTCATAGCTCAGTTGGTAGAGCATTGCACCGGTTCTGCAAAGGTCATGGTTCAAATCCCGTTGAAATCCCGAATTATTTTTCGGGCTTCTATAATTGCAATTACTTTAATTGCTTTACTCCGCGACGATCATATACTCGTACACAATTTATCACATTCTTATTATTTAACAAATTTGCTAAAAGGTAACAAGAGTTTATTGTTTACCATCAAAGGAAACTTTTCTACAGCTGCAATAGCATCGGTCAGATGTTTCCCACACTTGAGCACGCTCGTTATCCCCTCCATATTACAAGCCATAGTATGGCACTCGTGGGCTCTGACCAGTAGCTCTACCTCAATGTTAAGAGCTGGAAGAAATAAACATTTATTATAAATGACGATAATAAAATGATCAACAAAATGATCAACAAAGGTAAAACGTTTGAGATGAAAATAATAAATCCATGTTAAGTTATGAGAATTTCAAAAGTGAAAAACATCGCAACGAGGTTAGCAAGGAAACAGTTCACTGAACACATACAAATCTATGTAATTTTGATTATAAATAACTTCTAGTGAATTATATTTATAGCAATAAAACTTTCCAAAACTTCATATTCAGTCTGTTGCTCTCTCTGATGTTGGTGCTTATTATTTAAGATTATTTTTGTTTCGATCTGAGCCTATGAATGTGGAATGTAACGTGTGTAAATACAGCTTTTTGTATACAGAGTACAATATTAATGGCTCTTTTCAATAACCTTTGTCACTAGCTGTCTCAGCGATGCGATCATTGGCTATGCGCCCAGCTGTTTCTAGGAGACGGTTGCCTAGCAATGCTTGGTCCGAGCACAGTTTGATTACTTCAATGATGTCATCGCACGAAGGTGCAGCGTTAAATATCAGCTCATGGTCTTCACCGGTACTTGACAGTTCTGAACATAAAGCAATGTAGTATTACCAAAATTAGCGATATTCGTATTTGCCCTTGTTTAATATACACCTGTTTTCACAAGGAAATCATCTTTTCATTTATACTCGAATTGAAGAGTACCAGAGACTGCAAATTTCTCCTGTTCACTCACACACACTACCAATACATTGCAATACGAAGAACAACACTTCACAAAAATAAATATCGAACCAGCCATCCTACCCTTTAAATCCCCAGTGGTGAACAACGACGTATTAACACAAATGCCACCTTAAATTTCAAATATTAGAACTTTTTGCTTTGACTCACTTTTCTGACTCACGCATACTCCCACTACAATGCTCAACGTGTAGCTTTGAATGTATATTGTCTGTGTTGTATTTACTCTCCCTGTATTCCCTTATGATTTTGCTGTCATTGTTGTCTTTGTTGTAAGCTAAATATTTATTAGAATTGCTTGATTACCTTCGCCGCAGTAGACCCTTAATGACAATAATATGATGTCTTTCAGAAACCCTACAACCTGTGTGAAGACAAATAGTATAACACGGGTAATGTCTCCATAACAACCATCTATAATCAATATCAATATTATATTGCCATCAACATCATCATTTGAATCACATTCATTATAACCTTCACCATCATTATCACTATGCATACATACATACATACATACATACATACATACATACATACATACATACATACATACATTTTTATTCTCGTCCTTAAAAGGCTTTTCAGAGAACATAAATTACAAATAAAATATATCTAGAATCAATAGAGAGAAAAAAATAGTAATAATAAAAATAATAAGAAATAAATATATATATATATACATATATACATACATACGTATATATACCCTATAAATTACATTAATTAAATTAAGTATCTATAAATTTGTTACATTATCTAGAAAAACTATCTCTTCCTCTTTGCCTTTCTTGAGTTGCATCAGTTATAAATCAGCAGAACTTTTGGTCTTCCACTTGATCTTTTTTTTGGCTTGAGATCTTGCCCTTTCGACGTCACTCAGCAAAACTTCAGTTTTGCATGCTGGCCGTTGGCTCAAAACGAGCTCTTCCGCCCTTTGACAGGTCTTATTTTTCGTCCTGCTGGGTGACATGCCACCCTCCTCACTAACATAATGTTAGTGGGGGAGCCGGTTTAGTCGCCGACAACCCGACCATGCGGCAGGTGGTACTGGGTTACAATGTTACCAGTAGCAGAGTCACCAGTAGACCCTGACCTGACTCGTCCAACTTTGTGCGCGAGCTTATTTGGATTACGGCCGTTGGACTTTTGGCGCGCGCATGCATCATTGAACGGTTGTGCTCGAGCATAAAAATAGAATAAAGAAATCACGTAAGCAAACAAAAGAAACCGTTAAGATAACGGAACGAAAAGACAAAAATAATACGGAAAGAAGCAGAAAAAACAGTAAAAGCTATCAAAGCAAACCAAATATGACTATAAAAGCTTATTAGATCAAATGGAAACCCGTCTGTCAAAGCAAAATAAAGTAAAATTATTGTAAAAGTAAGGTTTATCTAAGAAAAAAATACTAATGAAAATTAACGGACTTATGCTACCTAGCAATAAAAATCGTGTTTAAAAAGTTAATTTGGGAAAACAAATCAAACAAAAATGCAAAACTAACCTTTAAAGTGTCATCCAATGAAAGAAAATACAAAAAATGAAAAGCAAAAAGGTAAAAATAGTAAAGAATCCGAGAGAGCTCGAAGGCACAGCCCATTCACTTGACAGCGCGCGCAAACATGCATATGATGATTATCATTATCATCACTAAGATCATTATTATCATCATTATCATCAACATCATCGTACTAGTCATTCATAGTTACCTCATTTGCATTTAGTTCAAAAGCTTTGATGTATGCCTCAGCCAGTTTGAATCTTGAATCGAAACCAGACACGAGTAACGAGTGTAGCACATTAAATGGTTTGTCATTTACTACAGCCTCATACTCAAGACCAAGGGTCTACAAGGAAAACAATACAGAATACCTTAATAACAGGCCAATCCAATACAGTACAGAGGAACCTCTTTACACCAGATCCTTACAAATCAGATTTCTCTCTATGCACTGCAAAAGGGGCGTTTTTTGAAATGCGTTGATCAAACGCTTTTTGAGTAAAAGTCAGGTTTTACTCAATATATTGAGTACATTTAACTCAATGGTACATCTAAATTTACGCATTTACTAAGAATGTATTACGTTTAACAAATGTGGTTTTCATTAATTATAACCCAAAAAAAACAAATCATGGCATGCGAGAGAAAAACAGAAGAAAAGTACTGCTTTAATTCAAAATGCGCGCGCAACACTGATTACCGTTAAATCTGACTCCCTAAGCTACACGCACGTGCACGCTGAGGTGCGCAACAAACTAAAGAATCTAAAGAATGTTTGGAATGTTTGGAATGCAAAGAATTATTTGAAGGTTTGGAATGCAAAGAATGATTGGAATGTGGAAATGATGTAATGATACGGATTCAGGGATGTATTTTCAAATTGTACACGATACAGTTCTAGAATTGTACAGCGCGCTGGATTTTGTTTGTTACTTTAATAATAATGCGCGCTCACTGGACCTTTTTTCTAGAGGTACTATACAAAAATAATCGTATAGTTCTAAATAAGTGATATAGATCTACAAAATGTTAATATGTAAATATCAACATCGCTTACACCTGGGCTCAGACCATTCACTCTCTTGAGTAAGCTCCATGTTCTCAGTTGAAGAGAATAAAGATGGACGTTCTTTGATCTGTTAATATATTTTTACGTAATCTTCGGTGATCCACCGTATACATGAAGCTTGAATTATTTATTGTACCTGTTTAATTTCTATGTTCAAGGCAATGCCGCGATTATTCTACGTTTCCTAAGTGGTTGTTTGTTTTAACCATTCTTTGAGACCCCGTCTACACGGATCATACTTTTTGATGCGAATCGGCCTATCGTCCACACGAATCCAGTGAAACCGGTCACCGAAACCGCATACTTTTACTTGAATCCTCCGGCTACGCGGATTCGTGTGGACGCAAATATTTCTATGCGGTTTCAGCCGGATCGGATTCGTGTAGACAAGGCCTAAAAGTCGGTTCAAAGAATCACAGGACATTTTACAAAATACCTCATGATCAAAACACAAGCTGGTTTTATCAATAATCATATATCATATAGACATTGGAAAACAAATCACTGATGGCAAGCGAGAGAAAAACAAAAGAAAATATTGTTTTAATTTAAATGCGCGCGCGACACTGATTACCGTTAAATTTGGCTCCCTATTCCACACGCGCACAATCGTGTGCAGCAAATTCAGCAAATAATCTAAGAATAATCTAAGAATGCCTGGAATGTCAAGATTGGAATGTTAAGAATGTTTAGAATGTGGGGATGACGTAATGATACGGATAATTTAAATAATAACTGTACACGATGCAGTTCTAGAAGTGTACAGCGCGCGGAATTTTGTTCGTTACTCACGTGTAATAATAATGCGCGCTCACTAATTATGGTTTTGGATAAGTGATATAGATTTTGTTCTAATATTTATAACAATAATAATAATACTAACTTTTTCTTGAGTAAAACAGATAAGCTTTTATCTGGCCCATGATGAAACATTTGTTTACGTTAACTATGTAGTCACTTCACATGCAGCTTGAATTATTGTACGTGTTTTATTCGTATGTTCAAAGCAATGCCGCGATTTTTCTACGTTTTCTTGGTTGTTTGTTTTGACTATTATTCGACTAAAAGTGTTGAATTAAAGAGCAGAATTTCATGAAACTGTACATGATCAAAACAAAAGCTTGTTTTATGAATAATTATATATCATATAGGCATTGGAAAACAATCAAGGCATGTGAAAGGAAAAGAAAAACAGAAGAAAAGTAGCTTCAATTGAAAATGCGCGCGCGCGACATTGATTACCGTTAAACTGATTCCCTATCCCACACGCGCACAGACGTGTGCAACAAACAAAGAATCTTAAGAATGCTTGGCATGTTTGGAATGCTTAGAATGTTTGGAATGTTAAGAATGTGGAAATGACGTAATGATACGGATTCAATGATGTATTTTCAAATTTTCAAATTGTACACGATGCAGTTCTAGAAGTGTACAGCGCGTGAGATTTTGTTCGTTACTCACATGTAATAATAATGCGCGCTCACATGAACTTTTTTCGAGAGGTATCTTTTACGTAAACTTCGGTGATCCTCCCGTACAGTTGAAGTTTGAATCATTGTATGTGTTTTATTTGTATGTTCAAAGCAATGCCGCGATTATTCTATGTTTTCTTGGTTGTTTGTTTTGACCTGCTGATATTTCCTTCGCTCGGATGTCAAAAGATTTACTTAGAGCATTTTACTCAATTTAGAGAAGGAGAACTCAAGACAATACTTTGAGAATACTAAAGTGTCCTCTTGAATGCAATGATTCACCCAATACTTTGAGTTGTATCTACTTTACGTTTTTGCAGTGTAAAAGTTTCAAAGAAAACTTCAATCAATTAAACAGGACATTTTGGTCCTAGCAGTAAGGTATTAATAGAAGTTTTTACTGTATATGATTGATTCTCTTTAGGCCTGGGAAGCTAAAACCCCGTACTATATTTGTCAAAGCAAATGGGTGTTCGAGTAGATAATCTTCTCACTTCTCGACGATGTGTCTACAATCATTGACAAAACTGTTGGCACGATTGTGGATTTTTTTCTGTTCCTATTTCTATAATTCCTCCCCCCCCCCCCCCCCCCCCCTGACAATGTTGCTGGAGGGGTATATGAACCTTGTCAATCGCGGGAAACATCTCCAACTCTTGTACTCTTTCATGAAAAACAACAACATTGTATTGGGGGAGGGGGGTAGACAAACCTCATAAATGAAAAAAATGATAGACTCACAAAAAAGTGTCCGAAATGTGATCGTGCCAACACATTTTGGCAATGGTTGTAGGTTAGAGTCCCATGACTGAGCTTGGACATGAATTATATTTGATATGAGTTTGTTTGTTCCCCAATCCTTGCCAAAAGGAACGTACTTGGGAATGGGTAGCACTGAAATTCGTGTTTTGATGCATTTCTCTGGGCTTCACCCATATGAATAAAAGTGAGTAGAATTGACTACTTCTGAAACGAGCAAGGGATTGGAGTTGGTATTTTTTCTATTTGATTTGTTCTCTCAAAAGAAATAAAGTTATGAGCTTTGAAAGCAACCAAAAATATAACAAAGAATGTTTGGTTGGGCATTCCCTTTATGACTTCTAGGTTATTTTTCGCCCGAGTCTTGCTCATTTTGCAAGTGGCCAATAAGATTATTTCCACGTTTGCATGAGTTTGTTGATATGATTGGAAAGAGCCCCTAAACTATTTAGCACTGATTCCTGCACTGATTCTATAGTTAATGACTTTTAAAGAAGAAAAATGTATTTTACCTGTGAAATCTTATAACAATTGATAATACGTGAACAGCACCTCTTGCCCTTCTCACAATAATACATCAGAGTCTCCATGGCAGTGATTGTGTCCTCCACTTGGATCCAGTCTACGGAAATAGAATCATCAGCACGGCCAGTTCCACCCACGCTTTCCGTCAGACTGGTACTGAGTACAAAACTGCTACTGCGTTTTATCCCATCAGTACTAGACACAGTTCCCGACATGCTCATTCGACGATGAGGGGTTTGATGAAGAAGTTTACGGATTGAACTGTCGAGAGTGTCGGCGAAACGTGTTCCTTGTGATAAATAGATACAGGACTGAAATAGAGAGTAAATAAAACACTTTTTTAACGTCTCAATGAATTTAGTAAGACACAAGTGCCGTACTAATTGTGGTACACTCACTACCTCTACCTTAAATATTTTAAACACAACTTTGCTCACATGTTCAATTTTGCGGAGGCAGAATAACCCGGAGAAAAACCCTCGTGACAAAGGAGAGAGAACATCAAACAGATTCAACTGACATATTATCCATGCCTGAGCCGGGACTCGAACATGCGGTGAGAGGCGCGCGGTAAACACTACGCCACCCATGCCACCCACAATAAAAATTGTTTCAAATAATCTATATCATTGATTAATAGATACCTAATATGTAATACGCAACTGTGGAGTGGTATGGGTGGTCAAGAGTGATTACAAATAATCTATATCATTATTAATAGATACCTAATATGTAATACGCAACTGTGGAGTGGTATGGGTGGTCAAGAGTGATTACAAATAATCTATATCATTATTAATAGATACCTAATATGTAATACGCAACTGTGGAGTGGTATGGGTGGTCAAGAGTGATTACAAATAATCTATATCATTAATTAATAGATACCTAATATGTAATACGCAACTGTGGAGTGGTATGGGTGGTCAAGAGTGATTACAAATAATCTATATCATTGATTAATAGATACCTAATATGTAAATAAATACGCAATAGTCAAGAGTCACGGGTGGTCAAGAGTCACGGGTGGTCCAAGCCTGCAGCTTCTCACAGCCGTGGACCAGGTTCCTGGATTCTTTGATCATGTGAGTTGTGTTTGTTGAGTTGTGTTTGTTGAACTGTGTTCACGAGAGCTTTTACCCAGGGCTCTCCGGTTTTCCTCCGTCAGTTGAGAATTACCTTAGTTAAAAAGACACTTACCAAGACAATGTCGAGATCTTGACTAGTGTACCCAAAATGAACGGCAAGTCGACGTGCTTGAATCACGTGACAATTTTCAAGCAATTGACCAATCACCCTCTCAAGAGCTGAGAATTCCTGCGGATCAAGTACAACATCAAATAATAATTAATAATATCAAGAAACAGTCCAATACCAACACAAGCATATCATATTAGTAGACTACAACGTAAACCATTATCATCAATTATCATCAACAGGAATAACAGCACAATCACAAATAACCTCATCGTCACTATTATCATCATCCCCAATACCATCATAATCAACTTCATTATCATAAACACTATCAAATATCATCCTAACACTATCAACCTCATCACAACTATTATCATCAACACCATCTACAACAATGTCATTATTAACAATGTCATAATATCATCGTAATCATCGTCATTATCTCCCTCAACGTCAACACAAAATACCGTCATTATGATCATCAATATCACGATAATCGCCATTATTATCATCACAATAATCGTCATTCTTGTCGACAGTTGTCTTCCTCCTCAAGGTAAAAAAATCATATATCGTCATTAGGGACTGCGCAATAATTATCAGGAGGGGGGGGGGGGTTGAGAATCCAGAGGGGGGGGGGGGGGCATAATCTAAACTTATGTCTCGAAAGAGGGGGAGCAAAGTCCAAAATTAATCAGTGAAGAAGGGGGGGGGGGGGGGGGTAATACCTAACTTTAATTTGAAACTGCAAACTCAACAAATTGACGAAGACGTCCTCGTCAATGTTGGTTAGATTCTCTGGCGATCTTGATAAAACCCTTTTCTCGTAAGTATTCAGCAGTCTTCTCAATTTGAGCGAAGGGGGGGGGGGGGGGGTTGCAGTCTAATTTTTTCCGTTATGGTAGGGGGGGAAGGCGTAATGTTCTTCATTTGTGAGGGGGGGGAAGTAATTAACTTTTTCGATTTTTTCGCTCATTTCTCAACTCCCCTCCTGATAATTATTGCGCAGTCCCTTATATCACTATCATCACCATCACCATCATCGGCATTCTCGTCATCCTCCTCCACGTAAACCCATATATCATCATTATAATCATAGATATCACGATCATCAACACCATCGTATCACCATCGGCATTCTTGTCATCCTCCTCAACGTCAACACCATATATTATCATTATAATCATCGATATCACGATCATCAACACCATCGTATCACCATCAACACCATCGGCATTCTTGTCATCCTCCTCAACGTCAACACCATATATTATCATTATAATCATCGATATCACGATCATCAACACCATCGTATGACCATCATCACCATCGGCATTCTTGTCATCCTCCTAAACGTCAACACCATATATGATCATCATCATCATCATCATCATCATTTTTGTCATCCTCCTCAACGTCAACACCATATATCATCATCATCATCATCATCATCATCATCATCATCATCATCATCATCATCATCATCATCATCATTTTTGTCATCCTCCTCAACGTCAACACCATATATTATCATTCCATGACATACCTCGTCTGTTGTGAGTAGATCTGCACAAGTTACTGCAATGTCGTCTAACGTCTCAGCCTGGATAAGTTCAGTTGGTTCAGCAATGTCTCCAGTAGGAGCATCAGAGAAAGGTACTGGAAAACCAGTTGCCCAGTCTGACGATGATGGCAGAAATTCAAGATGGCTCACAGAACGTGCAAGTTTCACCTACATAGAATTAGAAAAAATTGTAATGATAGGAATCATATTTACTTGTTCTGTTTCATGATGCGGGTCACAAGGACGAAATACTGGAAATACTGCTAGCTGCAAGTCACCATTAAGAAATGGTAAACGAGTTTGAACTTCATCCGGAATATTGAAAATTTGTGTATTTAAGCTTTGATGCCAGCAGTCCCGCGAGAAAAGGTGTCCACTGCAATATGTGACAGTGATATTTAGTGGCATCATTACAGATCTTCTTCTCTCTTCAAAAATGTTTCCATACCTCTTTGTTTGCTTCCATTTCAGCTCTGATGCAAAAAAGCCAAATTCTTCTCTCTAGGTCAATCATTTTATCTACCAGTGCTTGAGGTTTGGTTGATTTTGAAAACCATTTCATGGTCATGGACAACAAGCGTGATTTCTCTGTAAACGACAGTTCAGGATCGTCTGCTTGAGCCTGGGAAAATCAAAATTGGTACATTTTTATTTCGTTATTTAGTTTTTGTTTTGGTTCGGGAGTCGTCCGTTTGTCGTGGCACTTGAGAATAACCAGTACCAATGGCTTTTATTTAATAAAGTTCTTGTTGAAAATTGCTATTGAAAATTTCAATTTAATATTCTCATTGTGTACTCTACAGGGATACCAACCCACCGCCTAAAGAATTCTTGGGAATCATTTTCTTGGAAATTATTTGCGATGTTTAGGAATTCTTGAATGTTTTTGTTAGAAATACTTGAGAAGTTTTTAGGAAATTTTGGAAATGCTTTGAATTGCTCTGAGGTAAATAGTTAATATAGAAGATAATTTTTAGGACATGTTAGTTTCGTTTGAAATACATGAGAATATCAAGGAAATGTGTGAAATGTTCAAAATTTAATCATTGGTACTGGCTGTTAAGAATTTGTTGGAATTCTGGCTGCCTGGCTTAATGATTGATCATAACCTCAAAGAATGAAGCACCAATTTCAGGATCACATCGATTTTCTTTAAAGCACTTGTCTGCCTTGTGCCAAAAGGCAAGTCTTCCTTGCTTGATTTCCCAGAGAACAGAATTCTCAATGCTTTCTCTTTCGTGTTGGACCTGAAAAACAAACAAAACATTTGATTGGCACTTGACTCAATACCATCTAAGAACATGTCATTTCAAGATAGAAAGAAATTATCTAAAAAAACAAAACAACAACAAACAAGCCAAATCATTAGAATTACTTTCTGAGAAGAATATGAAAGCTATCTATTTACCTGTATTTTTACATGTATTGGCCTATTTATCTGTTAGAGCGGATTTCGTATTATTATGAAAAGCTCACGGCACGAACGCGGTCAAGGCACGGCAAGGCACGTCAAAATTCTTGAAAACATCACGGTCGCGGCAAGGCACGCATACGACACTGAACATTTCACAGTCATACGAAATCTGCTCTATTAACATTGACTGTATGATGTCCTTACCTCTTTTAGAGTGATGGGATCTTCTGGAAGCTGCAGCAGCCTTGCATAATCACGTGCCTTGACGAATTCCTTGTGATGAAGAAGGCTGTAAAGGATACGGTCCTTTTCTTTGGCTGCATGTTTACTGTCCCCATCCAACAGCAAAGAAAAATCCACTACTACTTTTGTATCTTGTACAATCTCGTTGATCTTGTGCAACTGGTAGTAATTAGGCGCTGCATGGAATAGAGAAACTTGTTTTGATGTATTCAGGAAGAAAATAGGTCTACTTTTTGAATTTGATTAAAGAATCGGAGAAGTTTTTCAGAATCTATTTTTAGGTGGGATTTTCATTTTCCTCATTTCATTTTTTTAGTAATTTTATATTTCAATATAATAATGTACATATGTATAGACGTTTTACCGATGTGCCAAGGGGTAACGCGTGAGGCGTGATTTAGGCTAAAATAAGTGCGTGATTCGTGAAAATAACGAACAATTTAGTTGTTATACGTGAATACTGTTGAACGTGACTTAAATTTGTACGTGATGCGTGAATATCATAAATATCGACTCGTGAAACGTGATGACGACACCCCTTGGCCACCCTCGGTACGGGCTATCTATATTTACCACAAGAGCTAACCTAGATAGATCACTCATGCCAAATGAACACATCCACACGAACATCTAAACGAAGGTGAACTTACTTTTATAGGCATAGTTTCTTCCCAACATTGCTTTAGCCAATAGTGATAGTAGATGTCCTTGTTCATATGAATTGTCACATTGGCGAACCATTTGTTGAGTAACCAAGCTTGTAACTTCTTCAATCCATCTAATTTCACGCGTGACGGTATGGCTTGTGTGACTTAGTGAACTTTCTCTTATTGATAGCTGCAAAAAAAGAAAAAAAGACAAGTTAAAAAAACACACACAAAATAGTCATTTTCATCACCAATTACCATATTATAATCATCATCATCATCATCATCATATTTTACTTCCATCATTACCATTAACATAATCAGCATCACAAACATAAACAACAACACAAATATCAGCTTGAGCACTATTACATATACATCCGCTTGATTAGTGCCAGCTTAATCACAACAATCATCACTCCCTCATCATTACCATAATCTTAATCATTACAATCATCGTCATCATCTTCATTATCAATATCAATTGATATTGTCATCGTCATCACTATTATAACCATTGATTATCCTATGATTCCCATTTCTATTATTGCTATGATCTCTTACTACCTCCATTATAATATGATTACCATCATAACAATTATCATCGTCATCATACTTTATCATTGTCATAAATATGAATGTCATTATTGACATTGCCATCTTTATCTCTTGCTATCATATTCCTCTTAATCATCATGACCGTTACCTTGCTAAACTCCTTCTTGAACAAGTCTAGTTCTTTTTGACAGTTATCAAAGTCAATGTAGACAACAAATGACTCATGAAATCGTAGGAAGTGGAACATAGGGTTTGTCTGGAAAAATGAAATAAAGCCAAAAAAAAATAATTAGTGTTATTGTGTCATCGGGTGGGAAACGGGAACTGGGGTATTTTATCCTGCCTCAGACTGATTTTGAACAATGGCCAGCTCAATTTACCAGCAAATATTACTTACTGGTTCAAAGATGTAAAAAGCCTTTGCTAAGGTAACAGCATAAGTAGCTTTGTACTTTACAACACTGGTAATGATTAACATTAGATCACGTGTGGTCCATCGACGCCAATGGGTTTCTGAATGAAATAATAAATCAATACATCAATAAACAAATAAATCAATTAGTCAATCAATCAACCAATCAATCAATAATACATAAACAAAGAAACGAATGAGCGAACGAAAGAACAAACGAACACACAAACGAACGAACGAAAGAACGAATGGACGAACGAACGAACGAACGAACGAACGAACGAACGAACGAACGAACGAACGAACGAACGAACGAACGAACGAACGAACGAACGAACGAACGAACGAACGAACGAACGAACGAATAAATAAATCAAATCAAATCAATCAATCAAATCAAATCAATCAATCAATCAAAAAATGAAATCATACAAAAATGAAATCATACACCCCACTTGTGGAAAATGTATTATGTAAACAGAACATATCTACAACATGTCTTTATGTGAGAAGGAAGAAAGAGAATATTGTATGCACCTGCTATATCCTGGGTGACAGCGTTAAGAATCTCAGAGTTATATGTGGAAAACAGCCACGCACATATACAATCAAGTGATTTGGACTCCTGTTAATAGACAAGCAAGAAAATGTTGGAATATACAAAAACGCATCGTAAGAAGTCCTTTTAACTTTTTTCACAAAAATAATCTCTCTGTAATTTTTGTAGCTTTTAATTTATTCATTGTTTGGAAGGATGTTCGCGAGGACCAGGAAACGGGTAAAATAGAGCGAAAGAAACTCTGAAAAATGGTTTGGGATACTGATTGTAGACGCGACTTGGAAATCGTCAGATTCAATGTCTGGGATTCGTGATTTTGCTATGTGAAATTGGGAATATCATGAAAAACATAGTGCAGGGTACGGGATTGACCCCCTTCCAGGCCCAGTTTAATCGCATAAGGTCCGGAGATATAAGCTATTGAGTAGGATTAGCCAAATTTGTCCAGCTCTTGTACTTTAAATTCGTTTCCAAATTAATAACATGTTCTCAGTTAGATCAGACAAACCGGGGGGAATTGTAGGCGAACCTTATCAACAACCGAAAAGATTTGGAAAGTAGATTACCTCGATCCAAGTCCGACATTTCTAGAAATTTAGATTGGAAAGACGTTTTCTAACCGGAATTTCCGGTTTTCCTTGTAAAAGAAAAGCACTCCAGGTGACTCACCTCAAAACATGCCGCAAGAACAGCAAATAAAGGTCGATGTAGAGCAATGGCATGGGCAAGAAGCGATCTCCATGGGATGTTAGCAGAGTTGCATGAAAACAAGACATCAAAAAAATCATCGGGTAATTTATCAGGATCCAGTGGACGCTCTGAAAAACACAATATAAATAGAACAATAAAACACAATAACCAACTAGAATATCAAAAAATGATGATTTGTATTTCAACTTTGGAAGACGGTTTTAATTGTCATGCACACATTAAAATACTATTGCACACCAAGACGAAAAAAATTTAGCTGTTATTATAATGTAATGGCTGCTAATACAGCGCATTTGATGTCATGCCAAAGAACTTTGCAATTTACTTTAAGTATAGATTGCTGGAGCCTATGCAAGCGTGGTTTATGGAATCTAAGAATTATCCTAACAAATCATTCAATAATGAGAGGAGGAGGATGGGGAAGAGGAGGAAGAGGAGGAGGGGAAGAGGAGGAGGAGGAGAAGGAGGAGGAGAAGGAGGAGAAGGAGGAGAAGGAGGAGAAGGAGGAGAAGGAGGAGGAGGAGGAGAAGGAGGAGAAGGAGGAGGAGGAGGAGGAGGAGGAGGAGCATAAAAATGATGCTCTTAAAATAATGGTCATGGTGATGGTAACGATCATAATGATATTTATGACGGTAAAGATGATATAATGATAATGGTGGTAGTGATGAACCAACTATTATGTAAACAGGAGCAAGAGTAGGAGGGGGCAATGATGATGTTCATGATACTAATGATGTTGATGGTACTAATGATGTTGATGGTACTAATGATGTTGATGGTACTAATGATGTTGATGATACTAATGATGTTGATGGTACTAATGATGATCAAGACGACGATGATGATGATGACGATGATAACGATACATGTATCCTTCCTGCATAAGTGTTCACTTTTCTCACCATGTGAATCGGTCAAGCTCTTAGTCCCACTGGTTTCGTCAACAGCTGTAACAGTTCCATCTGTCGCACTTCCAGAGTCTTTATCACTGGTCTTTGATCGTTTGACTTTAGACTTGTCGTCTTCTTCCTCTGCACTGCTGCTGTGATGTCCTGCTGGAGGGTCTTGACCACGTTTATTCAGGCCCATACGTGCATAGAATTGGGCCCGGATATCTTTGGTGGGAGTGACCACCTGTGAATGAAGGATTTGAAAAACATTGTCATCTCAATAAAACATTCTCGAATTCGAGAAAGAGTATATTCAGATCGAGGCTGGAGTGGATGAATCCACACATTCATTGTATTCTATTTACTCCAGCCTCGACTTGAATCTATTGTTTGTTGGTCAGTGAAGCGAATTCGAGAAAGGTCTATTAATAGTCCGGCTTTCTAGTCCGACGTGTTACCACTACACCACAAGGACCAACCACGCTGGATATGCAACCGGACGATGTAGTGTAGAGCAACTGTGGAGGTCCCAGGGCGATATTAATCTCTATTAAAGGTAAATTTGAATGACCTGTGGTTTGTCTTTTTTCGTGGTTTTTCTTCTTCGTCTCTTTTTGGTCGTTTCTTCTTCTGTTTCTTCCACTCTTATTATCTGCACGTTTTCAAATGCTAGTGTGAGGTGTTCCTTGAAATGCCGGTTAGAAAAATAGTTGTCAACAACATCCAGGACCTAAACACAAAGAAAACATGAATACGTTTATTCAAACTCGCAAAGCAAAAATAAAAACGTCGTACAAGGCTCAAGTACGACTCGAATTCAAGGAATAATTGCTAATTATTAGCACAACAGTTGTCATCACTACAATCCTTTTCTTCATCACCATGATCACAAGCATCATAGAGAGCATCACGATCAAGATTATCATCATAACCAGTAAAATCGTCATCTTCTACAGTTATCATCACTACAATCCTTTTCTGCATCACCATGATCACAAGCATCATAGAGAGCATCACAATCAAGATTATCATCATAACCAGTAATTATTTATCGTCATATTCTACTATGTATACTATACTTCTAATATTTAACTTCTACTACACTTAGGCTGTCCAAACCATTGACATCAATGCTTTTTCTCAAAAATAGAAACCAAATAATCACATTTTATCATCACCATTTTTATCACTAACATTTTACTTCAAACACTTTACTTCTACAACACAATTATCAGCACTTTTACCATTAGTATGTTGTCATTACTACCACCATAGTCATCATCACTGTGCTAATTACAACCATAACTACTTGATAGCTACCTGGTGTTTGGGGAACTGCCATTTTTGTGCAAAGCAGACAAAGGGTAGCCATTGATCAGCAATGGCACAGTCCACCAAGTATCGCGTGCTCAGGTCTACCTTGTGTCCATAGCAGAAATCAATGACCAAAGCCCAGTGTTGACTTGCTTCAAATGATGTCCTGATAAAAAACAACATATATACAATGCTTCCAAGTAGATTGCCATGATATATTTCATGCACAACCGGTTTCTAACATACACACACAATGCAAGTTTGATGACTAGCGAGCTCCCACGAGACTGGAATAACGTCAGCTTCACTTGAAGCCAAGTTGAGGTCCACAAATATGTTCCCTACTAAGGAGAAGACCAAGGTGCATGAATTTGTATGTCTAAAAACCCGACTGCCTCAAAATAGGAATTGAAGCGTTCAACAGTAAGAAATAAAAAACCTGATTGCCATACTATAGAACATCTTATGAGGTTAAAACGATAACAAATTCAGGTTCTGTATATACATGTGCAGTGTTTTGCAGCAATCGAAATTGATTTTAAAAGAACTTACTTTTCTGGGCACATGCTGCTGATTAGATTACTTGTGGCTTCTTCCAGAGCAGGTAAAAACGTTTGCAAGTTTGACCTTCTAGACATTAACTCTGATACTGTAAAAAAAAAATCACCATCAAATTGGCAATTAAATGAAATTCATTAGAACATGATCGTCACCATCAAAATCACAACCACCACCGTCATCATCATCATCACCAAAAACAACAACATAATCATCACAACTATTGCCATCATTATCATTATCCCCATTATCTTTAAAATAATAATCATTTTCACCTTCACCCTCATGATCCCTGCCGTCATCATCATCATTATCATCATCATCATCATCATATTCATCATCATTATCATTCCCATCATCGTCATCATTACCCTAATGACCATTACGATTCCCATCAACCTATCATCATAATCACCTTCCCCGGCATCATCTCCACCACCAACATCACCGCTATTTACCTACTTACCAATTTTATCCTTCAATGTGTTTCCCTCTCTGCTATTTACTGTCTGCATACAGTCCCTTCCACCATGGGATAATATTCTGTTACAAGCCATCAAGTCAACACGTAGTCTTTTGCTATCAACACCAAGCATCTCATAAAACGCTACACAAGCCGATGTTATTTGAGTATTGGTGAAGTTTTGGATGGCAACACGGTAGGCCTTTTTAGTCGCAATGTTCAAACTGGAGAATAAAAAAATAAATATGTTGATACTGGTACACCACTTTTTATGGGAGCACTTCAGTGAGGTCCTCTTCACACTTACAGAATTCAATCACTGGCGCATGGGACAACTGTTTGATATAGTGGAAAAAACTCTTGTTACGTCTTGGACAATCTTTTTGAATAAATATCCCTATGATTCCCATCCACTTGGATTGATTTATCACCTGCTTGAACATGACAAAGGTGTATGCCTAAAATGCTTTCTATTTTGGAACAACATACTGTGGCTATCTTCTTAGACAATTTGTTGATATGAATGTATTCAAAATGAATTTCCTCACTTAATTAACTTATCACGTTAGACCTTTTGAAAAAGGCGTATGTGTAAAATTCCTTTCCATCATGGAATGACCTAGATATCCTCTTGGACAACCTTTTTCGAAATACGGTTATGCAACAATTCCTTTCCGTCTTGAAATAACCTACCGCCTTGGATATCCTTTTTGAAATGCATGTATCGCTATCATTACGTTCCGTCTTGGAATGATCTATGATGTTGGAGGACCTTTCTGAACATATGTTTGGGAGTAATAATGGCAAGAGCGCATGAAAGCACTTCGAAAATAAATAAACATTACTCACAATGCAAACGATATATATTGATGCTGTTACTCATTCCCTCGTAACATGTTATTATTTTGGAAATATCTCAACATATCATTTTATTGTTTTGTGATGTTGGGTATCCTTTTCATCTTGAAACAAATAAACATTTCCACCATCTATTCCATATTATATATACCTTGTCTTTGTTATGCTATGACAAATCAACATTTCCACCATCTATTTCATATTATATATACATTGTCTTTGTTATGCTATGACAAATCAACATTTCCACCATCTATTTCATATTATATATACATTGTCTTTGTTATGCTATGACAAATCAACATTTCCACCATCTATTTCATATTATATATACATTGTCTTTGTTATGCTATGACCAATCAACATTTCCACCATCTATTTCATATTATATATACATTGTCTTTGTTATGCTAGGTTCTTTTAACATTTCCACCATCTATTTCATATTATATATACCTTGTCTTTGTTATGCTATGACAAATCAACATTCCCACCATCTATTCCATCATATTATATATATACCTTGTCTTTGTTATGCTAGGTTCTTTTAACATAAAAGCAGAGAAAGCAAATGAAGGACGGCCATGTCGTAGGTAGTAACAAAACGTTAGCTGTTCCTTGTGGGCATGCTTGGAGATTGACGGGGCGTGAGAAAAGTGTGGCATTTCACAAACATTGCCTGATGAAATAACAAAAATAAAAAGGTTGTTTTTTTTTTCTCATTTCTTCAAACATTAATATCAATTTTTATTTATTTTTATAGCAACTTATACCTGATTTTATGGCCAACACGTTAGTACGCTGCCATCCAAACAGACGAGATATTTCAAACTGACAGTTCCCCTAAACATAAGCAAAAAAATGTTTCTTGGTGGATTGCTTTACAAAAGTAAATATCAAGTAAAAGTGAGTCAAGAAAGGAATACTGTTATAATTACAGCTAATGTTATTAGCAGTAGTACCTGCAGTAGTTGGTAAACAGTTATATCTTGTGGTTCTGTACCATAAATACTTGTAGCGACAGGAAATAGAGCATTCAGTAGCTTGGGATACGATGAGAGAGATCGGCGCAGTAAATCCTCGTCAACCTGCCATGAAACATGTTCTGGAGTTTCACCTGCAGGAACAATTGCCTACAAGAATAAAAAACACATATTTAGTGTTTAGATTTACTCAGTTCTTTGTGTAGCCACTACTCGTTCATTTCAGGAGTAACTATAGATTTATCATTATTACTCAAGGGTTTGAGTAGCCACTGCTCAGTTGTTTTTGCAATGAAAAAATTTGGATGCATTGCTTTAGTCAATTAAGTGAGTAACATCTATTCAGTCAAATTAATAATGTCTTGGTACGTAGGAATACAAACAACTCGTTTTCAAATTTATTTTCAGTATTATCCAGTCATTTTATCAGTAAGTAAAAAGATGTACCAATTACACAGTTATTTGAGTACTCAGTCTTTGTTTGCAGTAACTGTGGATGTGTCATTTTATTCAGTTATTTAAATAACCACAACTCGGTTGTTTCTGCAATGAAGATACTACTGTATATAGTCTTTCAGCATCAGTTACCTGTGAGATAGGGCGTGGTCCATACATAAGCGTAGCTAGGGCCATGATTGGACGACCTTCTCTGAACATATCGCTAATAGAGACACTGGACTCGGAGTCTAGTATAAATCTTGCATTGGAGAAGCTGGCATGATACGTAGCATCTTTGTCTAAAAGAGACGAAAAAGATATCTAAGCAATACTGATGGTACTGATGATTCCTTTGCACCGCCTGGTACATGGTGTGGATACATCCTTAATGATGACATAGTGGTAGATGATGATGATGATAATGATGATGGTGATGATGCATGATAGTTGATGATGACAAGGAAGACTTGTATTATTATGACATAGTGGTAGATGATGATGATGGTGGTGATGATGATGATGATAGTTGATGATGACAAGAAAGACTTGTATTATTATGACATAGTGATAGATGATGATGACATAGTGGTAGATGATGGTGATGATGATAGTTGATGATGACAAGGAAGACTTGTATTATTATGACATAGTGGTAGATGATGATGTGATGATGATAGTTGATGATGACGAGGAAGACGGAGGTGGGAATGATGAGGATAATAGTGATCATGAAGATTTTTATGGCAACGATGATTATTATATTTTTTTGTGATAATGATGATGGTGGTGATGGTGATGATTTACCTTCAGGTTTGATACCAGCCAGTCTGAATGCAATCATCATCTCAACCCAAGCAGGTTGGTCTTTGTGCAGGTTTAGTTCACAAACATCTTCAAGTGATTCTGCAAGTCTGTCAAAGTAAAAATAGAACACAAAAACATTCTTTTTTATTTCTATGCAATTATAGTCCTTTCCATTTGCAACTGCAACAAAGCTAAAATACCTGAATAGCGCTATTCACTGTATAAATCCCTATCCAACGGATAAAACCTATACAAATTCTATACACTGGATAACTTTATCCAGGCTTCGCACAACTGGCCCCAGGGGTACAAAATATATGTTTTGATAAGCCCTCCTGAACAAAACTACAGTGTTTTTAACGGTGATGAGCATTCCCATTTTTAATATTTGGAAGCTTCCCTAAAAAATATTCACAAATATTGATAACTAGGTGGTTCAATTATTCAAAAGTTATTTTGATGAGTTACCTGTAATAATCTAGATAGTAGTACAGAACATTGACAAACTGCATCTTGATACAGTGGTCTATAAACCTACTGTGAAAATCTCCAAGGGACATTATCTGACTTTGATTGACATCACCATGGTGATCACTTGATTGGTCTAAGTTTGCTAAAGGGTGTGGTTGAGAGAAGAGAGTTTGTGTACGACCAAGATGATATAGAAGAACTGGTAAGTTGGATAGCTGTTCAAAGGTGAACAAACCATATCTACGAAAAGAGAATGCACGTCATCAATATCTAAACGAGTAAATACTCAATCTCATCAGCACCACTGCTAATACTGATATCATCATTTTTGCATATAATTATATCTGTTCAAAAAAATTATTGTCGCAAATGAAGCTATGGTCCACACCTTGAAGCATGCAAAGGATGCCTCTAGATTATTTTCTCCTCTTGTTATTGATTTATTCATAGCATATTTTGGTTGTACATGTTCGTTTTACATCACCATAACAAGTTTTGTAGTGGAAGATGTCGGAACAAATATTCCTTTAGAAAATGTAACAAATTATTATAAATCAGGTTAATGTTGGTTTATACTAGCCTTGTCAGTTCATCCACTATAATTTCTTTAACAGCGACAGGGCAGCCTTGGAATTCACTATAAACATCACGAGTCAAGCAAGGCAGTACCATCTTATCATGGCAGACAAACAATTCATCTCCAACACTAATTGACAAGTTGTCATGAGACACTTCTTGACCTGCCACTGCTCGAATCCAACTCTTGAGCATCTCCCAGTCAGCTCGTACAGTAAAGTAATGCCAGATTGCCTTGGCTGAGATAGGGAATGTATTCTTTGAAGAATCTAAAAAGAGCAACAACACATTCAGAGGCCTACAATCATGTAATATTATATAAGCTCATATAATATTATAGCACACCCCTTGAGATCTTGGTGCACTTTATAGAAGTCAAATAGGAGTCAAATAGAAGTATTTTGGACTTGTTTTTGAAAGTTTTTTGAAAGTTTAATGTTGCTGAGGTGTGGAGGCAAAGTGTTCCAAAGAGATGTAGCAGCCACAGAAAAAGTTTGATGCCTCTTATGAGTGGATAGGAGAGTGGATAGGAGAGTGGATAGGAGAGTGGATAGGAGAGTGGATAGGAGAGTGGATAGGAGAGTGGATAGGAGAGTGGATAGGAGAGTGGATAGAAGAGTGGATAGGAGAGTGGATAGGAGAGTGGATAGGAGAGTGGATAGAAGAGTGGATAGGAGAGTGGATAGGAGAGTGGATAGGAGAGTGGATAGGAGAGTGGATAGGAGAGTGGATAGGAGAGTGGATAGGAGAGTGGATAGGAGAGTGGATAGGAGAGTAAATACGAGAGTGCATAGGAAAGTGGATAGGAGAGTGGATAGAAAAGTGGATAGGAGAGTGGATAGGAGAGTGGATAGGAGAGTGGATAGAAGAGTGGATAGGAGAGTGAATAGAAGAGTGGATAGGAGAGTGGATAGGAGAGTGAATAGGGGAGTGAATAGAAGAGTGGATAGGAGAGTGGATAGAATAAAGGATTATTAACCGAGCGTGAGGTCTGTACGGGAAAATATCAGACCGAGGTCTGATATTTTTCCGGACAGACCGAACAAGCGAGGTTAATAAATTGTTTATTATATGGCTTTTTTTCTTAGCGATATACGAAATCACAAATATATTATCGCCGAATCTCTCATTATTGAATGAATAAACACACAAACTAAACTGGCTAAAAACACTTTGCAGGTATGAAAAGGCAAAAATTTTACAAAATATTTATTGCAATACTTTACAAGTTGTTTTTAATTTTACAGTCTGAAAAAAAAATACGAAGATTGGACCGTTGTCATGGTAATGGTCTGATATGGGAAAATATCAGACCAGAAATCAGCCAATCAGAGCGCACGTACTATTGTAGCCATATAATAAGAGGGGATAGTCCACATTAGTCTCTATGATAAAGTATACTTGAATAACAACATTTTTTGAAGAAAATTACCAACATTCTAGGAATGACTACCTCTATTCCAAAGAATTCTTTCAAAGAGAATTCTCTGTCGTTCTTCAGGACTCCAATCTGTGACCCAATCAAGAAGAACTTCTACATATCCACCATGTTGGCTCTATAAAACATGACACATGTATCTTATTTTGAACTAGATCACTAGATCTTCAAGGCATAGTCATGATCATAATTAATATCCTGTTTACCATCTTCTCAAAATACCCACCACATTTCAACATTGTTATCACTAGAATCATCATCATCATGATCTTCATCATAACCATCATCATTGTCACCATCATCATCATTACAATAGGCCCTTTGCAGCTAGAGGTCACGTGACCCAACCTACCTTAAATCATCAGATGTGCCAAAATGCTGTCCAGAAATGGAAAGAGCATGCGGACATTAGCAAAAAGTTGAAATTTCAGCTCTTGATGCATAACTGATGGATTTAAGGTAGGTGGGTCATGTGACCTCTAGCTGCAAAGGGCCTATCATAATCTCACTACCAACAACATCATTAACATCAACACCATAATTATTCATTACTACAATCATCATCATCATCTGTTATCAACATCACCACCATACCTGCAATAATCTTTATGATCTCCCATCACCAATATTACCACCACCATCATCACTATTACATGATTATTTAACAATTATTCGCCGAAGGCGAAGTGATTATCGGTGAATATTTACCGAGCGGCGAGTCTTCGAGCTGCAAGGTAAATATTCACCGATAATCACTTCGCCTGAGGTGAATAATCGTTTTAGTATAAATACAAAGGTGATTATTTCAAAAAAGAAAGAAGGAAACAGCATTGCAAGTGAAAATATTTTATTTTTTAAAAGCGCGACCGTCACGCGAAAGTGTCCGGCTCGCATTGTCTCGTTTAATGACAAAAAAACAACGTGAACATTTACTATGATACCTTTAAATAGCTTGACACCAAACTTAGTGGCTTCTTTAGTCGATTTTGGGACAGCATTTTCTTTAAAGTTTTCAATTTCATCTTCGCTAACAGTGACAAAACAACTACTGGCAGCCATTTTGTCCGAAAAGGTGATTATCGGCTGATAATCCGAGATAGCAAACCAATCAGCGCGCGCGATTTTCTATAATCACCTGCGTATTTATACTAAATGTCATTAATGATGGTAATTGGACTGAGTGGAGTCCAATTAGGTCTGTGATCATATGAGTGATTACAAAATCCTCCATTTTTTAATCATTTTTTGAGAATAATTTTCGTTGCTATAGTGATTTGTATTAATTCAGTGATTGGTTGATTAATCTGAAAGCAGTAAAATCATTGGCTCATAAAACTGTCCGATAACAACTGTCCGAATACAGCCAACTATCCGATTACACTGTCCGGTTACAAAAACAAGATTGGTTAGTGGAAAATAGAGCAGTCTGTCAACCAATCAGATTCGAGGAAATTGTAATAGTTATGATTAGAATTATAATACCATCACCACCACCATCACCATCATAATTATCATCAACAATATACCATCATTAGTAATACCTGATTATATGGTTGTCCAGGTAACAAGCTACCTGTCTCTATGTTCAATTCAAGAATGTGTGTTGAGTTCAAGCTGAATGAGTTATGAAGAAGTCCTAAGTCTGTCCAACTGAAAACAAAGCATATATTATGTACTTTAAATTAAAACCTTTATTTGGAAAATCAGTTTATAGTTATTTGTTTAACAAATCTGCATAGATAAGCTACACAGCTATACCATGAAATAGGAACAAAATATGTCACTAACTAATAGTTTCTATTTATAGTGACTACTTAGTTACTATCACTCAGAAACATCAAATACAACTTACAACTTCACTTGTCTTTGATTGTGATTAATAGTCACTAAATAAGAGCTATAACATATAACGCAGTAGCAGTTTTATGTCATGGATATAGTGTAATCACTCTAATCAGCAAGTTAAAAAGGTTGTTTTCCATACACAACACCAGTACAAACCTTTCTGGTGGAGGTTTCATTGATTCCTTTGCAAGGTCATACGATTCAGTATCATACAGATTCTCCAGCGCATGAAGAAACGTAATCATTCCTTCTTCATCAGGCGTCAGCTGACCGCGAGAACGGAGTTCACAAACCTGCGAAACAAAATATCATTGAATAATAAAATATCAATGATTACCATTAATAATCATAGTGGGGAAGTTGCTGTGTCACACCATCCCACTAAGTCCCAGATCTACATGAAGCACTGAACTGTAGAGCTATATTAACTGTTGTCATGTAACCCTTGCCAGACCAGTCTAAGGGTTGAGGACAGACTATAATTATGATTGTACATTCAAAGCTGGGGGTGGGCTGAGAGTTGATACTCAATTCTAAACTTTTTTTTAAACTGATGTCTATGATTTCCTAATGTGAAATGGGCTCAAATTGGATGTTCAAAAGTAACCTGTCAGCTTAAAGGATGCATGTTTTACCAGATGGTGTTGTTGACACCATGCTCAATCTCCCGGCCTGCAAAGTCTTAAAAGTTTTTTAGAGTGAAGATATATATATGTTAGGAAGGTTTTTTTTACATTATAAATATATGAAGGCCACAGAAACGATATGTGCGAAGCAACTTGTGCGAAAAGGCAAATAGGTACCAGTACCCTTCAAGACAAGGTACAAGGTAACAGCATGCACACAGGCAAATAGTGAGCTGGGCTGATGCTACTATCCAAAACCAACCAACCAGATTTGGTAATACTATGGAATACTTACAAGAAATTCTCTCAGTGGACGATGCAGTGTATTGAAACACAGGACATGAAGCTGATTGATGACATCCCGGCCCTACAAATAACAATAGATCTAGAGTATACTTACATAAATAAGAGTACACAGTCAGATTTTTTCACTTCTTATTTTCTTATTCAAAAGTTTAATTCATACAGACTTGCAAGCCAAACAAAAATTATACATTATTTTAGAAACATTGGGCACAGCTTATGGACTTACAGCCTACATATAAACAACACAATTTGTCAGACTGGCACAGCAACTAAGAAACAACTGACTTGAATTGTCACATTGTTTCATTTTATTACTATCTGTGCAAGTCTGGCAACTTGCATTGCTGTACTTGTGTCAGCAAAATTTATGGCATATTATGCCCCATTGTGGTCAAGACGACTAAGTAATTAATTGATTAGTAATATGTTGTAAATATATTATGATATCAACAGTTAACAAATGAAATCAATCTAAACTATGTTAGTTACCAAGTTTGTGATGATTTTTATAGCTGTATCGACATCCTGGTTGACTAGAGCTGTTAACATGATCTCTAGACCTGTTGTTGTCATACTTGATAGAGAACCATCACATGAAACCTTTTCAAACAAAACATAAGTACAGAAAATACATCATGGAAAAACTAGAATGATAAATGAAAAAGTAAACATAGTATAAACAATTTTTTATAATATTAACAGGTTCCCATTTAAATTTGTACTTTCCCATTTAAATCTGTACTTATGCAAATTTTGATGATGTGTGCTAAACACACAGATCAACCAATCAGAGAAGTTCACTTCAGAAATAATATACTCTGATTGGTTGATCTGTGTGTTTAGCACACATCAACACAATTTGCATAAGTAGATTTAAATGGGAAAGTACAGATTTAAATGGGAACCTGTTTATTATATAAAATATAATAATATAATATAAATATGTGATTTATTACTTGTACAAATCTAAGTTTCTAAAGGATGATAACTCTGTTTATCTCACAGTTGAAGTTGTGCAAAGTGGTTTGTTTTTGTGCAAAATACAACAACATGTAGTGAAAAGCACAATTTGTACCAAAACAGGGCAATCAGTTACCTTCTTTGCTGATTCACTCATGAAGAATGCTTGTGCTGCTCCTACAGCACCATTGATGACAGCATCTCTTATGATATCCTGGTGAACATAAATATTATTCATCAATAATAGACCTTCCTTGTTTGTTTACCTGTTTTAGATCACATGATGCTACCCTTGCGAGTTGATTCTTTCAAAATAATGTAACATGTACATCATAAAAAAAAACAATTCTCAAGAGAATGTCACATGGCATGAAATAGGCAATTTGCATACAGAGGTAAAGCGGTCTATTGGTTATCAATAAATAATCTAGTCAGCCATTTACTCATTCAATTAACCTCTATCAAATAATATACACTTAATGACTGGTCCCGAGGGAAACAGTTAGTTTTGTTTCCCAAGAATGTCAATGTTTCCGAGGCTCCGGCCGAGGGAAATATTGAGATTCGAGGGAAACAAAACTAACTGGTTTCCCGAGGGATCAGTCATTAAGCGTTTTGTTATATAGCTAATCATTTTAGACAAGTCAATTAAGCAAAATTTGACTTTTTATTCAATGCGCTGGGCACTTGTATCCCGGTTGGGATACAGTTAGATTTAACTAATATCACGTGAGCATCTATCAACCAATGAGAATGCTCGTTATATAGTCAAAATGATTAGCTATATAACAATATCTATTAGTCTATCAAGAAGTCAATCAGTCATTCAAACAAATAATTTTTCAGGTATTATTTTAATCAGGTAAAATTGCTCTTCAGTCTTGTAGAGCTTTGACTACTTTGCTAGCCATTTGTACATGACTGTATATAGCAGTATTTTTAGTGAATGTTTCCTAGGCTCATATAACATAATTATTCACCATACCTTAGTACCCATAGAAATCCATTTACCAATAGCATCCCATGATGCTTCAGCAGCAGAGCTGAACACAACCTCCTTAACAGCTGAATCCACATCATCCACACCATCATCACCAGATAGATTGCCAAGATAATGCCGTAGTTCATCTACACTCTTTGTCACAAACATTAAACATATTTCTACTTGTGTTACCAAGGCTAGGTCATGTTGTGTTGCTGTATCAGTTTCTGTTCTTTTCATTTCAATAAACTGTGTGCCGTCTTGCAGCAAACAGTGGAGATACTTGAGAGTCATTTGAAGAAGCTGATTGGTGAACTGACGGTTGTGATGCTCTGTAATACAATAATAAAATCCAAGATAGAGAATCTGAGTTCATAAAATTGTGGAGTACCATTCAAGTTCTTGTGAAAAACGTACCACTAAACATTCCAGGGGAGAACTTAGTTGTGCAAAAATTTAATGAAAGCTATTTCAGACAGCCTCCACCTCTTTATTTAGGAATAACTAAGATATATTATTTTAATTTAATTATAAAATACAAATATATGTAAATAACAATTCCATTGTATATAACTATATCTCTATATGTAAACATTATATTTAATATATTGTTATTTATATGTATTGATATAGTGACTTAACTTGACTAAACTTGAGTAAATTATCATTTCGGGTATGGAATATTTTAGCACACAACTCTGCTTATATTGTACATTTTTTCATTGGATTAGTTATTCTTTATTGCTTACGTTTAGCATTTTTCTTGACTGATGATACAAGTGCAATGATCACATCCTCAGTCTGCCTGGTATCCATGGCAACAGGGATATTGTAAATTGCAGGGCTTGTTGTGAATGATTGCTGCGGTGATAGTGTTGATGTTGGTGATGTAACAGATACTGCAGATTTGGTAAAAACTATGAAAAAAAGGTTGTGAGTCATAATTCTGTTATTATAACAATAATTGATTGAAATGAAAAATATTATATCTTAGGTTAGTAATGGCTTTGAAGAGTAATGAGAGAGAGATAAAGAATTAATGGGGAGAGGCAAGGAAAAAAGAAAAGTAGAAATATAGAAAAGTAGAAATATAGAAAAGTAAAGAGAAAATATAAATCATTTTGATAAAAATACCTGCAATGAAAAGAAGGAAGAAAAAGTTTGAAAAAGAATAGTAGTGGTGGTTATTACCATGGATAATAAAAACACTGGATAGGACACTCATGATCACGTGGGGTCTTTCGCGCAAGCTCTGTACTTATGCAAATTTTGTTGATGTGTGCTAAACACACAGATCAACCAATCAGAGATGTTCACTCCAGAAATAATATACTCTGATTGGTTGATCTGTGTGTTTAGCACACATCAGATTTAAATGGGAAAATACAGATTTACAGCGATATTTGTTGTATCACGACCTGTTATATGCAAATGGTTTTAAAGAATGGTTTTGCTCAAGAGCCATGACTTGAATCCATTATTTGAAAATATTTGCAGCCATATAACTGTAACAGCAGGTTATTAATAACATTAATAATTTAAATGAATGAGGGTCTTACCATTTTCTTGTGTTTTCAGAAAAAAAGCTATGGTGTCAAGTTGTCTATGTTTCAAAGCAACTTGTAGTGCTTCTAGTGGAATTATGCAGTGATCCCATTGGTTGATATGGCAGACAGCTTCAGCAAGGGCTGCATTCTCATACATTATCACCTAGTACACATAGTATTATTTAATTTCACAGATTTATGAATTAAAAAGAGGATCTTTTTCTTGGTGTTAAAGGGCCCACCATCAAAACAATTACACAATAGCCAAAAACAAAGAATGAAATTTTAATACCCTGCAATATAAAGAACCACAATATAATGCATCTTGCAATGCCAAGAAACACTTACATAACTCTATAAAGAATTACAGAATATCCAATTTACATAGAAATTAATGCATTGGACAATGTTTACCCAATCAAATGAATATGCTCCTTTTGAAGCTCAAGTATGCAACATGGTCATTCCCTTTTTTTTATCTATTGCAAGATTGTTGGATCCCATGCCAATGTCCCTGATCATATCTTTGCTTGAAGTCCTGCTTCTAGTTATTCCTGAATATAATTATGGTTGAATTATCATTCAACTTTGCTCATTTTCCTACTTTTCCACACTTTTCCACATGCAACTTTCAATTGGTAAGCAACCTGCCTTATGTCTACCCAATTTTATGAGGATAGACATTTTCCACTTGATAATGGCTTATTTATAATATTAAATACTAATTTACACTGTCTTGAAGTAGCTAATGTATCAATTGAAAAAATAGATTAACCTACTTTGTGTACAAATTGATTTTGGTTGGCACCAAATGAAGGAATGGATAGTTGTTTCTTTGATAGAACACAAACAGGCTGTAAAGAATCACTGCTTTGTACCATCACTGTAGGCTCTGAGAATCTACCAAGAGATAAGCACAAATCAATAAGGAAAGTATTGTAGATATTGTAAGCTTGAAATGGGTTTGTCAAAAAAAATTTTCAACGATGGTCCTTGGTTTACCAGTTTTCCTCCATCACCCAAATATAATCAAAATAGGTACATCAAGTGTTGCATGTTGTAAAATACTAGTGAATGTAGTGGTAGTTGAGTGAACCTCACAGAAGAGCCCCGGCAGAAGTGATGGTAGCATTATAAAATATTAATATACTAATCATTTTGTTATCAAATGTTATTATTAATAATATTAAATATTACTTACATTTGATGATAAGCTACCTCTGCACTTCCATATCCATAAAGATACAACAAACCATAGGGGCAATTCACACCAACATCTAGACCTTGATCACTCTCCTCTGGCTTGAACCACACAACAAGTGAATCAGATGCAGCTGACATTTGAACAAGTTTGTGATTGTTAATAAACACACCAGCCCTATAAATCAAAGACTTCACTTCTGTTGATAAGCATTTGGACATTACTGGGTCCTTAGAAATACTTAGTGAGCTTTCGGAACTTGGAGTAGCACTTCTGGCTTCTGATCTCTTCCTCTTCAATAGAAACCCTGTTAGTTTTGGATTTGCTGATGGATTGTTGTTATGGCAACTGCGTTGAGTAGGAATGCTGAATTTTATTTCTTTGATATGACTGAACCATCTTCCACTGGGCAAACCTTGGAAAACAAACAAGCAAACAAATCCATCATTTTTTTTTTTTTCACGAAGAAGAAAATACAATATGTGTATTAATTTTTCCTTTTATTTGTCATAACCATGAACCCTGAAGAAGATCAAGTAAGTTGAAAGCTAGGTATTAATTAGTAGAATTAGTGTTAAACAGTGTGACTTCAATGCACTTGTATTATGAAATGATAATGATCTTGGAGGCAACTAAGCAATTCTAGCAATTGCATTAGAAAAGCCCTGTACAATTTACCACCATTGTAAAAGTCAATAACAATTAATTGTATGGAGGACTGCATTATAAATAATGTCCCCACTCTTTTTGTCTTTTACCTGTAACACAGTTTTCATGTGAAGCCTGCAGCCTCATATCCACTAATTCATTCTTCCAAAACCTGTCCCCATACCCAATATCAGCCATCTTTGTATTACGTATCAAGAGATCTTCATCTTCACTAGAATACTGCAAGCCCCCTGGTAATAGTGCTGACACTTTTTTAATCATCTTGTTCTTGAAGCATAAATGGTTAGGGTTGTCATTGAAATAGTCATCAAGGTTGATAGTGTAGATATTGTTTGATTCGTCAGATGACACCAGAACTGAAAGGTCATCTGTGATTTCTAGATGGATGAACTCCTTGGGAAAGCTGGTATCATCATAATCATCATCGTTGTCAGAATCTGTACCTGGAAAGTGATAAATAATAACTATGTACTTATTCAGTGAGTGGCAGAGCCTCTATATATGGCCAAGACCAAAATACTTTCCTTTACAGTTCTAACATTTTTACAGCATGTTTGAGAAAAGCCATCCCGGCCTACTGTACTGGCATCACTTAAATTTCCAAAGGCTTTTAAGAGTATGTGGAAGATATGGGTCATATGATTAATTGTGCTTTAAATAAAAATGCTTTGAATTGTGTACTTGTCTAATAAACTTAATTCAATTAATACCTTTAAAACTTCAAGCAAAACAAGGATTAACAATTTTTAATTGGTCTGTTTGATTGTTTTTACTTATTTCTTTGTACATGTACTACGTTTGCTTGTTTGTTTGTTTGTTTGTTTGTTTGTTTGATTTTTGGTTTCTTAATTTCTTTATTATTCAAACTTTTGCAGCACTGTCCAACCACTTTTGTAGGTTAAAATTTTGTCAGATTGTAAATTTGTTACTGACGGACTGTATATTTACATGCCTACCTTCACTCTTAAAATGATAAGACTGTATGTCTATGCATCCTATAAACTCTCCATTGATAAGATAAATAACTGGATATAAGTCAAGGAACAAACACATCTAGAATATCACAGAATAATGATCTTATATAATATGCAGCTATTTTAAAAATATTAAATACTGAATATCTGTAGTGCATTCCAAGACCCAAGGGCATTGTTGGTCTCATGATCATCAATTTGAAATAAAAGGTAAATAATTACATATGCAGCAATCTGATCCATATATTTAGCTAGCATATTGTTGAATAAATAATTATTTATTTTACTATCAACAGACAAATACTACATGACCCAAAATGCATTTCGGTCTTGGGATGTACTATTCAGTATGCAAATTCAGTATTCAATTTCTTTTTGAAATGGGTAATAGTATTTTGTTGTAAAAGAACTTAAGGAGGCTCAAAATGTTTTTTTGAGCGCGCGCACAATATCGCCAATTTTACAAGACCCCTCTGACACGTACAAAATGTATTTTTATTAATAACAATACAATGAAATGGTAGATTTTTTTTATTTTTTTGCAATTTGTTCCAATTAAGGTTTAGATTTAGTAGATACATTTTAAGAAAAATCTGTAATGAAAAACCATTTATATCTAGAAAAAATCATTTTTTGAATATTTTAAAGGTTTCGCATTACAGATTGTTTTTATTTTTCCTCAGTTGCAAGACCAGCTAGGGAACTAGACAAGTACAAGTTTAAAAAAACTTTTACCTAAAGGATTTGGAGATATCAGCTTTAATAAAGGAATTTCAGGTCCTTTTTGCAGTGGCCTGCTGTTGTCATGACAACATGAAACGCAATAATTTAAAAAACAATGATATCCTAGATCCATAAGCTTTAAAATGATATATCGGTTAACTGTATAGCTTCACAATAATGCTGCATAAAATGCAATATAAAGTAGGTATATCGATATATACAGAAACCATTTCGAGCCTCCTTAAAAGAAAATAATCGTAAATAAGGAGGAATAGGAGAAAGAAGACAAAAAAGATTAAGAGAAAAGGGATTCAATAAAAGGAAGTAAAAGAGAAAGGGAAAAAAATAAAGGAAAACAAAGGTCAAGAAAAAAAAACAAGCTTAAAATAAATGTAACAATACAAAAGAAAGGGAAAAAAAAGAAAAGTAAAGAGATGATTTAAGAAATGAAACATGTACTTACTTGTTTTCACATGCTTGGGAACACTGAGGTGCGTTTGAGAGCAGATCAGTGCAAACACAAGACAAGTCATGAAACACAGCTTTTGATCAATAAACTCACACATAATATTCCAATTATTTTGTAATAAAAATACAATCAACCTCAGTCTCGATAGCATGTAATATATTCTTTACAAATTGACTCTGGCCCATAGAAATTTTAAGTGTTTCTATTGTTTGATAATGTGTAAATTACTTAAATTACCACAGGCTGTAGTCAAATTCTTAAGTCAGAGTATTATTACATGCTATCTAAAGTGAGGTTGATGGAAGAGAACTGTGAAAAGGACTATTGCATAAATTGTTTCTTTTTAATTTCAAAGGATACTTGCAGTTCCAGATGAAAACAAGCAAAATATAAGTGACTGACATCGTTTAACTTGTATAAGAGATGAGACAGGCACAACAACTGGTAGACATGTTGTTGAACTATCCATCGCAAAACAGTACATAATCTCAGGACCACTTACACTCAAGGATAATACCACAATGTACTTATGATTGACAAGTAAAGTTGCAATGTGATTGATTGGGTTTTTCTTTGTTTCCATGGCAATGACTGATAAATCCACAATTGAAAAATCTCCTACAAATGAAAACATATATATCATTTTATGTTTGGCTTAATATACATGTACATAATTATTGTGGTTACAATAATCAACACCTACTACGTACAATATCAGTAATGATGATGAAAAAGACAGTTAGATCTCATATATAACAAAGATTTTTGTTAGTTTAAACAAAGATTAGTTATTAAATTTGTTGTCTTTTTTATTTAAACATTTAAAAACTGTAAATTTTAATTATGAATCTAAATTATGTTGTTTAAAGGCCCATGTTCACTTACTTGCATGCATTGTGTTGTTTATTTTGATTTGAGTGTTATTAAAATGCTAAACGATTAAATTTTAGTAAGAGCATAAATGCCCACTCACATTGTAAAATATATCAATTTAATCTCTGATTGGCGATTTTCATGCCAGCCCACAAAATTCAGTCAAGATTTTGTGCAGTGCATGCTGGTAAGTGACAGTGGGTCTTTAAAGTAGTTTTGAAACATCTGATGACATTGAGAGTGAATTATGGAAGATTTGTGAAATAAAAGCAAGAGAGCAATCCAATAAAAAAACTCTGCAAGATATGAATTGGTACCTTGAGTGATGATTAAAACAAACAAATCTATAATTTAAAGTGTCAATAGATAAAGTTTTCACAAGAAAGTCATAAGCCTACCTTTTCCTCTATCTCTCAATAAAGCCTTCAACAATTCTTCCTTGACTTCAACTTCACAAGACACAGTAAATACATCTTCCTTGTCATCTTTCTTGTCTTGTCCTTCTACATGATACAGTTCTAAAGCAAAATTGTGTTTTACAACAAACAAGTAATCAACTGATGATATTTGCAGACAATCTTCATCTGGCTGTGACGATGTTGCTGGAGTTCCCCATTCAAACCTATTGTAAAAATCAAGATGTTATGGTAGTCAATGTGATAAATAGACAAATAAATAAATGGTCTCCTAGCACTAAAACAGAGATTTGCAAGTTCTACTCTCTCGTGTACATAATTCGAACATGATATTTCTACAAAGTATATTTAGTTAGCCAGTGTATGGCTCTGACATCCTTCTATACTAATCAATATAAATCGATAACCAGATTGGGAGACAATGTGTGAGTATCGATTTTTATCGACTGATCGATACAATCGATATCAATTAGGAGATTAGTATTGATTTATCAATAGATTTTCCGATATCGATTTTTATCGATTACACACGCCGGGATTGTAATGTATTCCAAGGGTGCCCATTCCCCCTCCGGGCATACCCCGGGCATTTGACTTGGGCATTTGTCTGCAGGGGCGAAAATTAGGGGCATTTGAGAATCGAAATATCATGGTCAGCGGTCAAAAATAAAACAAATACCTGCAAACATATTTTACACTCACCTGTTCAGTCTAGTTCGTAACTCAAGTTTTTATATCAATTATTTAAATAACATTGTACTTCAATACATGCCTTTGTATGGGTGGGGCCAGGGTGGCCACATTAGAAAGGCAGTTTTTGCAACTAACTTTAAAAGTTTCATCTCAACAGGTAAGCTTAAATTCATATTTATATGGCGATTCAAACTACTGCATGACTTTGAAAGCTTTCCGAATGATATAAATATGCATTGATCGCACTTGATGCAAAGTCAACTGTGCTTTACCAGCAAATACAGTCTATTAAACAGAATATTTTCTTGTTATATTACTTCATATTGATAATTTATTTCCACTGGCTTTGTTTCACTTAAACAATGGAGTATCCTAGATACATAACTTACGTCTTGCATGTGTGACAATTCGTGAACGACATTTTGACCGTGCAAAGCAAAGGGACTGGTTATGTACACAGGATGACCACACTGCTTGCCGGGGGGTGGGGACTTTGACAATCTTCCACGGCCTTGACAGTGGGGCATTTGACAATGTGGCTTGCCCACACAGGTGGGGATTTGACAATTTTGTTTTTTGAAAAATCAAATACCCAGGGTGTTGCCCAAAGGGGGGATGGCACCCTTGGAATTGACTGATACATAAACATCAAATGTAGTGGTAGTATAAAGTGAACCGGCCTCACAGAAGAGCACCGACGGGGAGTGATGACATATACGTTTCTTTAAACGTTTTATCTTTACTCAAAAATCTCAGCATTTGAGTTTCGTACAGTCTAGGTGATTTCAATTTCGCCACAAAAAGATTAATCAAAAATATATCGATATTTTAAGCGAAGTGTCTAGATGTATGCCAGGCGTACAGAGTGTCTTCAAAGACTACATGTATGTCAATCGAATTATTTTAAAAAAAATCTAAACTTTGTTTAGAATTTCAAAGGCCTTCCGTTGAGGGTTTTAGGTCGAAAATTCCGAGCTTTTCCGGCGCTCTATATACTAGCGATTTGACGTGACACTTAGAAATTTTTTTTTCCGATTTTAACAGTTGACGTACAGAATTTCAGCAAAGACTACGTGTACGTCAATCGAATTATTATTTGGCTTTTCACGACCTTATGTCTAAGTTTGACATTATTTATTACAAATAAAGCTTTTATATTGTATTGTAGCCCCTTGCATTGCATTTTCTAAAAAATAATGCCATTGTTGAAATTTTGTCCACCAAATATTTTATTAGTGTCACGGCAAATCGCGCCAAATCAACAGAAGGCCTTTGAATTTCTAAACAAAGTTTTGTGGATTTGATTTGAGTAGATTCAGTCCTAAATAGGATTTTTTTTTAAATAATTCGATTGACGTACACGTAGTCTTTGCTGAAATTCTGTACGTCAACTGTTAAAATCGGCAAACATTTTCTAAGTGTCACGTCAAATCGCTAGTATATAGAGCGCTGGAAAAGCTCGGAATTTTCGACCTAAAACCCTCAACAGAAGGCCTTTGAAATTCTAAACAAAGTTTTGTGGATTTGATTTGAGTAGATTTAGTCCTAAACAGGATTTTTTTTTAAATAATTCGATTGACGTACATGTAGTCTTTGAAGACACTCTGTACGCCAGGCGTACATCTAGACACTTCGTATTTTAAGTTATATCATAACACAATATCCTTACCCCGCGACATTCTGCAATGATTTTTCCTCTTCGTTTTGCACATTTCTGATAAAAAGACAGCCATTGTGGTCCAAGATAGCCAAGTTATGAAATCCCGCTGATATTTTTGAGGAAGAAATATTTCCAATGTGACTTTTTTTGCAAAATTTCTTTATCGTGACAAGAAGTGAAGGTTTGCTGTCCGCCATGTTGTGTTTTCTCACGTGACTATTCCAGTTGTTGCCGCTGACCTATGAACAAGTGTTGCGGAAGCTGTGAAGTCATACGAAAAGATTTCGAAAGTAAAAATTAGGGAAATAGAAGAAATACAACAACATGAATATGAGAGAAAATGAAAAAAGGAGTACAAATGAGAGTTTGGATTATATTTTGCAGTTACAGACTCTCTCGTAAGCAACCATCCTCGCCCCTTCGCTTACGAGAACCTTAACACAGGAAGCCCAAACCACGGGAGCCCTATCACATCCAAGTAACCATGCGTAATTTGTAACAAGTCCAGACACATGTCAAAAATTATCAACGAATTTCAAAATTACTGTATCTTAACTCTTTGTTTTTGATCCGCCACAGTATCTCTGAAGATGACTCAGTCTGGATGGTCGCTTAAAAGAGACTGAAAAACAATGAAAAAGTCCAAAAGTGAACCCTAAAGGAGGTCGCGGTCGCTTACGAGAAGGTTTGCTTTAATACGAGAAGGGTCGCTTAGGAGAGTGGTCGTTCAGAGAGAGTCAACTGTATTTGATTGAATGTCCAAAATTGGTTATTTGCCGTCAGTCAGGGAACTGATATATTCATAGCAAACGCCTTGTCTAGAGTGAAGACATTTAACCCCTGAACCGAAATTAAATAGTCAAGGTTTGACGTTTTTTGCCAATTTTAGAGGTCAGTTTCCGGA
Organism: Metridium senile; assembly: GCA_949775045.1. Lineage (NCBI taxonomy): Eukaryota > Metazoa > Cnidaria > Anthozoa > Actiniaria > Metridiidae > Metridium > Metridium senile. Next base: position 7,455,258 of record OX459109.1, read on the forward strand.
ATTATTGCAATTTTTGTGGCGGTTTTTTTTTTTTGGTTGCGGTTTTTCGCGATTTTTTGCGGTGTTTAATGGAAAAACATGACGAAAAATAGCGGTTTTGCGGTATGACGAACCCCTATAATAGGCCCCCTTATAGGGGGTTTAGTATGTGACGTATCAAGTGAATAGAGTTTGTTTGATGTGTTGTTCTCTCTCATGCCACGAGGGTTTTTCTCCGGGTTATCCGGTTTTCCTCCCTCCTCAAAAATCAACATGTGAGCAGAGTTGTGTGTTGTAAATATTGAATGTAGTGGTAGTGAGTGCGAGTGAACCTCACGGAAGAGACCCGACATGGAGTGATGGTTGTAAATATACGGTTATACGGTTATAAAGTCTAGCATGGAAACAATAATAATAAAAATGCAATGTTTTAGGAGCATTATCAAAGCTCAATGCTCTTACAAAAAAAAAAAAAAAAAATTATTGAAAAAGAAAAGTTTTTAGTTTTGATTTAAATGAGTTGATGTTATCAGCGTTTCTAATGTTTTGGGGCAATGTGTTCCAAAGTTTAGGGGCTGAGATTGAAAAAGCCCTGTCCCCATAAGTTGCAGTGTTTGAATACGGTGTAAATAGTAAGTTCTGCCCAGAGGATCTTAGAGAACGAGCTGGTTTATAAGGAGTTAGTAGGTTGGGGATGTAGTCTGGAGCTATGCCATTCAGGGCCTTGTAGGTAATAAGTAGGATCTTGTAGTTAATTCTTAGATTGATAGGTAGCCAGTGAAGTTTTCGAAGTATTGGAGTAATATGCTCTGATTTCTTGGATCTGTTTACGAGTCTAGCTGCAGTGTTCTGTATTCGCTGTAGTTTAGAAATTTCAGTGTCAGGGAGGCCAAATAAGATGCTGTTGCAGGAATCAAGTCGGGAGGTTATAAACGCATGCACTAATTTTTCGTAGTGTTCTTGATTTAGATAGTTTCGAATTCTGCCAATGTTGCGGATTGCGAAGGATGCTGCTTTACAGATGTTGTTAATATGTGTATTCATTTTGAGGTGACTGTCTAAGGCGATGCCAAGGTCTCGGGCAACTGGAACTGGTGTTATAATCGAGTCATCAATAAAGATACCAGACATTAACTCGTGGTGCTTGAAACGAGATGAGAGATGGACAATCTCTGTTTTACTAGGGTTGCATGTAAGTTTATTAGCGGTGCACCAGATAAGAATATCCTTAACACATAGTTCAAGTTTGGCTGTCGTAGCAGATCTAGATCTGTTACCAAGAGAGTCAATCGACACATAAAGTTGTGTATCGTCTGCATACTTCATGCAGTCAATGCCATGCATTTTTATGAGGCTGAATTATTGATCCGTGTCATTTTCATGTTGTTTCAAGTTTTGAGTAGCCTGCGTGCTGCCCGTTTGTTTACCCGTAAACAAACGGGCTGCACGCAGGCTAGTTTTGAGTTAAGTATGTCAGAAATACTGCACTATAAAATATTCAGAACTTAACTTTTATAATGTGATTTCATGTCATTTCAAGATATTGGTCCTCGACATAGGCTTTAAAATTGTTTCGATTCAGAGTGAATGATGCAGAGTGAACGTTTAGATCATAGTTAATTTTATCAACTATATATTTAGATGTTTTATATATGGCAGGAGCTTTAGTAAAATCGCTCTAGATCATCAACGAAAATTAAGCAATCGACCATAAAATAGACGTCTCTGATCAAGAGATAAATAGCGCCAGCCGGCGTTATAGATTTTTGTTCATCATTAAAAGAAACCTCAATTATATTCCGAGCCTGTGAGAGAAAATAAGTCTACATATATTCAAAATTGTCCATAAATGCAAGCGAACACTCTGAGAAAACGTGCAGTTAATTTCGATAGAGCCGAAGGTGTTGGTTCCTCTTCTGCTCTCCTCCCACGCGCCTGCAGTCTATTCCCTGCGAACAAAGGTTCCTTTTACCCTCCCCCAACATCTTCAACTCGTTTCTTGGAGTTTCATGTAAATAGTTTGAGGAATATTTGACGGCTTGTCTGCGATGGAAAATCACTGTGGTATGTCTGATTTATATTATTTGTGCCATAAAAAAGTATAATTGTGATAAGAAAGCATTGTGATAAATTTAGCTCTAAAAAACGCTAAAAACATCCTAGAAGTTAAAATGTTTACAAATGATATTATACTTTTTTCAAATATATCACTGAAGCAGAAACTGTTTTTTTCTTTGCGTGAGATCTGTGAGGACATTTCACAAGAGGAAAACGACCTCTTAAGAAATGTAAAAAGCTTGTTTACAAAAAGAGCGAAAATGTTGAAAACAAGAGCCTGAGGCCACTATTAAAATACTCTCACACTCACCGTAAATTGTTAGCTTGTCTGTCTGGGCTGTTCAATATTTGAACAGCTAATAGTATGTAGGCACTCAAAACGAAAAAGTCAAAACTGTAATTGGGGTTTTGCACTTTACTTGTAAATGTATCTGTATTGAGGCTAACTGTTTTTATGGTCCTGCTTGATGGTTGACAAAAAGAGATAGCAATACTGCATAATAGAGTAAGTCTATGTAATCATACAATATTTTGTTCTCTGACTTGACTTTTTTTATCAAGACTGTTACCACGATATCCATCATGCACTTGATCATAATAATAAGAAAATGTGTGCTCAACGATAGTCAAAACACGCTACGAGAGAGCGCTAGTGCAAGTTTTTATAGCAATTGATGTCTGGAAGGTTGGTATAATCGTTCCGGAGCTATTGCATAGATCCTGACTACAACGGCTTTAGAATAATAACTTTTCGTCGTTTACAATTATGCTATTATTCAACAAAGCCTGGCACAGTTTTAGAGATACATGTGTACTGATTCACATTAAGCAGAAAAGTTGACAAGACAATTAAACATTATGTAGATCAATTCGCTCAAACACAGACAGTCGTTTTGAGTTTAAAAAATCAAAACTTCTTATGCATAAATATTTCTTAAAAACAAATTACACAGACATATTTTATAGTTATTGTGCTTTAAAATGATGTATAATGCTTTGCAATAATATCTAATCCGGCGCTCTAATGATTTTTTTTACGGAGACACCCCGCGAAGGTTTACTGTAACCTTACTTTGCTCATTATCCGCACTTTTTTCTCACACCTATATTGGAGAAATGCTTCACTCAGTCTGCGTTTGTCGCTATATGAACCAGACTTTAATTAATGTACCTTAATTCTATTGTTGTATTTGGTTGATATTTGAATATCATATACTACTAATACACTTTCTTTCACGGGCTAATGAGAACAGCTCTATCATGCAGTTGGTTGTACAAAACGTGTTCTATTCCTAGTTCACATCTAATTTAGAATTTCGTGCCATAAATGTCATCGTCAATTATCGGTGCAAACTTATTTATAAGTGAAATACACATTTCAATTCATTATCTATAAGTGCTTAATGGAGTTTTCATAATAGAAAAATTAACAACATAAACTACGTTTGCACACGCTCAGAATTAGCTTGCTGATATAAATAACGCGATTGGTTGTGCTTGACGATGCATACGGACAACTATTTCAAAAGTCGTTGCTGCAGCCGAAGCTACTGTTCACAATCTGAAGCCTGTAAAGGATGTCGGTAAAAGGAGCATAGTTTGTGACTTATCACACTTTTTTCAATAAATATGTGTCTCATCGTCTGCCACTGCAACAGCTTGTTATGGACATCACAAACACGCTACACGAAATAGAGTGAAGGCATTTAAAGGGGTACTTGGACAAAAATGGCTCGAAATTGTAAAATGGCAAATACTGGGTTTTAAGAGCTGAAACTTAATAATCTTCAATACCTAAATAATCATTGTGTAAAGTTTTATTCCGAAAGTCCAAAGGAAAGTATTAAATATTTACGGTTAGTTTTAAGGAATTGCTTGCTAAAGTGTAATAGTCAAATAGACCGCAAAAGAAAACAATGGAATTAGAGACTGCTAAGGTGTATTAGCTAAGGTGTCCTAGCACATTTTTAGCTTTTTAGTTATTGGCTAGGGCCAGTACCTACTATACTTGTAATTGTAAATTGTAAATTGTAATCTCTTGTAAATTCTATAGGTGCAATAAAAACGTTGTTGTTGTTGTTGTTGTTGTTGTTGTTGTTGTTGTTGTTGTTGTTGTTGTTGTTGTTGTATTAGTTTAATATCTATTTCACGGGTTAAATGACTTCATTCTATGCCTTAAATAACTAAACAATAAAAAATACAGACATCCTATGCAGAGTGTTGACTTCGACTGCGACAACGATGTTTTTAAAAAACTGATACTGGTATTTTTAACTAAATAGCGAAAAGGGCGGTACTACAAGAGAAGCCCAAAGCATCAAAGATTGGCTATTAAGATAATAGCTTTGAATTAGGAACGGTCCATTTATGTTTAGCCAAAACAGTTTGCAAAGTCATTTCGGACTTATAAGCGACCGGGCTACTTCCGCGGTGTTCATTTCAACACGAACAAAACGACGGTTGTGATAAAAGGAGTGAAAAGGTAAAAACGATAAATGCTCTAATATCTAACAATCTAGTTTCCTCTTTTACTCCGACGAAGGGCTAATTAAGCTCAAAACTTCAGTATAGTTAAATTAACTGTATTACAAATTTCATTCTACTACCTATCGTTTGTCAGTCAAACAACGACGCAGCCTATACTAGTTTACCCGCTATGTTTTCATTCAGTTCAGTTTCAAATTTCTTTCTGATCGAGCTTTCAACAAGAACAAAAACAGTTGTGAGCGCTAAGTTTCACTTGATAAAAGAAGTTAAAAAGGTAAGAAAAATATTGTAAAATATAGTTGTTTTGAAGGTTGTTAAACCTGGCGTTAACCTTTAATGTGTTTGAAATCATAGTTAACTATGATGAAATCTATTTTCTGAGCTATCGGCCCTTAGTGCGCCATCATCGCAAGGGATTACAATTTGAAGTTAAACAAATATTCTCGAATGATTGCCGTTAGTTGTTTACTGGACTAGTTTTGAGTTTCCTACAATGTTTGCTTTGATTACTGGCGAGTACCTATGAAAGAACCTATTGAAAAAGTATCTCACACTAAATTTCTAGGTATAGTATTTGATGAAAATTTGAACTATCCTCATATCGAGTTATTGTGTAAAAAGATTGCAAAATCAACTGGGATTCTTTATAGGTCTAGACAACACCTATTTTAAAAAGTCTTTACTATAACCTTATATATTCATATATTTCATATGCAGCTCTTACCTGGGGTAATAACTATAAGTCAAGGGTTATGACCCTATATATACTGCAAAAACGCGCATTACGAACCATTACATATTCTGCCAGCAGAGAACCGAGTAGACCACTCTTTCAAAAGCTTGAAATCTTAAATATTTTTGAAATTGCTAACTGAACTTCAATCTGTTGAATTTGTCTATGAGCATGACCACTCGCAAAATCAACTTCCTGATATGTTCTCCTGCTATTTCCAAGATATTGATACATGCAGTCACCATTATACACGATCAAAATCCAAAAACAATTTATTTCTTCCTCGTGTGAATCTAAATTACGGAAAATTTGGTATAAAATTCTCAGCTGTCAAAGTGTGGAATGACCTCCCACTTGCAATTAAAAAGTCATGCAATTTCTAAAAAAACCTTCAAAAACAAATTAAAAAAGCATTTCCTTTCACAGACATAATTAAATTTTTTCTTTTTTTTTATAACTATATGTCAGATATATACTTTCCTATATTATCTTAATTTATTGTTTGTAAATTTATTGTGTGGAAAATAAAACCATGAACCATGAACCATAAGTCTAAAAGACAAAACTTGTGATTTATTCCTTTATCATGATGTGCAGTTCCTTGCCTTTGATAGAGAGTCATACCGGCTACAAAAGAAATACTTTGTATTGTCAAATACATCCTTTTGATACACAGTTAAGCATGTGAAATCTCACAAAAGGTGCAGCTGCGATTGTAAAAGATTTTGAGTCCATCAATAGTTATTAAAATATGTCGAAGTCTGTAAATTGTATCTATTCATTCAATCCTTGTTCGTCTCACCTTTCTAGCATTTAATTAGTTGACTAATTTCAAAATAGATATACACCAAGAACTTTGCCCTGACTTTTAATTTGTTAATTAAAATTAATTAAATTAATTAATTAATAGACAAAAGAAAAGCACTTAAGCTGAACATTTTTTTGTTATTCCTTTCTTAATAAATAACGAATGTACTTTTTTAATGTGACAACATTTCAGTATTAGATTGAAAACTAAAAAATTTGATAGTCGTTCCTAATAGAACTACTTTTGCCGATTGGATAATTGTCCATTAATTTTTTGAAATACCCCCAAAATAACCTTGAAATCTTATCCTCATTCAGGATCTTTCATATTCCAGTTTCACGTTATTATCTATCACCGCTGTACTATTTGAAAAAGACTCATTTGCGCAGGCTAAGCCTCGATTTGTTGTCAACGAAATATTCACAAAACCCAAGCAAAGCACGAAAAAATGTTATCGTTTAACATTAGAAAACAAATTTGAATCTATTCTGAATTGAGGTTATCCCTGTGCAAATACGCCTTTTGTCAAATATTACAGCGGCGCTAGATTACATGAAACTGGTCAATATTCAGAAACTTTTTCTCTTGGTAGGCTATTTCCGCCTCGATGTTTCTCGTTACATGAAATAAATGTGTGTTGATAAAAAATTGTCGAAATTTTTGTTCTATAGTTAATGTAGGTATATATATGTGGGTCTGATCCGCGCTACCTAGTGGATCGAGGAAGGTAGGGTGGGGGAATTGATTTTCAAATCTTTGATAAGTATAATATCCCTGCCCTTTATAATATATGGGAGTCGTCTGCCCCCTCCCTTGCATGGGCATTGACTAGTAAGAATAAGTAATCCCTCTATAGCTAGGGACAACTCGGAAAAGGAAATCTTTCTATAGTGTGTGATGACAGAATTTCAATTCAGAATTACCAGTGTTAATCTTTTCATACAGGGTTAATTCATTGAGTGGATGGTTGTGAAGTGTTTTGTTTTCGTTACATGTCATAGCAATAATTTCTTATTCATCCACCTTGACATTTTTCAACCCGTTCGCCCACACATATCTTTGTGTATCAATTACGCTTGTATAGTTTTGTAGACTGGTTGGTGTTTTAAAACTGACATTACTTTAGGCGATACTATGAGCAAAACAACTTAGAAAGGCACGGAATATCATATTTTTACAATGAAAATTAGGATGTTATGGCTATCTTGATTGCTTTGTTGGCTTTCGCAATGTAATAGAATATTTTGACATTACTGTGAACAAAACAAGATAGAAAATCACAAAATGCTTTATTTTTACACTGACAAATAGGAATGGATATCTTTATTGTTTTTTTTTATGTAATAACATATTTGGTATTAAACTGACATTACTTTTGGCAATCCCTTGAACAAAACAAGTTAAATATCACGAAATGTTTTATTTTTACACTGAGAAAAAGGATGTTATGGCTATATCTTTCCGGCAGTATTTAGCTATATTTGTTTTGTTGCAATGTAAAGGTATTTTATCACTAGGATCACTCATCCTTTCCCCGTCTTCAACACTGATAACTATTATCATATAGTTATCCACACCAACGTCAATAGTTTTGAACAGTTATACTATTTCATTTTGTTTCACGGGTTAAATGTCTTCACTCTACTGCAACTCGCTCTAGTCAGGATAGTGTGAAATTTACTGGTATTTACTGGAGTAACGAAATCGATAATATACTGAGTAATGTCGCGGTTATTGGTTAACCGTGCGATCATCCACATAACACAAAGAACCACAGAACCTTATTGACAATGACAAATGTCTTTCACTTATACTGATAAAAAATCAGTTAATTATAAAATTTAAGAAAAAACCTCACACACAAAAATATTCTTCGTTTTTGAAAGGTACACTTTGTTATCATTTTTTTTTCATTCTATGAAATAATTTCCTTATACTTTTCATACATGTCATCCCTTAAGGCTAAAGTGGGAAGCGATGACGGTAAACGGTAACAAGGTAAAACGAGTATAATGGATGCTATCTTATATCTGGAGATTGGATTGACATATTGATGTAAGTGATTTTCAATTTTATTTGAAAGTCACAAGTTTTGATGGTTTTTCTCCGCCTTGGACACTTGTCTTGTCAAGTTGTCTCAGTCAGGGAAGGATTGTGTCAAAGTGAAATGTTACATTTGTGGTGATAGATAATATTAATGATAATATGATGAATGATAATATGATAATGATGTGAATGATTGTGATGATGATGACATGGTGGGGCAGTGGTGGTGATGTTGATGATAATGGTAACGATGATCATGATTGTGATGATGATGATATGGTAGGGGTGGGGTGGTGGTGGTGGTGGTGTAAATGATAATGGTAAGTATGATCATGATTGTGATGATATGGTAGGGGTGGTGGTGGTGCTGATGATGATAATGGTAACGATGATCATGATTGTGATGATGATGATATGGTAGGGGTGGGGTGGTGGTGGTGGTGGTGTAAATGATAATGGTACGGTATGATCATGATTGTGATGATATGGTAGGGGTGGTGGTGGTGCTGATGATGATAATGGTAAAGATGATCATGACGATGATTGTGATGATGATGATATGGTAGGGGTGACAATGATGTTGATGTGGCATTGGTGATGTTGATTTTTTTCCTTTATCAAATACTCAAGCCTTACAATACATGAACGTTACTTTAATAACATCTAATGTCATTTAAAGCCTTATATATGTATACCAGCTGTAAATTTTGCGAGGTGGAATTGCTATTGCTGTTTTTCCGAGCTATGTGTTATTCAATCTTTTCATATCGTCTTTACATAAGTCAACAACACAATTTTTTAACCAGTAGATGTCTAGCGCTTCTTGCAAGCTAAGGATACTAGCTAACTTCAGTATTACAACAATAATATAAGGTAAATTTTGATGAGAAATAGCGAAGCAAATCTAGCTAAGTAACTAATTCAGTCATAATTATGTAAAAAATGAAAGGAAAAAATAGAACATCTAAGTAACAAACAAAAACAAATAATACAAAATAACTAGAATAGAACAAATCAATCAATCAATCAATCAATCAATCAATCAATCAATCAATCAATCAATCAATCCGATCAATTTAATTTAATTTATTCAAGCCATAACGTGGGATAAGGTCGCCCTTACATCCGAGCCAGAGGTTCATAAAAAAACGCATGACAATTATATAAATATATTGTACTAGACATAAGGTGCCACTTGTATCCTGATAGCTTTCATAGACATATCCCACTAATTGCAATAGAGAATAAAATACTCCAGTTTCATGTTATCTAGTACCGCTGTACTATTCGACAAAAGGCTCATTTAAACAGGCTAAACCTCGATTTGTTGTAAACATACTCACTCATGGTTGGCATGGTAGCGTAGTGGTTTACCTAGCACCTCTCACCGTACGTTGTGATCCAGGTTCAATTCCCGGCTCGGGTATGATTTATATATGAGTTGAGTTTGTTTGATGTCTTCTTCTCTCCTAGGCCACGAGGGTTTTTCTCCGGGTTATCCGGTTTTCCTCCCAAAAAATACCGTGTGACAGAGTTGTGTGCTAAAATATTTAACGTAGAGTTAGTGAGTCTGAGTCTGAGTCTCCCCAATAAGCCAATAATACATTGAGAAGTTAAAAAAGTATTTATTGTTGTTTATTTTCATTTATTTTTCTCAAATTCCAAGCAAAACACGGGAACATGTAATCGCTTAACAATAGAAAACACATCTAAATTGAGACTTTTTAAACGGCGTTTAATATAAAGAGGCCCTTAGCCGGCTGTGCCACGAGGGTTATCCAATTTTCCTCGCTCCGCAAAAAAGAACATGTTAGCAGAGTTGTGTGCTAAAATATTTAACGTAGAGGTAGTGAGTCTGAGTCTCCCCTATAAGACATTGAGAGATTAAAAAAGGGGTATCCAGTACATGTTTTTTTACTTATTTTTTCACAAGTTTAATTCAAGCAAAGCACGGGAAATATTATCGCTTGACAATAGAAAACACATTTGAATTTACTTGGAATAGGTGGACGTACAGTGACGTATTTTGTTATGGTTTTGCCAACCAACCATTATTAGAAGGAAATAAGTTATTCATCGTGGAATGTGAAATTAAAAGGATACTTAATCAATTGTCTCACGATTGAGGTCATTGGTAGAAATGCTTCTTGATTGTTGGCATCCACGCTTCCGGTAGATCTATTATTATTAGAACAATTAAGAAAGTTAAAAAAAAAACATTGTTAAGGTGGATCACTATAGTTTTTGAAAAGCCACACCAGGCCGTTATAAACGTCGTTTTGACAAACTTTCCAATTTTCGATTGACCTGAAACTTTTACAGATTATCAGTCTTAGACTGAAATTTAAAACAATATACTTTGTTTTTAGATTTGTATTTTAATAGCAGCGATATACAGGAAAAACGGAAATCAGTTGCGCTTAAATTGTAGACGAACGCGATGAGATCTCGAAAAGCGGCTACTACCACTGTAAACTACAACACTAAGCACCCAAAATATCAAAGAATTAGAGAAATCTGTATGTTTGATTTCGAGAAAATTACAGATATATTTTGTACTTTGTAGTTTTGAGTGTTAGAAGGAATCACTCAATGTGTGGCAATGTGACTTACAATAACTGAACAAATAGCGCTCTAAAACCGTCAAAACCTTCCCTGTACATATATGTCTTTAGTTACTAAGTTTGGGACAATAAATCGTTCACAGTATTGAGAAATTATTTTTTTCTTAGAGATGTTAGAGCTTGACTTCAAGCGAAAACACATCACTGTTGCGCTTTTCTAGAAATATTCAAAACTGCCGTTTACATTTTTCTGTAAAATTCACAAACTCTTCTCCAAAGTACTAGAAATGCTATACTGAAGTTTCATAATAATTGAGGCATTTAAACGTGGTAAAAAAAATTAAACTTGGATATCTTAACGAAGTCGACTCGTTCGGATGTTCACGGCCGCTAATGATGCAAACCTGCGTTACATTCTGGAGTCACGACGCAATACACCGTGACGGTTTTGGTCGAGTTATTACTTCCGGCGATAAAAGAAAGAGCCAGGGAAGGGAGGGGAGGGCTGGAGCTGAGTTGGTTTACCCTCATAGAAATAAATGGAAAAAAGCAACGACTTATTAAAGATGATTAATTTTGTTTTTAATGCTTCTTTCTTCTTAAGATATTTGAATTACGTGGCAATCAAAAAAACTAATCTTCAGTTAATTTGTACAATGCTTGTACTAAATCCACAAAACATATAGCACTTTATGATAATAAATTTCGCTAATTTCTTCATTCCATTGTTCTTTTGTTATATTAGTTGTGACTTTTTATTCGCAGGTATTTTGAGAGAAAAGGTAACTAATTTGCAATTCATTTCACAAATTCAACTGGCACAAAGGAATGTATCACTACATGCAGTCAGATGTAATCAAAAGAACAATGGAATGAAGCAATTAGCGAAATTTATTTTTATCGCCGGAAGTAATAACTCAACCAAAACCGTCACGGTGTATTGCGTCGTGACTCCAGAATGTAACGCAGATTTGCATCATTAGCGGCCGTGAACAGCCGAACGAGTCGGCTTCGTTAAGATATCCAAGTTTAATTTTTTTTTACCACGTTTAAATGCGTCAATTGAAATGAAGCTTCAGGACAACATTTCTAGTACTTTGGAGAAGAGTTTGTGAATTTTACAGAAAAATGTAAACGGCAGTTTTGAATATTTCTAGAAAAGCGCAACAGTGATGTGTTTTCGCTTGAAGTCAAGCTCTAACATCTCTAAGGAAAAAAATAATTTCTCAATACTGTGAACGATTTATTGTCCCAAACTTAGTAACTAAAGACATATATGTACAGGGAAGGTTTTGACGGTTTTTGAGCGCTATTTGTTCAGTTATTGTAAGTCACATTGCCACACATTGAGTGATTCCTTCTAACACTCAAAACTACAAAGTACAAAATATATCTGTAATTTTCTCGAAATCAAACATACAGATTTCTCTAATTCTTTGATATTTTGGGTGCCTAGTGTTGTAGTTTACAGTGGTGGTAGCCGCTTTTCGAGATCTCATCGCGTTCGTCTACAATTTAAGCGCAACTGATTTCCGTTTTTCCTGTATATCGCTGCTATTAAAATACAAATCTAAAAACAAAGTATATTGTTTTAAATTTCAGTCTAAGACTGATAATCTGTAAAAGTTTCAGGTCAATCGAAAATTGGAAAGTTTGTCAAAACGACGTTTATAACGGCCTGGTGTGGCTTTTCAAAAACTATAGTGATCCACCTTAAAATGGTTGGCAAATTTGCATCACAATACCAACACTTGTAAAGACTACGCTCACTTATTGAGCCTGTGGTGGAACTGATTAGCCTTCGGGTGAAATAGTACAGCGGTGTTAGATAACGTACGTGAAACTGGAGTATTATTAAGACAGATAATTAGAGTAAAGGAGATAGTCTTGGCGATAAATATATGCTATTGAGAGGAGAAGGATTTATTATCAGACCTTGTAACTCCATTAACTGGTTCACATTACGTCAACTATGATACGCTTATTTTAACAAACGGCGAACGGCGATTGCACGACCGTAAGGGTTTGTGGTTAACGAGTACACCATATCCTAGCGTTTTTCTGGATTGCTAAGCACAGTTTCATCAATTTCTAAGGTCTTCTTTAATATATGTTGTGCAGAAACTGAAATTCGTTTTCTGCCACAAGAGATGTATAGCAAATATCTAATACCCACAATTCCTTTCGATCGTGCAATCGCCGTTCGCCATTCCCCGTCAACCTATTCTGAAATAGGTGGATACTTAAGACTTAATGGGAGAAGAAGTAGTGATGATGAATTGAATAATGATGGCGGAAGACGACGCTGATGATGCATGCATGAACCAAAGATGACAATTTTAATCAATCAAAGAGAACCTTAACCAGATTAATACCAGTTATAGCGATAGAGTGAAGACATTAAACCCGTGAAACAAAATTAAATAGTCAAGGTGTAACAGTCAAATAGACACAAAAGAAAACAATGTAATAAGAGACTGCTAAGGTGTATTCTGAGTGTCTTCACTCTATATCAATGAAATAAAATCAAATGGCTACTGTATGATATATTTTAGCGACTATTAGTCACTATCAAAGACAAGCAAAGTTGTAATGAGTATTGTTTCCTTTTGTATTTGATGTTTCTGGTTGAGTGATACTGCATGACTAAATAGTCACTAAACAGAAACTATATATTAGTCTTTTATAATTCATAATTTGTTCAGTGGCTTTAACGTTTTCGTTCTAAAAATACCACGTTTTTACTCTTTTTATGATAACAATTAAGGTATAAAAATACAATGAAAATGACTAATATTAATTGTACTAATTGTACTAACAAAAAAAGCAATATAAACGGATTCTACATAAAAACTGAATCTAAACATCGACTTAAAACTACTAGAAAAAGACATAAAAAACCCATTCAAACCACTATCACACTATAATAATGCCCTTTCGACAACATCTATCTTTTGTATTTTACATAATCTCTTGTATATTAAAATTAGTCTTTTCCGACATTATGTTATCAAGTCTCCCTCATTCATAATTGAAATCAATCCACTACTTTCCGGGAACTTTAAAAGCCCGGTCACGTGACGTTCAGCTTTATAAGAGGTCGTTGACAGCGGATGCAAGCATAGTTGCTCTACGAGAGCCTGCTGTGTAACTAATTGCAGAGAAGTGTATGGTTGTTATTGAGTGTTGAATAATTATTACGAAGATCTTGAGCCCTTATTGATGCTTCGAAGGTAAGATTGTTTTGATTTGATCGATTGCATTGCTCATTAAGGGTAATTTGTGTATGTTTTCAAATGAATTGTTATTTCAAATATATTTTCTTTAGTATACCCTTAGTAATATTTTTGCAACGCCATGCAATGTTGTTTTTTTATGTTGTCCTTTTAATGATAATAGGGGTTTTTTTTTTTTTGAATTATTAATTGATGGTTTGTAAAATACTCTTCACGCTCCTACTTAGTAAGATATTTTGGAAAAGAATGTTAAAAGTGTTTCTTTGCATGGCTTTGTTCTCTTAATGCCAACGGCTTTGGCCTGTTTATCGTTTCTTAAATTCTTCCAAATTTGTCGTGTTCTTATCTAGATATTACTTTTAACCCTTTTTTACCCTAAATATGTGTCTTTTGATTCATTTAAATCGAAACTTTAATTATAATTAAGTGTTAAGACGTGCTTTAATTCTCTTGATACAAAAATCTATTCAAAATCTTGCTGATATTCGTATATGAATATTTTTGGAAACTGCTAATTTTTAATTTCCCTTCTTGGTTATTGAAATATCTTTTTCAGGTTCGCTTCACTGAATATGAAACAATAGTTTCAAGTCAAGGCTGGAGTAGATAAAATACACTGGACGTACTCATTCATCCACTACAGCCTCGACTTAAACTATTGTTTCGTGGTCAGTAATGAAAGCGAATTATGTAAAGAGGTCTACTGCCATTTGGTGCATCACACATGAAAATAGCTTATTGAACATGTCGTTCAGCAATTGGTCTTTCCTTATCAAAGACGATAATAATTGTTCTATCGTGTTATTTGCAAATTTTGAGCATGATAAAACTGATATCCAGATACGTTTCATAATAATTAACAATAATTTATTATTTATATAGCGCCTTATACAGCATTCGAAGGCGCTAGCTTTCCAAAACAATATAACATTTACAAATACAAATACAAATACAAATACAAATACAAATACAAATACAAATACAAATACAAATACAAATACAAATACAAATACAAATACAAATACAAATACAAATACAAATACAAATACAAATACAAATACAAATACAAAGTAAATAAAATTAAATACAAAGTAAATAAAATGTTTTTCAAATTGATCGACACATATTTGGTTTCGATACTTTACTCGAAATCAACGCAGCTTTTGTTATCTTGGGAAAACAATTTGAGAGTAATAGTTTTTTCTCGTATCATGACTTTTGAAATGGTGGAAAAGGAATTAATTAAAAGATAAAAGGAGATCACTCAAGTTGAACTCTTTCTTTTTTTATTCCTTTCTGACTAAATTACTAATGTTCTTTTTTCATGACAACGTTCCTGCAAGTAGGTGTAGATTCTTATACCGTAATATACACCTATTTCAAAAAGGTTGTCTTCGCCAAAGCTGATAAGCAATAGGCCATTTATTAAACTAAACACAAATAATCGAGGTCTTTAAAACGGTTGCGTGGACTGCAAACAACACGGAATATCTCAACATGCACTAGCCACCGTGTTCTTGACGAGAATATGAAGCAGAAACACGTTATTCTAGCTGTTCTTCGTTCTTGGAATGACCTATTTCCTATCGCATATCGTCTATATATGACAACCTTTTTGAAACTAGGTGTATAGCTACGATCTCATGAAGATTCTAGATCTTTTAAGCTTTAGGTTAAAGGACACCTGGGAGAATAGAAGTATACCATAGCAAGCGCGGATCCAGGATTTTGTGTAGGGGGGGGGGGGGGGGGGGGGGGTGGATGAGGTCGTTGACTGTTTTATGTGGCAACAATGCCACTATATTAAAATCGTTACTATAGCAGTACGAGTGGTTCATTTTGTTTTTCGAAAAGGGAGGGGGTGAAATTAAGAATTTTGAATCTTTTTTTAGTCTCAGTTTTGTTTAATTTTCTATCATAATTTTTTACGAAAAGGGGGAGGGTCACCGTAAACACCCCCTGGATCCGCGCCTGCATAGCAAATAACGTCACTGTACGTCACTGTACGTCACTGTACGTCACTGAATGTGCTGTAATTGGTATATATGTTTGTAATTGGTGTATATGTTTGTCATCAATTAAATTACACTGGAAGTCAATATACACTACACTACATGCAGTTTGATTTTGTTCATGTATTTTAAGACAAGGGTTGTAAAAGGTGATACAGTGCTCATTCCAGGACGGAAATGAATTATATATGAACCAAAAGTCAATGTCATTATAAACTGATTGTCTACCAAAAGACATTAAAACTAAAATAAATATCACGTAACATAAGTTCACTCTAAATGCACGATATTAGCATTAATTGTGAACCTAGATTTCATAATTCTCATTTCATATTCATTGTACTCACTGTACAGTTTAAATTGAAATTTCAACTGCTCAAAACAAATAAACAATTAAAGAATCACGTGTTATTTTTGGTAGTGTTAATTTCTACTTTATGTGGACAACGTTAATGACATTGACTGCATTTTTAAAAAGGTTGTCCAGGCGGTTTTCCAGTTGAAACGGATTATAGCCATGTATCTACTTTCTCAAAAATATGTACCTATAATTCCTTTCCGTCTTGAAAGGATTTAGCGCCCTGGACAACGTACCTATTTAACATGCAGTAGTTTTCCATTACAGTAGATGTCACTTTATAATCTGTATAATTATCCCTTGGATAATTTAGAATGACCTATCGCCTTGTTCAAGCGTTTAGAAATAGTTGTAGATGTCCGGCATTCGCTTGCTTGTGATCCCTATATATCATTTCAACCTCCTATTGTTATAATTCTTTCTAGAAAGATCTAATTAAAGATATTGATTAAAGACATATTGTTAATCTTGCGTATAGGTTTTCTACAGTAAATCTAAGTAGTGATATATAAGTGTGGTAATATACCTTAATTAACTTAATTTGGCAGACTGAATTGGAATCTTATCAGCACTAAATTAAATTATCTTAGCATTTAGAATCCTCTAGTGAAATCGTACTCTGCGATCAAAGGTTTTTCCTATTCGCCTTAGAGCGACAACCTCGATCGGTATACCATAGGCACCGTACTATAGGTATATGTGAGTTACATTCTTATAATGTTCAGTGGCGCGCGGATCAAGAACAACAATTTCAAGAGCGTTAACAATAACAATGACAATAGGTATATATAATATAATGAAATGTGTAACACAGTAAAAATTATGAATTAACTTTACTATTTTTTTACAGTGTTTTATCTTTCATATCAAACACCGACGCAGCCTATACTAGTTTACTTGCTAGTTTTTGTCGATGCTTCTGCTTCTATTGATAATAATAATCATGAACAGAATTACAGCGAAAACCATTGTATCGCCACCAGCTAATTGCTGTGAATTTAATTTTCATTTTGGGTTTTTGCGATCCGTCAATTTTGGGGAAAGAAGGGGAAAAAAGGCGGAGCTTGCATCAAATTAACCAATGACTTTACGAACTTATGTACAATTGCAAGCTCCGCCTCCAAACTGATTGACGGATTGGAGAAACACAAAATTAAATTGAAATTGACAATTTGCAGGTAGCGATACAACGATTTCCGCTGCAATAGTCCCCTTCGCAGTCCTCTGTGCCATCTTGAAAGGTAGCCGTGGCTTTGCATCGAAGTGAGATGAACGTTGAGCTTGCAATGGTCTATAGACGTGTGAATAATTGCAAGCTCAACTTAACGTTCGTCTCGCTTCGATGCAAAGGCCATGCAGGCTACTTTTCAAGATGGCGCAGGGAACTGTGGATTATTGAAATGTATATAAAAAAAACACACACAACAACAACAGTACGTATTTTAACAATCATGCCAATTATTATGATATCACCGATAATAATATTCCTGATTACGTTTATTTTGTCAAACAGAGTCGAATTCATTAATCATTAGAATACCAGAGTGAGAGAGAATAAGGTGTGCAAGATTGATTAGTCTTGATAGCCAACTCTTCTCTCCTGCTATCTCCCTCGCGCCCACTTTATGCTAATTACAACAGGAAGTATAAAGGTCTTTTTAAATTAGACTGAAAGTGTTTATGAATTTGAAGAAAAAAAAATGAAATCAGTTGTACATCTCTTCGAAACCGGAATTCAAAAATTGGCTATCAGAAGCTTGCGATTCCATTTTAGATTTGATTGAAAATAGTCAAAAATACCTACATCAAGTGAAAACTGTTTGTTGTCAGTAGATCTCTTGGAACAGAAATGCAAAAACTTGCTATCAGAAGCTTGAGATTACTTTTTAGATTTGATTGAAATGGACAAAAATACCTATAAAAAGGGAAAATGTTTGTTGTCAGTAGATCTCTTGGAACAGGAATTTAAAAACTGCCTATCAGAAGCCTGCGATTACTTTTTTAGATATGAATGAAATTGGCTCTTGTTGGAGAAAAGCAAAAACTAGCTATCACAGCACCTGCAATATTGTCGCTTCAGACTCAATTAAAAAGGCCAAGAGTTAAAAACATGGAAATCAGTTTGCTCTCTTAAAGAAACAATAACTGCAAAAATATGCCTATAATATATCAGAACCTTGTGATAACTGTGTTTAATATAGGACTGGATTATCTATAAATTAATAAAGAAATGAAAGTAATTTTTTTCTCGGCTGCAACAATGCAAACTGACCGCCGAGGGGGACCCCCCTGTCGTTAGTGAATCTCCTAGCCAGTGAATAATGCTGAAATATTTGACACACTCACACTCACTACCCCTATATACATAAAAATATTTTAGCATACAAGACTGCTTACGTATTGAATTTTGCGGAGGGAGGAAAATCGGATAATATCCGGAAAAACCCCTCGTGCCATGAGAGAGAACAACACATAAAACACGAGCAGTTAGAAAATTTTAACTTAAAATAATCACTGCTTGTCACTCGTTGTAGCGTTAATAATCTCTAATTAACATTAACCAGGTGATCTCGAATCGAAGCGCGCAAAGGATTATATGTCAAAAATGAACAGTTCCTTATACCCAGCCTCCTTTTTCTCAAGTATCTCACGGTATTCAAAATGGCGGCTCGGGACTAATTGACGGACAGCAACGATTTTGGTTTCTTTTATTACATTTGTGCTTTAACTGCATTCTTTATTGTTGCTGATAGAGTAAGAGCGAGCTTTTGTGGTCCAAGTCGCATAGAATATTTCAATGTAAAGTTATATTAAGGACGTATTTTGAGAGGGTTAACTGACGCCGGGACTCATTATACATAGTCGGATAAACAGTGATCCAAACCCAACAAAATATTTTCTTTCAGGTTTTATACTGGGACAATATATCAACGATTCCATTAGGTTAATTAAGTTAGATTAATGAAAGTTGAAAATGAAACAGAAATCTAAAATTATGATATAACTTCTACTTGCTTTGTAGAACTCAGCCTCGCCGACGAACGACGCCATTTTGATCAGTCGTCATAGGAACTGTTGGCGATGCTACAAAAAATGCTTATTTGTGGTTCCTGTTTTTCAAACCACCTCCAATTAGTGAATAGATTAGAAATAAGATATATTATGAACATGTACTTAGCGTCAATACTGTATTTTTAGAGGTTTTGGAGCAGTATAGAAGGTCCAGAAAATAAGAACATGAAAAAGTGTTAACGGTTCGAGTATCCTCACTGTAACTATGGTAACAGCTTATAGTATACATCTATTTCAATTAACGTTGATTATCTGGAAATCATTTATTAAAAATAACCTAAAGACTGAATGTGTATCTGTCTTCGGATATAAACACGGCCAATCAGCCAATCAGAGCGCGCGTAGTATCGAAAATATTTCAGAACAAGCTTTATATAATCCGTATGTTCAACACATTAATGTTTCAAATCAATAAATTATTAATAAAGTTTTAATATGAAGTATATTCACAGTTGTTGTTATTAGGAACGCATTTCGGCTTTGTTGCCAAAAAGAAAACTGATTACTTTACGCTCAGCATGAGGGCAGCATAATTTTAATCAATGACAATTGTTTGTTCAGCTGAGTGAAAAACAATTTACAGTATAAAACAGGAAACATTTCAAATTGAAATCACCAAAAGTTAAAACAACCGAGGATTTTGTAACTTAACACAGTGCGTTACTTATTGATGCTTTGGACGTTTGTTGTTCGTTAGAAAAAAAAGAGAAAGTGCCTGGTACTTACTGACGTTTAGGACGTGCACTCTTCGTTGGAGGTAAAAAGGTAACTTATGCAACTTATTAACAAGACGTGTTTCAAATGTTTCGAACGCTAATTTTGCACTGTAAGAATAAAATGGTACCTTATACACCAAACATCGTTGTCGCTGAAACTCTTCTCACAAGGTAACAATGTAAAGCTTGCAAATGAGTTCGGTAATATAAACAGAATTTGTGAATTACTACGTATACGCATACGTATTTTTAAGAAATATTTGTTTCGTCACCTACCACTGCAATTTATTATTGTCATACAACTTGACAAACATCTATTAGTGAATATGATACGATAATATCCAAAATATATTATGAATATAGCGATAAATAAAGAAGAAATACAGACATGATAAATCTATAAGACATCCTTTGCAGGCTTCCTAATGTGGACTGTAGCTGTGATTATGACAACTATTAGGTGTATACAATGGTAAAAACAGATTGTCAGTCCAGCCTTGCTGTTGTTTCTGACATTAATAATTCCGTTGGAATTAAAATAGTAACTGTAAAAACAAATAGTACCAAGGTTTCAAGGCCAGAACTTTATTCTTTCGTCGGAAATACACACATACATAAAAATAATCAACTACATGAAAATTATTATGTTTTTAATTAAAAAAAGAAGAAAAAAACAAGAAAAATCTTGGAAAAATATACTAATAAATATAATAAATCTTAGATATGATAGATAAGAAAAATAGGGAAATAGCAGATATGAATATTAATAATAATATAAATGCAAAATGTTCTTTATTCTTTAGTCTGTCATAATGGAAATAAGTACACATCATAAAGTAAGTTTGTTTTTATGATCCATGCATATGCAAGATTTGTCCAAAATCACTTAGTAAAACTGTTTATCCCAATAAATACTTTCGTTCTCGGATATTTACGACTATTTGTTATGAATAGCCAAGAGTCAATCTCTGGTCGGGAATTTGACCGCATAGCAGAGCAGAGATAGCGGCATTTGACCTCCTTAACGAATCCGGTTAAAATCATGATTGTTTTCGTTCGTGTTCAAATGAAGAAATTTAGATAGAGCTTAGCTTTGAGGGAAATATTAAAACAACTTGTAAACTGTCAATATTGTGAAGTAGATCAGACAGGATTTAACGTATAAATTAAGCAGTTATAATTATCTGATCGAGTTAAGAACGATCGAGAAAAAACACCCCTGGGTTTTTATTTGTGTTTAGCTGCACGCATGCTAGGAACAAACTAGTGATATAAATACTTTTTTGCTTTCTTGAATAACGCTTTGTTGTGACAGAGTAGCCTGAGTAACGAAAGTAATGTTATAACCTAATATCTGATATAGTATATTGCCCGCGTTGCGCAAAACTGACTGTATCAATCAAATAAATTGCATGGGTTGCGCAAAAATACTAGAATATGTAGCCCCCCCTCCCCCCCCCCCCCCCCCCCCCCCCCCCAAAAAAAAGCTTAGGGCATGCAAAAATGTTTAGCAAAATATTATATTAGAAAATATTATATAATTTAATCTAGTATATACAACACGAGTCCCGTGAAAACAAATTGTACACAAAACGTATTTAGCATAAATTAAATCTTACATACTGTCCGAGTTGCGCCAAAAAATGCTTAACCAAAAATCTAGCATATTGCTCGCTCGCATAGCACAAAAAATGTTTCTTACTGAATCAGATAAATCTCATTTATTGATTGCATAGAGCGTAGAGTTATAACAACGAATATAGCATACTGTTTTGTGTATAGTGGTAGCGCAAAAACAAATTAACTTAGACTATAACTTCAATCGCGCGAACGTAAAAACGTTTAACCAATTGCCCGAGGTTGCCGGTGCATAAAACGGTTTAAACGTTTCGTAATAATGTAGTATGGAAAATGAGATTCGGAAAAACATTTTTTTACGATGAGCTCATTTTGAAATTATTTGATGACTGAAACAAATCTGGAATAGCGTTTGGCCCAAGCTGCACAAGCATGTCTCAAAAGCCATAATAAATCCACCAAATTTCAAAGTTGCGCTAACAGGCCGGTAAACGAATAAATCCAGCTATAATTCATACTCCAAGTGGATCCATTGAGGCAATGTAGACAAACACTTAATGTGACGCGATATCCATTAGATGTTTTGACAGGTAAAGGTCTTGCTGCAGGCTATCACATGCTGATCAATGTTGTTTCTATTTCTCCTAGGCTGGCACTAACTCAAGCTCAAGCAAAGCCGGCTCCGTTTTAAACTTTTCACTTTGAAACTCTTAAAAGGGCCGAACAAGGATCGGGAGTGTGAAAGGATGTAATTAAACAACCGAGGGACTCCGTTTGATTATTTTTCCTTGGGGCAAAACTGACGCATATATATGTTTTTCTCTCTCTCGATTTGAATCGATCTGGTTCGGATTTGCGCAGATGTTATTAAAGCCAAAAGGACTGGAAGAACAACTGAGGTTCAAATCTATTTTCCTTGTCGTTTTAATTGGAAAAGACAGTCGAAGACAACGAAGCGGATTTGCAGCGTAGATGATCAGCAACAAGAGATTCAACTTTTTCGGTTAGTTTTTTCCTTTTATAGGATCAATGCTACGATTAATGGGCAAGTAAAAACGGCCGAAGACTTGGTAAAGTTATTTTACGGGGTAACTTAGCAAGTGCAGTGCAAGGCAGTGGATTAAAGGTTTATCTGGTATACACATAGAACTTAGATATATTGGAGTTTAGTAAAAAACATCTGGGATTGGCTTTAAAATTGGAAAAAAGGAAGCACCTACCACTGGAAGGATATACGACGTTCTTGGTAAACTAGATCAGTAAGCAGGACTCATCGTTTTAGGTAAATTTTTACCTGGAATACACTATACATTACTAGCAGTTGTAGCCTCCAAGGGGAAAACAACGACTATAATTTCCACAAATAATTTATAAAAGATAACAAGAAAGTGCTGCAAATTAAAACTACTGCAACATTTTGCTGTTCGGGTTCGCACCAGTTTTGGATTATCTATATCTGGAATACAATTGAAACCTGCTGTTTTTAAAGTCAAAAAGGGCGAGCAAAACATCAAGTACAGTTCTTCAAAGCTATTTAAGTTGAAATATTGAACAAAGCAAAGTAATTTTTAATTTGCAATACTCTTCATTTCAAGTAGACCAACTAAAGAACTGCAGCAAGTGAGTGCGCCACAGTAGCTTAACTATGATGAATAACACGACTGAAATGGAACCCGAAACGATCTCTCAAGAAGAAATATTTTTAACTCTGATTGTTTACGTTGTGACCTTCGTGTTAGGGGTTGTAGGCAATGTTTTGGTGTTCCTTGTGATTTTTGCCAAGAAAGAACGACGTACTGCAAACGATATCTTCCTAACCAACCTGGCTATTGCTGACTTACTGACTGTTTCCGTATCTCTACCTTTGAAACTTCTTCTTCTTGTTGATCCTTATATTCCGCTTAGCCATTTTGTATGTAAGATCCTTTACCCGTTAATGACGGTGCCATACTGTGCTAGTATTTTTACAATTACATCAATGGCTGTGCAGCGACGAAGTGCAATCTTGAATCCATGGAAAGGGGTAATGACTCACTGTTGGACGCTGACCTGTGCGGCAGCGATTTGGATATTATCTATTACACTAACTATTCCTTTAGGCTTATTTTCAACCATTCAAAACACAGCTTGTGTATTGGCCTGGACTAAGAAGCAGGAAAAAATCTACGTTGTTTCGGTATTTTTCATTCAATACAGTCTGCCACTGACAGTCATTCTTATCGCCTACGTACAAATATGTCTTAACCTTAATAAATACCAAAAGAATATCGTAAGGCAAGAGGTTAGAAAAGAAAACATCGAAATAACGAGGACTATTGCAGTCATCGTGTTCCTTTTCGCTGTGTTCACGCTTCCACTGCAAGTCTTCTGGATGCTTTATGAGTACCAACTTGAACAGATCGGTTTACAGACTTTATCAAAACTGCATTTTTATGCTGATTTGCTGACGGATTTCCATAGCTGTATGAACCCTTTAGTTTATGGAGCATTAACGAGACGATTTCGACAAAAATATACGCTCTTAATGTCCTCAGTGTTTAGGTTATTCGAGCGAACACAACAAAAGGACTTACGGTCTTATAACGTGGACCAACCGATAATGAACAAAGAAAATGAAAAAGACATTCGGTTGAAACAAAGGAGCAAAACTGTTTGAGCTATTTATGGTATTTTGAAAACTCGCCAGCGCCTCTAACTGTTCAAAATGAAAGACTTTTAAGCCGTTTAATGTTGCATTTTTGATCATGAACGGATAAGATGACAAGGAGATTGAATGTAAGCTGGCTACAAAATAGAAACGTTTGGGTGGATCATTATAAACTCGACTTTGTCTCCTGCATTTCCACAGAAAATGCTCCTACTTGTTTAGTACCAAACACTTACATATTTACTGGCAAGATGATTGAACATGAAGCATGTACTGTATTCAAGCTAGAAATGACAAAGAAATATGGAAAATAAAGTATCGACGTCAAATCTATAATTGTGTTATATGAAGAGAGCGGTGTTTCTCTGCATTGATTTCATCATCATCGATCATTGTTATCATAAATATATTCTGCATTATGATGATGCTAATCTTTATTATTGCTAAAACTACACTATTTATTTATCATCCTCCTCCTTTTCAACATCATCACAATATTATTTTAATTTCCCCTAACAATATCCTTATCATTATCACCACTATTATTTGTTTATTATGATCATGATCATAATTATCACTGATTTTCATCATCATTATCATCTTCCTGATCATCATCATCATCATCATCATCATCCCCACCACCACAGCCAACACCAACCATCATCATCATCTGTTATAATCATTATCAACATATATATTAACACTATTATCATTTCGAATTCATCATCATCATTACACCAATTACCATCATAATTAGTTTCATTATTATTAATACTATTATTACCGGTATTATCGTCATCATTATTAGTCAGTTATCACCATCATCATTATTAAAATCACTACCATCATTATTATTAGTATATTACTATAATTATCATCATAATCATAATAATATAATGACCACAGTTTTAGTATTATTACCATCGTCACTGTTAGTATTTGCATGTCCGTTGAAAACCTTTCTTTCACGTTGCAATTTTTTGACCATGAAAAACCCAATATATACAAACCAATAATATCGAGCTTCCAAACTAATTTACATCGTCAATCCCTGTAGAATAAGACGCTCTCAATCATAACAATCTACAAATGCCACATTTATCAAATTGAGTATCATTTATCAAGGGACAAACGGATACATTCGGGTAGTCCCATATCATTATAAGCAGATCATTTGTACAGTATATATCATATATACATATTGGTCATGGTATTATAGATATTGGCCTCGCATCTTTAAAGCTGCATATACCAATTATATTATATCGGGTTTTCGTGTGTCTTGAGTTTGATGCTAGCCATTTCATGAAAGAAAGAACCTTTGTCATAATGGTCGTCAACTAATTATCATAATATATAAAATTGGTACGTGATGTAAGGGAAAGAAATCTATCATAGGATAGACATTCACCATAACAGTAACTTGTGAAGGTTTGAGAAAAATAAATTAAATTTTCAAGAAGCTATAAGGATTTAAAAAGAAGAAGAAATAAAAAACGAGGCCAAATACCCTCAACAGAAAATCACATACAAATCCTTACATTTTTAATTTAGCATAACTTAATTAGCATTTTGAACAGAGCTGCATGGGCAAACTTTCCATGAATGCCTATTTCTTCATATGACAGTGCTAAAATAGTAAAATATTTGTTTACTTGTGAGAGTTATTTTCCGCCATTTATGCATACAAACTAGCGTTCCAAAACGAAACGAATTATAGGCATCAAACTAATTCAAAAATACATGTATTTCAAAAAGGTTTTCCAAGACGCTAGGTCATTACAAGACAAAAAGGAAATATAGGCGCACACCTAATATATATTTAAAAAGGTTGTCCAAGTAGATATTTCATTCTTACACGGAATAGGCGCCTACGTGGCAGCTAGCTAATCACAGGCATACATGTATTTCAAAAAGGTTGTCCAAGACGATAGCATATACCTAATTCAAAAAGGTTGTCCAAGGTGATATTTCATTCTAGGACGAAATGAAATGATTACAATAGATGCCTTACAAGAAAAAGTGAAAACGATGTTAGGATTAACTATCGTACAATCAATACAATAGCTTTGCACTAGAGCTGAATAGCCATATCAGCCTTGACTATAGCAGCTATAAAACTGATCATTCGATCAAACTACTTCTGATATTAAATATTTTGTGGTGCATCACACCATGATTTGGCTTGTATGATAATAGACCCCTAACAACGTTTCACTAGTTTTGACTTTTGGGCAACGGTTGTGAAAACTGTTGTATTGTTATTTACAAAAGGAATTATGGGCATGCACCTATATATTTCAAAAGAAATAGCTAGAAAGAATAGAACCACCACCATCATCAAAACATAAATGTTCTATTATCCGTTTCTAGTTTTAAATCTAAATCTCTTCTAATCCTATAACCTACCTTATATAATGAAATTTGTTTATTTTTTCTCATTGCGGCTTATTTTTATCTAAAATAATATAAAACCTTATCTTAATATAAACATTTTTAACTTCATCAGAATTCTCTATAAAATAAAACATGTAACTAAACATAATAATTTACCTTCTTTTCATTGTTGTCATTCATTTTTTGTCATTAAAAAAACTGTGGCTCACTTCGTAACAAATAATAGATCTGAATACATTTTTTTTCTTAATCTTTTGCAATTTAATTTTCTTAATCTTTTGCAATTTAATTCAATCACCTATTTTTCCATTGTTTTGATATTCGTTTGGATTTATTAGAAAAGCTGTACGTAAGATAAATCTGTAATGAAAGGAAAGAAAATATCTTAAACATTTTCTCAATCTAAATCTTTATTTAAAATTATCGTTATCGCGTTATGTAAAGAAATATCTTTCCGGCTCCAACCATCTTCATTTCATAATCGCTTCCGTTTCTTAATGTTGTCCCATTCTTAAGAATCGCCTGACACTCACATGAAAAATATCTCTTAAAATCCTCTGTTTTAAAAACAACCCATACTCCCAGACTCTTGTGCGATAACTCAAATGAAAATGAAAATGACTGCATGTGAAACCGCAAAAGCTCCAATGAAAAACGCTGCAAAAATATTATCAACTTTTACGGAAAACCTCAAACGAAATAGACTGCAAAACCAGTCATATTTTAATCTAGCGAAAACGCAGACGAAACTAGTTAGCTCATTTTAGTGGAGTTTTGTGTAAAAGTCGGCATCATTTTGCAGTGAACTTACGTTGAAGTAAGGGCCGTTTTGCATCATTTGCTATATTATTCGAACGTGATTTTAATAGCAGTATTTAGTTTGTGCGTGATTTGGGAGCATTATACAGAACGATTTTAAAGGATTAGAAATCACATGGGATAATCTCAATCAAAGATAAATGAACTTTAATCCTTGTTTGTAAACATGGTCAGCAACATAGGCCTTTTTCCAATGGTCAGTCATGTTCGAGAAATAGCTGGATTACACCGCATCAAAATTGATTTTAATACTAGGTGTTGTTGTTGTTGTTGACGGTGAGGATGATGTTGTGTTGGTGTTGTGGTGTTGGTGTTGATGATGATGATGATAATGATAATGATGATAATGATTATGATGATGATTTAATGTTGGTGTTAGTGTAGTTGTTGTTGCTGATGATGATAATGATGAAGTAATGTTTGTGTTGTTGTAGTTACTGCTGCTGCTGCAGCTGCTGCTGATGATGATAATGATAATGGTTGTGATGATGATAATTTTTATAATGATGATGATAATGATCATTGCTCATAGTGATGATGATGATTGATATTACTATATTATGGCAATAACTACTTTGAAAAGATCTATTAATTTTAAACTGAAAAATACAAAAAAACTCTTGTCAGAATAATTGCACTTTGATTGAACTTTAAATACGTGCATAATTGAAACCGGATTATCCGCATTAGTGTCGTCAAAAGTGCTTTAATCCCCAATATTATTAGTATTAGCAGCAAACCTGTAAGTACTTTTTATAAATGCTGAAGTAATATAATTTTGAAAAATAGTCATGCAGTAGAAGATGTATATCGAAAGAGGAATATTGTCCCAAGCTTTTTGTGAAACAGAATAAAAACAAAGAGATCGAAGGAGAAGGAGAAGAAAAAAAGGACTCAATAGGAAAAATTGAATACCGTAACTGAATAGAAAAAGCCGCCAAAGTAAGGACAATAAAGAAACAATAGGAAGAATGGAAAGAATGGAAAGAATAAAACAAACAAGAAAATTAAAACAGCGCAAAAATCTTGCAAATCACGTACTAGTGCAAATCAAGAATCAAACCCGAATTTGTTTTGCTATGTAAATACTCTTTAAAAGTCCAATATGTTCCTATTAAAACGTCCATCTTAATTTAAGTACAGGTAATAAACCGGTAAACCTCTTGGTATCTTGTCAGTCTGTTTGTAATTGCTCTTCAATCAAGTGGTGTTTGACGCTTGCTGTGTAAACATGGCGGCCACCGGTGAGCTCACTCATGCACATGAAGGAAACATTTGCCATGCATAATTTGGTGTTCATGATTTTCTAGGTGATTTTCTTGATATAATTTTAAATCGAATCAAAGAATGGATAAGTTGAGATAAAGAAGCAAAATAAACTGGGTGGTTGTAAAGAAGAGGAGATAGAAAACGTGATGGCGTAAAAAATGAGCAGATATGTACAAACTAAAATAGCAGCAGAAGACGAAGAAGAACAAGAAGAACAAGAACAAGAAGAAGATACAAAGAAAGGAAGTTTGATGTCTTCTTATTGGGATTACCTTGTCTGGATTAAGATGCTATTTATACAGTCAATTTTATTAACGTTGTCCACATAAAACAAAGTGACACGTGATTCAGTTTCTCATTTGTTATTATTGGTTGAAGTTTCAATTTTTAACTATACAATGAGTCAAAAAAAAAGTTTTTTTTTTTCACCATCCATACGTACTAAACAAACCCAAAAACAAAAACTGTTAATATCGCATACCGCAGGAATTCTAAATCCCGCATTACCGTTAGATTTTGCTTATTTCACCGAAATACCGCTTAAAACAAAGGATAAATATCGCATAACGCAGTTATCCTAAATCCCGCATTACCGCAAAAATGTATTCCTTTTACTGCAATATCGCATTAAAATATGGCCAATACCGCAATACCGCAAATCCCTCTTATAGTGACAAGCATTTAGCAGGAAACCAAGTAGGAAAAAATCACATCAGATTTATATGCAACTAATGTGATGTCACGTGACATTCAGTCTTTTAGGGTTAATGTCATTTCTGGTGTTCAATAACTGTACATGTTTTGTCTTTAATCTTCTTTATACATTTAGAAAAGTCGCAAAAGTAAAAACATACATCCAATGTCAATGCGAATAAATCAGGAAAGAGGAAACATTTTGTCAACTGATAAATTAATGGCTTTCTATGTCATCAATCATGATCATTTGTACTTTTCATTAATGCTTCAGTTTGAAAACGTTGGTTTGGCAAGAAGATCCGATATCGAGCTTATTCATAACTGACACTTACAGGATGACAAAGTTGGACATTTAAAGCTTTCTTTGTCAAAACAAAAACAAAAAAGAAATGTTTTCTGACTTGTACAACGTATGAAAAGTATTAAGTTAAATCTTCCCCTTTATTAATCACGATGCTTTGCGCGCCTATATTATTGTTTACATGCTTGCAAAGCGAGCTTTCCCCAACGTTACGTTTTATCTAAAATACAAAGGTTATTTGTCACCAGTTCTGGATGCCAGCTTTGTAGACATTTCGAACAAATTACAGTCGCTCGAATAAAACTTAAAAAATATACATTGCATGTAAAACCACAGAATATGAAAAATAACTTCAGAACACGAATAAATAATAAATAACAACAATGAGTTCAATTTTTGGTTGTAAATATTACGATGTTCATTATTAAAGTGCATTGTTAAACTAAACTATAAAAGGGGTGTTTGCGATAGCATCGAAAATGGCGTACACAGCGCGCAAAGCATCGTGGTTGAGACGGCTCCTTTAATTTCCACATGTTGTGATTTGGATACTATGCATGCTTCCTGTTCTATTGGTGATTATGCTCGGCGATTCCTCTACACTGTTCCTTGACAGTAATCTATGAAGAGCTAGAGCTTACTCGAGCAATCCTGTATAACATTCTTATGTCGTCTTTGACTTCCTGTTATTGCCTATATTATCTCACGTTTTTCTCGTGATTCTTTAACTATAATGTATCTAAATGGACTTTTTGTCAATGAAGATTTAAGCCAATCTTGACAATAATCTCGACATTCTGACAACGCTTAACATCTTGGTTCACATCAGTCTGATCATGACAATCTTCATTAATCTGCTACCTATGAAAGTACATGTGAAATTGGAGAAAAGAGGCGTCAAAGTGGCGGAAAAGATAATCATGTCTACAACATTTTAACAAGTTCATGATTAAGTTGTTTTTGAACCTGCCCTTATTTTCTCTGTCAGTGAGTGTTTGTGCGATGATACAATATTTTGTATAAGAAAAGTCCGAGACAAATTATATAGTAAACTCCAGTCAACACAAACGGCATAGAACCTGATTGCAGTAGCATTTTTACATTAAGATAGATAGATAGATAGATGCTTTATTAAAATAAATTACATTGCAGCTAAAGCTGAATTGCGTAAATATAATATATAATAATTACTGTGCATTGAATCATAGGGTAAAAGATCCATGAATATATACACTATATACAGCTGTTGATAAGCCCAATATTTTCTATGCTAACGCAATGTTGCCTCACAAGTCACACGCACGTTTCTGTAAACTGCATAAATGTAAAGAACAACTCAAAGGTTCGCATGTATAGGTTTATTAGTTCGTCGAATAATAGGGTTCGTATAGTCTCGCGTAGGCTCTGAGAGGGGAGAGGGTAGCATAGAAGCTATTATATGATAAAGTTATTGCTTTAATAATATAATTACTCCTATTTTAATATAGAGAATAACACTTATAGTCAATATTTGCTGTTATACGCAATTATCAGTTATTGGTGTACGTAAGATGTTCAAAATACGAAATACCGAGGTTTTTGTCTTATAAAAAGAAGATTTGCTGTCAGTGCTATTTTAAAAAAGTTGTTCAGGACGATAGGTCCTTCAATTCGAAGACAGAAAGGAATTATTGGCATACACTTATTGCAAAAACGTTGTCCAAGGCGATAGGTTATTCCAAAGACAGAATGGTATTATTGGCATACACTTATTGCAAAAACGTTGTCCAAGGCGATAGGTTATTCCAAAGACAGAATGGTATTATTGGCATACACTTATTGCAAAAATGTTGTTCAAGGCGATAGGTTATTCCAAAGACAGAGTGGAATTATTGGCATACACTTATTGCAAAAATGTTGTCCAAGGCGATAGGTTATTCCAAAGACAGAATGGAATTATTGGCATACACTTATTGCAAAAATGTTGTCCAAAGCGATAGGTTATTCCAAAGACAGAAAGGAATTATCGGCATACACATACTATTTCAAAAGCTAAGTGTTAACGCGTTGTCCAAGGCGACACAGTTATTATATTACAAAAAAAAAAACACATGGGTTTACACCAGGAAAAGTCAATTTATAAATCAGCTTTCAGCATTCTCCATTTCTTAAATATCATTATTTCTTTAATTCCCTTTGGCCTTCTGTATACGATGTGGTTTTAATTTGTTCGCCGCTTCCTGGATGTAAAGAACTGCCTTTTTGAATGATCAACTCGGCGATTTTTCCAGCTTCTCGCTCTTTCCGCCCCTCGTAACTTCTAGATTCCCTTAATTGTATGTTTTCATTGAATGTATTGTACTAGGCGATTCCATCTAATCTTTCACGTTCAATTATGTTGTCGGCGAATTTCCGATCGAAGTATCTTGCCTCCCACAGAGGTGATTCACTTTTCTTATCGCCGCCCATACAACTAATTGCACCGACTCGTAATTGTGTAATCTACACTAAGAGGTATAACTAGCGGGCGGCCAGTTTATTGTCGGCAATATTTGAGTTAAAAATAACGTTCGCCTTGTTAATACACCTGGTTGAAAAACGTTGTCAAAAGAGATGGGTCATCCTCAGACGGAATTGAAATAAATGATTTGCTAGAAAAGGTGGAAATTACACGAGAATAAATAAATTGTGGCTAAACAACTGCTTCAAAGGAGTTGTTTTAAGCTAACAAGTGCGCTCATTTCAGGCCAGAAAATGCCGATTGATATATAAAAGCATGTCCCTTATATAATTGTGGTTGGCGATTTCAATTCATGGCGGAAAGGGTGGCGTAATGGTGTACTGCATCAGCTCACCGCTGTGATCCAGGTGCCAGTCCTGGCTCGGGTATGAATTATATCAATGAGTTGAGTTTGTTTAATGTGTTCTTCAGTTCTCTTATGCCACGAGGGTTTTTCTCCGGGTTGTCCAATTTTCCTCGCTCCGCAAAAATGAACATGTGAGCAAAGTTGTGTGCTAAAATATTTGACGTAGAAGTATAATGAGTGTGAGTCTCCACAATTAGTCACTGGCTGAATACAATCATGCATTGCGACGTTAAAAAGTGATTTTTTTTAAGGTATTCAAGTCAAAATCTTTTTGAGATCTGAGAATGTGCGTGGATGTAGAACATTCCACACAAAGGATGGCCAATGCAATAGGATATTCTAGAAAGGAAGTAGGCAATTTGATGAACCGATTCTAAAAAAGGTTTTTGAAGGCGATCGGTCATTCCAAGATAGAAAGGAATTATGAGCATACTGATTAGCAACAAAAATTATACTTTATTACATCTGATATTCACTTTGATAAAATTCATAACAGTACTATTGGTCTTAGTCTTTTAAACAGTTCCCGGTCAAAACTAAACGAGCAGGACTATAGGTCCACGAGAAGATCTGCAATCATAAGCTAACTAATAAGCATTGGTAAAAAAGCGTTCAGGTTTAAAAATATATAATTTATAAAAGGAAAGAAATATAATGCGGTATTTGTCGTTTAGTATTGGAAAAAATGGGCCAAAGTTGAAATTTTACAAAATATTCTCAACTCTCTCAAATTAAAAGCGAGTCAATAAAATAAAATATTCATGTTCCTTTCTCGAAGAATTTTGAACGATGGTTAACTTTTGCATCATACACCTATTTCAATCAACGTTGATGTTCTGAAAATGGTCGATCTGAGACCGATAGGAATTGTGGGAACTCATTAAATTCCAAATGCATTGTGTTCATCACGCTTGAATGGTGTTGAATCATAAATATCTGTACTTTAGAAGTAAATTTATTCATATTATTATTATAATATTATTAATATCCAAGCATGATTATAAGTGCGTTTGTAATTAAATAAACTCCCATAATTCAGATCAACCATTTTTAGACAACAAAGGACATAAAAACTACAACGAAAGGTTGCACGACTTTGTTGCCTGTATTACCGCACTATATCTATAGCCGTTTTCACTCTAGAAGACGGACATTTCGTCTGTACGGTGGAATCGTCTTTTGACTGACTACACGTCTTATGAAGAACATCTTGCCTGGACGGTAGAATCGTCTTATGACTCTTCTGGACGGTAGAACCGTCTTATAACTGACAAAACGTCTTATCACGGACGTATCGTCTGGACGGTAGAATCGTCTTATAACTGACTAAACGTCTTATCACGGACGTATCGACTGGACAGTAGAACCGTCTTATAACTGACTAAACGTCTTATCACGGACGTATCGACTGGACGGTAGAACCGTCTTATAACTGACTAAACGTCTTATGACGGACATATCGTCTGGACGGTAGAATCGTCTTATAACTCTTCTGGACGGTAGAACCATCTTATAACTGACAAAACGTATTATCATGACGGACGTATCGTCTGGACGGTAGAATCGTCTTATGACTCTTCTGGACGGTAGAACCGTCTTATAACTGACAAAACGTCTTATCATGACGGACGTATCGTCTGGACGGTAGAATCGTCTTATAACTGACTAAACGTCTTATGACGGACATATCGTCTGGACGGTAGAATCGTCTTATGACGGACAAGTTGTCTGGTGTGACGAACACCATTTGCGACGTCAACATCGTCTAATTGTGTTAAATTCACATAAGATGAACACATTAACGAGCCGGTTTGTCCGTCATCTAGAGTGAAAACGAAGGGCCAATGAGAAAAACTATACACTCTTTAATCTTCTTCTGTATCTTTAGATTTGGACATCATCTTTTTAAAGGCCTTAACCATCCGATCAACGGCTGGTTTTTTCATATTAGCCTTATGGAACTCTTTAGAGAGTTTATGTATGTCTTTTGCTATATGATGGATATCTTTGGCAACTTGCTGCCAGCTATTCTTTTTTCTATCGTCCTCGTCGTCATCATCATCGTCGTCGTCGTCGTCATCGTTGTGTTTTGATTTCTTCTTATGGCTTTTCTTTGTGAACTGTTTAAATACTTTCTTCAGAATTTTAGCTGCGTCGAGGTTTTTTATTTTTTTCTTGTCCTTCGTGTCGTCTTCTTTGGTTTTCTTGTCTTTAGATGTTTTCTTCTTGGATGAATCTTTCTTTTTGTCTGCTGCTTTGTCTTTCTTCGATTCCAATGTGCGACGCATGGACTGTTGTTGGTCTTTTAGGATATCACCGATGAACCCTGATATTTGATCTGTGAAACAAGGAGGATTCTATTAGATAATTTCAATTTTCATCCAGCACATTATAATTTGTTGTTACAAGATGATGACATCTAGTACGATGATAACCTTTCTCGGGCTTGGGCTTTATGATTGGAGAAGGTTTATACTAAGTGCTTTGCATTCATTAATACCCGGATGTAGCGGGTCTATAGGGGGTATTTCTCTAGTCATATTCAGGGTATATCTGTAACCGTACTAATTACAGTAACAGTATCATTTATTGCAAGTACATCCTTTGACGTCATGTGAAGGGTATAGTAATTTGAGTTTCTCATGGCATAAATAGGGTAGTCGTTTTAACCCCCTCTCCCCCAGCCTCGCCTCTCTCTTCCCGTCACCCCCCCCCCCCCCTTAAAACTGACTTCTGGTGGAGTAAAGGGGAACTGTACTATTCACCAACCTTTCTTTGTTTTATCTCCATCATATTCCTTGACAAATCTACCATGTTCGAAGACCTTTACAGTTGGTAGGAAAGCAATCTCATTTCTAGCGCAGATTGTCTTTGTTTTGGCGTTCGTGGCACTGCAGTCAACCTTAAAAGGCAAAACAGTGAGAAGACAATAGTATTTTTGGTCCCAGTTTGCGTCACGTGTGCGCGTCGTCAAAATTATTGATGCATGGCCGCTGATTTGAAGATAAATCAGAAAAAGTTACTAGATTAATTTATTGACCGATGCATTCACAGATTTTAGGGTTTTTTTACACCGCCATTGTCTGGTTCTCAGAGTTAAATTGTCACTCACATATAAATAAACCTTACTCAATCATTCTAAAAACTTTACGCACTTTTCTAGTGCACTAGCTTTGTTTGTTAGTCTAACCTTAATAAGACGAACGTTTGGGTGAGCCTCTTGTTCATCTTTGGCAATATCTTCATAGATTGGAGCCATCTTTTTGCAGTAGAAACACCTTAAAATGTAAAAATATCAGTCATATCAAACCACTACTACCACACTATGTCACTGACTAGCACTATCACTGCTCCTACCACGGCAATTTTTACTACGGACCACTGTCACTTCAAACAACAATAACAAAAACACCACTACTATCACAACATCTACATCCACCGCCACAACAGCCGCCATTACCATTACCACTACGGCTACTGCCTCCACTACCACCACCTGCACTACCACACCCACTACCACCACAACTACCATATTCACTATCACTACTTGTACCACATCCACCCCCACCACCACCACCACCACTCTCACTACCACCACAACTACCATATCCACTATCACTACTTGTACCACATCCACCCCCACCACCACCACCACTCTCACTACCACCACAACTACCATATCCACTATCACCACCTCTACCATATCTACTATCACTACTTGTACCA
Source organism: Metridium senile (assembly GCA_949775045.1). Taxonomy (NCBI): domain Eukaryota; kingdom Metazoa; phylum Cnidaria; class Anthozoa; order Actiniaria; family Metridiidae; genus Metridium; species Metridium senile. Next base: position 7,491,606 of record OX459109.1, read on the forward strand.
CTACTACTCCCACCACCACCACCACCACCCTCACTACCACTACCACTAACACCACTACTCTCACTCTCACTACTACCACCTCTACCACCACCCTCACTACCACTACCACTACCACCACTACTCTCACTCTCACTACTACCACCTCTACCACACCGCCTAACACTACTGGAGCTATTACAACTTACCAAGGTGCATAGAAATCTACTACAGCAACAGGGAACCCAGCAATAGTGGAGTCAAAATTACTGTCATCTAACTGCATAACTCCACCAATGATATTCGTGTCCTTGTTTATGAAGTTATATATAGTATCTGATAGGAAAAAGAATTAATAATAATAATACTAAAGATGAGGAAAATAGTGGTGATGGTGTTGATGGTATAAGGGTGATCATAATATTCATAATGATGATCATGATATACAGCTAGTTCAAAAAACGTAGAATACTGAATACTGCATTCTGAATAGTACATTCCAAGACCGAAATGCACTCTGGGGCATTTAATATTGTTTAAAGTAAAATAAATAATAATTAGTTATTTAATCCTTCGTGTACTCCATTCAAAACAGTATGCCAGTTAGTTAGTGATGGTATTTGATAATAAAAAGGAGAAAAACATGAAAAGTAAATATAAAAAAATATAAAAAGTGTCTCTATGATGATAAAATAATAATAATATATTGTTTGTAATTCTTACTTGTGTCTGGTACATTTTCCTGGTTTAAGAAGCTCTGTGGGCGGCCATCGTGGTACAGGACAACCCATGGGTAGAACTTGAGCTTTGAATTTTGACATGTCAAGAATGTAGCTGTGTTGCCTTGGTTACAGTCAACCTGTACAAATGATGATAACTTTTACTTAACGTTTATTCACAAAAACAATGGACTATATGGGAAGAAAACAGGTAAAGCTAATTAACAGAAGAGCCCCCTTCACAGTTCGCTGCGCCATCTTGAAAGGTAGCCGGGCCTTTGCTTCGAATTGAAGCGAGACGAACGTTGAGCTTGCAATGATAGAGACAAGTGAATAATTATCCCGCAAGGTGTTAAGGGGTCATCATTGCAATCTCAACATTCGTCTCGCTTGGATGCAAAAGCCCGGTTACCTTTCAAGATGGCGCAGGGAGCTGTGAAGGGGACTATTACATACCGTCGCAAATTTGATGGATGGTGTGGTTTCTGACAGGTTCTTAGCTGCTTCATCATACATTGGTTTGAGATGTGCGCAGTCAGAGCACCTATCAACAGGGACAAATACTTAGTAAGAATTCAACTAATTATTTCAGTTGTCGTATTGAATATTTATAGTACATGCATCATGCAGGTGTACAAATACTTGTAACTTACCATGGTGTATAAATACTTGTAACTACCATGGTGTATAAATACTTGTAACTACCATGGTGTATAAATACTTGTAACTACCATGGTGTATAAATACTTGTAACTTACCATGGTGTATAAATACTTGTAACTTACCATGGTGTATAAATACTTGTAACTACCATGCTGTATAAATACTTGTAACTACCATGGTGTATAAATACTTGTAACTACCATGGTGTATAAATACTTGTAACTTACCATGGTGTATAAATACTTGTAACTTACCATGGTGTATAAATACTTGTAACTTACCATGGTGTATAAATACTTGTAACTACCATGCTGTATAAATACTTGTAACTACCATGGTGTATAAATACTTGTAACTACCATGGTGTATAAATACTTGTAACTTACCATGGTGTATAGTAATCCACGATGACGTATGGGTAGCTCTTAACAAATGTATCAAAGTTTGCATCAGTGAGAGCACTGACTGGAGACGGTGCCTCGGGTACTGGGGGCTTGACCGCGTAACCAGCTGACTGGTCGCATATCTTCTGTGGCTTTGCTGTTGGTGGTGATGAGTCCTGGGCTTTGTCTTTGCTGTTGACTGCCTCGCTGACAAACTGGACAATACTAGCTATGAAATAAAGGGAAAACCATCTTGAAACTTACACATGAAAAGCAGTTGAAACAAGAAAAGAAAAGCATAGGGAAAAGGAGGAACTGACGAAGCACGAACCAAGACAGGAAAGGGGCAAGGCGGCGTAAGGTAAAGGCGGAATTAGTGTGAAAAATGAAGGACGGAATTATTCAAAACCCTGTTAAGCCTAGTTTTCACTAGCGACGCAAGCACAAGCGCAAACACAAGCGCAAGCGCAAGAGACCTTATTTCGTCGTGAAAACCGTATGACGCAGTGATAACGCAAGCACAAGCGCAAGCGCAAGATATCAAAAATTTTCCTTTTTTCTTGCGTTTGCGCTTGTGCTTGCGCGTGGCACTAGTGAATAGTTTGTTTGCGCTTGCGCTTATTCACGTCTCGTTTTCACATGCTTGTGTTTGCGCTTGCATTTGCGCTTGCGTTGTGCCGCTAGTGAAAACCAGGCTTTAGAGCAGACCAAACGTGTGGGACCAACATTGTTCCGTAGACGATGTTGGATGTAAGGCCGTTCAAAAGAACCCAATATTGCGATACGGTTTGTTGAACAAAGTAGAAAGTCATAAGCCTAAGAAGTGTACATTTGAGAAATCAGAATCTAACTTTCCCGAATTCGATTCACTGAACAGGAAACAATGCATGGTTTTAAGTCGAGGCTGAAGTGGATAAAATACAGTGAATGTATAGACTCATCAACTCCAGCCTCGACTTCAATCTATTGTTTCGTAATCAGTCATGCGAAATAATTTCCCGAATTCGATTCACTGAGGCCTCGTCTACACGAATCCGATCCGGCTGAAACCGCATAGAAATATTTGCGTCCACACGAATCCGCGTATCCGGAGGATTCAAGTAAAAGTATGCGGTTTCGGTGACCGGATTCAATGGATTCATGTGGACGATAGGCCGATTCGCATCAAAAAGTATGCGGTTTCAAAAGTATCCGGATCCGTGTAGACGCGGGGTCTGAATAGAGTACAAACATTAAAAGCGTGAAACATAAACAGTACTAAATAGTGATATTTTATGCTAATTCTATTGTTTTCTATTGCTTAATTAGCACTATTTAGTACTAATTAGTACTACTTGTTTCACGGGTATTATGTTTGTACTCTATGAAACAATGCATGGTTTTAAGTCGAAGCTGAAGTGGATAAAATGCAGTGAAAGTATAGATTCACCACTCCAGCCTCGACTTCAATCTATATTGTTTCATGATCAGTCATGCGAATTCGGGAAAGGTCTATTGGTGGCAATTTCTGTGCGAATTTCGGTAATTTAAATCGAAAGTTCATTTGAAATTCGCGCAAACAATATGTGAAACGAACTGTCAATTATTTTCCTGGTGAATACTTACCTGCATCACGTGTTCTATTTCCAAATTCCATTAACTCTTTTCCCTTATGATACATGACTATCCATGGAACGAATTTTATATTACTACATGATATTTTAGAGGAGTCGCTTGTGCAGTCAACCTAAACAACAGGACAGAAAAAACAATATTTTACCAAATATTAGTATCAAAAGGCTTTAAATCCTAGAGGTGCGTTAGGACATAGTTAATAGCGGGGACCCTCTCTGATTAGCTATCATGGGTAAGGATGATATTTTATTGTAAGTAAACCCGTCCCCCTCATCCTCAAGAGTACACGTCAATTTAGATGTACCATTGAGTAAAATGTATTCAATATGGTGAGTGAAACCTGACTTCACCACTCCAGCCTCGACTTCAATCTATATTGTTTCATGATCAGTCATGCAGTTCTCTCCAAGGAAATGTTCTCCGGATTCTCCCACTGTGAACAGCGTTGTGTTCTAATATATTTAACCGGTAGTGGTAGAGTGGTTTTAACCCGTGAAACTATCACTCTTTAATGCACTCTTAGAGTGAAGTCATTTAGAGTGGTTTTCATTAACCCGGGAAACAAAGTGTATTAGCTAGTTAAAGTGTAATAGTCAAATAACAACAAAAGAACATAATGGAATTAAGGTGCATTAAAGAGTAATACACTAAAGTGCGTTTCACGGGTTAATGAAAACCACTCTAACCCGTGAAATAGATGTTAGACTAATACACCTTAGCAGTCTCTAATTCCATTGTTTTCTTTCGAGTCTATTTGACTATTACACTTTAGCAAGCAATTTCTATTTCACGGGTTAAATGCCTTCACTCTATTCCATTGTGTTCTTTTGTTGTTATTTGACTATTACACTTTAACTATATAATACACTGATTAACGGGTTAATGAAAACCACTATACTGTGTGCAAGGCTCTTATTTGTGGCTATGAAACTGAGGCGTTAAAAAATCATTTATTTATTGATGCTTACCTTCGATACCAGAACTGAAGACTGACTGTCCGAAAGCTGTTTATCTGCAGCAGTATATTCTGGTGCAAATTCTTTACAATATGGACATCTGAACAAGACAATCAATAAAATATGATTTGAGATTAATTTTAACAAGTAGAATTTCAGTTGTAGGTGTTTCTATAAGGAAACAATTGGAGCAACAAAGGTGGACAATTAACGTTCAAAACATACTGATAAATACACGCGCTATTTTGTATTTCTGTTGTATCCGGTATAGGGGTTAAAATCACCCATGCATGCCACGCCCTTTTAATAGTACTCCATGTATAATTCTAAGGGTTCATTTTTACAAACTCCCCAACGATCATACCGATACTTTTAACACCGAAACGTCCCCCACCTCCCCAGGAATAGACCAAGTATAGATTTTCTGGTCAAGCTGCATGGCTTTTTGGTAGGAACCTCTATTTATTATCAATATATATTTGCCAATATTTTACATACCGTTTAGAACAGGCGCATGAAAGTGTGAAAGTGTGAAAAATATGAAGAGAATGATATTTGAACTTAACAAAATTCTAAAGATGCATCTTAGATTAAATAATTGCAATTTATAAACGGTAAAATAGACTAAAATTAGGCTATAATGCACGTTAATAATTGTTTATTAACCCTCATTAATTGTTTTATCAGTGTGTGTTGATTTGATTATTTCGTTTCGAGTATTAGATTTTGATTCGAGGGTAATTAAGTGTCATTATCTACTAGTCATTATCTGATCAAGAAATAAAATGTGTCTAATTTTAAATTTGATTTTTTTTTAAAAAGTTACGAGACAACTTGAACGCACATCAGAACACTGGAGAAATCCGACCAAAACACAAAATTAGTTGCATGCTCCGTGGTTTGGTTGAAAGAGCCATCCGGTACAGCACTTGACTCGAAGACCGACCCATCGACCATAAGAAGATCAAGCAATACACAATGTAATCCAATTTCTCTAAATCTCGATTAAAAATCACAAACCTATATTTATCGGACAGGAATGAACGCTTCATGCTTTGGTGAGTTTGTTTTTTTTCACTTGAAAAGTTCTTCTGTATATACAGTGATAATAGTGGGAGGCTTATAGTACTAAGGTTGATGGAACAGTCCATCCCAACTCAGTGAATATCCATCAGCTAAGGTTACAACATAATAATAATCTATATGGAAAAAATTCGCGCGAAATTCCCGTGCGTTATGCGTGCAGAAAGTGTTAACGGTCCGTTCCGGGGTCGCACAATCTCAGCAGGCATCGAAACTCATTACTATTCTTACTTAATAAGTATCAGAAAAAAGAAAAGCAACAGCATATTTAACCAAAAATATAACAAGATTTGAGTGAAATTTTGACATTAATCATGTGATTTTGCATAGGATATATGAGAAAATGATTTATTGAAATAGATATAATAGTCGAGGTACTTACTTGGGACTGTAGAATTCTATCAAAACAAACGATTTACTTGTCACTGTAGTCCTAAAGTTCGCATCATTTAATTCCTCAACTTGTGCAGTCGAAACGGCCAAGAGCACGGCGAAGATCCCCAGCGAGAAAACCGACTTCATTTCGTTCGTATAACCGAACGAAATAATTAAGTATAGCGAACTTTGGCCGTTTTAAAAGTAGAAGTTGCTTTACGGGATAAAGCTGCAACTGCCGTGGTGTCTGATTACATGGGTGACTTGCTTGTTTGGCAAATGAAAGGTCAAATGGAACACCTGTTTACCTGCTAGTTCTCATAATATTGCCAAATTACCCGTAATTCTAACACATCAGAGCCGTTGGTGACTTTTACCTCATGATAATATTTATGCTAGAAACTCGGTCACTGTCAGTTTTTTCCCTTCTTAAAAACGCTGAAAAATGTTTCAAAATTAGGATTTTAAAACTATTTTTCCTCGCATGAGATTGTCATTTCTGCAGTAGCTAACAGTGATTAATAATTCATTTAAATCAAATAAAGTGAGGGTAGAAAAATCCGTTTCAAATTTGATAGGAATTTGGGAGGAGGATGATCCCAACCCACAAAGCCTCGACTCGGGGTGTGAAATGAGCATAAGTCATTTCAATGCCAATCTCATGATGGATTTGAAAAGATTTTCTTCTTCATCTTCTTCTGCAATTATTTTCTCATATAATGATACCAAAAAAGAAATAATTACAGTTTTGTTTACACTACGTATATACATTATATTATGACAAATTAGTCGGCAAATTCAAATTTTTACTTTTGGGATCCCTGTGTCCAAGATACCACAGGAAGCCCACTTCACCGAATAATCATAAACACCACAAAAATTACCCATCGATCGAACGTCCGTAATCTTGTTAATGGTTCGAAATTTTCTTTTTTTTTAAGATAAAACGATGTCCATTTTAAGAAGAATAGCCATTGTGCAGATAGATGTGACAAAGATAAATAGATTTAATAGAGTTTCGTGACCTCGACAAATGAGTTCATTTTTCAATATTTAAGCGCAAAAACCACTAAATCAACTTTCAAACGACGAAAAAATAATAATTCCGGAGTCACAAAAAGTCTAAAAGTTATAAAATGATTACACAAAAAGGATTGTTTTCACCTAAAAATCACTTCCGATCAGACAGCGGATGTGACGTCATTTATTTGTAGCTGTTGCTACGCGGCGAAATTGTTGCTAGGCAATGGCGTCGTAGCAACATTTGTTGAAACATACATTCGAATCAATTATCTCATTTAGTAGCACGAGATTCGAAGCACAAGCAGACGTTCGAGAAGACTGCCTAGAATTCCTTCACATTTTGACCGCGCTTATCTGTAAATTTTAAGCTTTTTTACACTAAACTACAATCTACAATGACTGAAGAAGCTCCAGACACAAAAGCTCCATTGATCGCTGCAAGAGAGAGAGGTAAGATTTCATCCTAACTCGAATTGTTTGGCTTGGTTGGGAGTCTTTATATCTAATCAAAACAAGAAGTTCAAACGTTCTAAACAAAAGATTTTGTAGCGATTTTCGAGTGATTTTAGTTTGAAAATGTTCTTAAATGTTTACGGAGTTGAGTAGATCGAAATAGTTCAGGAATTTTACATCTGTTTTAATGTTGCTACTTCAAAAGCCAAAACTCTCATTTCCTCTGGCATCTCTTTAAAGGCGAATATCTAAACTTAAATAAGTAACATTCGCGTAGTGGAAATCAAAAGTTTTTTTTATCGAATTTGGAAAGGTTTTCTAGGCTTTCTATCCAATTCTTGTAAGATTGAAACAGCGCTATTTTGAGTCGTATAGAATTACTGTAGCACATTTTTAGCGATATTTTTTCACTCAAAGCTTTCTGAAGTCAAACACTTTTCATTTGATTAAATGTTATGATTTCTACTTAAAATCTATTTAGCTTGAATATACTGTTTAGCTTTAAGCATTCTTGTGTATACCCAAGACCAATTTTCGCATTTTGGGATGTAAACAATGAAAATTAGGTTTCGCGCTTTTCTTCGAATGGACTCTAAAAGACTCTTTCTTTGTTCATAATTCGACTTAGTGAAACGGACATAGAAATGTTGTGTTCTTTGAATACACGGAAGCAAATGCTTAGCCAATTTTCGCTAGATAAATAAAGGTTATATTTACCAGAAGCCCTTGAAGGTCCTCTTCAACAGCAAATATCAATATAGACAATAGTTTAGGTGCCGTGTTGTGTAATGATTCTTAAATATTCTGTTTTCTTCAGGTCCTGGTCCCGGACGCTATGGGCTTCCATCAACATGCGGATATGAAGAACACGACTTCACAAAATCAAAGGCGCCAGCTTATTCCTTCGGAGGCCGTTTGGAGAACTCTAGTAAGTAGTAATTATAATTTGAGAAATGATCCCTTTGGCTAAAGGTAACCCCCCTTTTTATTCTCTCTTAATCTGGCAATAGGCAAACGATCCAAGCGCCGATAGGAAGTTTTATTTTTCACAGCAAAAGAATATATTTTTAATCAGATTTGCCACCGAGAATATCTTCTTTACCTTAATGTTTGAAAACACCGATGTTTTTCATTTGTTCTCTTCTCCATTTGAAAAATATTATTTTGGTCTTATGTTTATAATCCAAAAGTCATTCTTTCCCCCTTTTTATGCCGAAAAGTTACTTTTTACCTCTCAATTAAACATCTCAAATGTATCCACTTCGTTCTTAATTAGAACCTGTATAAAAATTGATTCAACTTAATAAATGTTACAGTGTTTATGCTGGTTGCTAGGCTATTTTCTTTAGTTAAGGAAATTCTTTGTTCTCCACTAATTATTGTATTTGACTAACTGTATTGTTTTGGTCTTTTGTAGTGTTTAAGAAAGACTGCAGCCCTGGTCCAGGATATTTCATTAACCCAACAATCACTAAAACAGGCAAAGATGGCACTCCTAGCTATTCAGTCCTTGGACGACAAGCCGACCCAAGTGAGTATATTTATAATAATTATAATAAGTGAAGAAAGTAGAGCTATTGTTTTGTAATCACACCATGAAATTAGAGATTACAAAAAAGATTAGACAAATCACATCCTCACACACCAAGCTAGATAAGTTATTTCTGGGAGCTCTGATCACAAAATGGTTGAAGATCTAGTTCCTATATAAAATTAACAGTTTGTGGTCATATAATGACATAGTCTCTGCACAAATTAAAGCCTATGTGGGCAAAGTGTAATTTAAATATTTGTTTTCTTAATTTTTTCCCCTTTTACACAGCTAGCTAGTGTTTGCCATTTTAGATTATATCTCAATGTGAGAATAAAGCAGTCCATATGAAAAGAATGTATCTAAAAAAACTTTTTAAGGTTCATTCTAATTTAGGTTTGTTTAATAACATTTTTTCTGGTGTGTTTATTCTTCGTCTTATCTCCCCTACTGTGAGATAACTGTTTGCATTGAAATAATTGATAACTATTTCAATGAAGTTTTTTTCAAGCACCTGCTGGGTTAACTAAATATTAAATTCTCTAGCTGCTTGTAAGCAAATTAACACTTTTGGTCCTGCATTTCTCTGATCATTTTTGTGTGAATAACATCCAATTTAAATTGGTTCATGCACAATAATTTTTCTGTTAGCAAAAAAAAAAAAACATTTTCTTAAATTGTCACTGATTTTGATGGATAAAATTTCTCTTGTTAGCACATTGACACTTCAAACTGAATACTTTATAGATTTCAAATTAAATTTTATCAACGGAAAAATGATTGACATGTTCTATAAATTAGAAAAAAATATAAAGCCTTTAAAATTATTATGAAAATATGAACCTAAAATCAATTAGTTTAAGGTGAATACTTTTTTTTTCAACCTGGTAACCAAAATTACAATTTTCTGTTTCCATGGAAACAAATTAAAGTTGTCTATATCACAAATATAGTTATCATTAAACTCGATGGTAATATTAGTTTACAAGATATTTCAATATCTGTTTCTTACCTTATTTTGTGTCTACTTACCTTATTTTTAATTTTTCTAATAAACTTTTATATTTCAAGTTTTATAAATGAAAAAAAAAGTGATTATATTATATCTCAAAATTTATATTTTGCTTATGCGTCTCATCTCAAAAAGGTTGGTTGTTTTTGTACAGTATATATCTGTCATATGACCAAGTATAATGTTACAGCTTAGAAACCAGTTTAAATGTGTTTTGAGAATATTTTGTTTCTTCTTTTATGTTGTAGCTACTCAACTGACAGTTGCTTCATAGCATAAAATCAAAATGATCATATTTATATGAGTACTTTTCAAAACTTCCAACCATCCAAGATCAGCTATATATTGTTAAATTGATACAAAATTATTATTACAATCATTACCATATTGTTTTGGTTGAGTTTGGGAAGACTGTATTGTAATATGACATTTTTCTTCTAGACACTTTCAAGACCCCAGCCCCTGGCACATATTCACCAGAGAAAGTCCACCCACAAGGAGAAAGACATGCACCAGCTTATTCCATGGGAGCAAGATCAAGATACAGAAAACGTAAGTTAAATGGCATTACACATAAGCTTGACTATAGTCTATATTTACGATTTCCTGGATTAGAAACATTGTTGTATCAAGATTGTGGTTCAACAGTGATCACCATCATCAAGTTTGTCATTAACCATCAACATAACCATTACCTTCATTTTAAGATCACTCAGCCTATTTTATGTGGTATATTCTCTCAGGGGTTAAAAATTGTGCCATATTTTAAAAGGATTTACAGTATCTTTCAGAAGTGCTTTTCAAAATTCTGATGATCGAGCATTCCCTAAACTTTTACCCTATTGAGTCACCCAAGTTAGATCATCATCAAATTCTACACATAATCTATCTATCATCATCATTGAACGAAATCACCATCAGGGACATATTGCTAATATTTAAGTTACTAACATCACCACATTAATGAAACTAACCATCCATGTCTCTTTCCTTCAATAGGAGATGCTACTCCATCACCCAACTCATACACTCTGCCAGCATTAATTGGCCCTAGAGTACCCAACAAATATTCATCGGCATCATACTCAATGACAGCAAGGGCCATGACAGGTGGTTTTGCAGAGGACCTTGCTAAGACACCAGGACCTGGCCGATACCAGACAACACAACCTAATACATTTAAGAACAAATCTGCAAGTTATTCTATGCTAAGTAGAAGCTACATGCCTGGAGGTACGTTGATTTACAACCATTTGCATTGTGATTAGCATTTTGTGAATTTCAATTTGGGTTTTTCCGATGTGTTTGGAGGAAGTGCTTATGTCAAATCAAAATATCACAAAATAAGCACGTATGCTCTCCTATTAGCTCAAAGGAGAATGGACAGACAGACAAAACATGAACACCTGCTGTTCTTTTAATGGTGCTTTCAAGTGCTTAACCAAAGTGTTTTTTTCTTTATCAGATTCTACAAAGAAGCCAGGACCTGGAGCGCATAGTCCTGAGAAAGTCTATGTCACAAAGAAAGCAGCACCATCATTCTCTCTTGGTATACGCCACAGTGAATTTATTACACCGCTTATTATTGATGCCTCTGAATAAACTCTTTTAAATACCAGACAGTATAGAAAAATTATAAACAGGATATTTTTTGTTTGCGTGTGGACAAATATAGAATATAAATTCTTATCAGGAATTTGGATTAAAAAATTACAATGTTTTCTTTTGCAAAAATGAGAAATAAAATGTTTTTCTTTCCAAAAGGGGATTGTATAGTTTTACTTTATTTTTAAAAAGGAAAATGTTTTGTTTAAGTTCTTTTTTATATGATAGATATGCAATCGCTTTACTTATTAAGTACAAGGTTTACTATAATTATTTTATGAAGTGGAATATCATGTCTGCTATCATTTGCTTGAAACATAAATGTACAAATTGATTAATCACTGGACCAATAAATACACAACATTCATAGAATAGAGTTGCATAGGTGTGTGTGTTTTTGGATAAAAGTGACTTTTTTGCAATGAATAAGTGACACACAAATCATGAACACTTGAAAATGTACAGGTTATTATTTTCTGATCATTCTTTTCCCTCAAAACTTCTAAAAATGAATCATTGATAGAACTCATTTCTCATCTATACACTTTAGGGAATGTGGGTTTAAAAAGTAATAATAACTCAAAGTGTTCATGGTACTAGTGTCATCACTATTATTGATAGATTATAATAGTATTACTGCTTAAAAGACATTTTTCCATGTCAGTAATTTAGTCAGTCCTAAACTGAATAATAAATATCTTTGTATTCTTTCTGGAATAGTTTAAGAAAGGTAACAGCAAATAGTGTATGCATTTTCAATCCCAATGTCTTATAAACAATTGGCAGGATAATGTACTCTATTGCATAATAGACCACAAACTATAATGAAATGAAATGTTATTCTGAAGAAGTTTCAGAAATGAAAAATTGTTAAGCATTGAAACAACTTCTGACAGGATTGATGGAGTAGGATCATTTTAATATTAACATTTTAATATAATATTATGTAATCACAAAGATGTTTGTTACTGTCAGTAGTTTTACTCAATAAACAAATCTTTGGAAGAAATTGTGTTTTTTTTTTTATTATCATAAAAATAATTTTTGAGGTATACACTTTTTTTTGTCTTTTGACCAAACAAAGAAAAACAAGTATAAAGAAATTACAAAACTATAGAAGGCTTTTTGAATGTTGTGTACTTTTTTCCCTTATGTTACAAAGTAGAACCTAATACAGACAATAAATTATTAAAGCGAATTTGTATAACCTATTTCTTGTATGCTAATGGTTTTATTATATTCATGAGCATGAAACAATAGCACAAAGACCATGCTTGAGAAATTCCAATCTCGTCCCCATTCACCGCTAGCTCTTATTGCGCATGTTCAGGCTCGACGAACTATCTTGGCTCTGGCAAACTCCAAACATGTTTGATTAAAATCCTTCAACCTGATTGGCGTTGCTACGTTGCAATAGGAGGTTAATTAGACTAAAAATAGAATTTCCGTGGGAATATTCGTCTTCACAGACGTTATTGATAACAGAATGCAATCAAATTTTAACCTGGAAATTATTTCATGTTTAATCAGAAATGCTATCTGTTCAAATATACATTTAATTATATAATATCTTGATCGATCCACTGGTAGAAAATGCTTTCATATAGGCATAAAGGATTAGAAAGGATTTTGATGAGAATATAGCGAGTCAGTGGCTGCAAGCTGAAGTAAAATCAGTCGTTATTTACGGGTCAAGAATAATAACAGCAGAGCTCACGCGAAGAATTCTGAGAAATCTTGCTATGACAACAGTTCTTGATGATAAACTTTCCTTACCCCGTATTCAGGTGGTTTGTATTAGCAATTTTCTGATATATTTTCGGTTTTGTTGAGAATCGACCGTTATTTTTGAACTTCCGGCCAATCGCTGTGTTTTCTCTAAGGACCAATCATGTGGCCGGATTCAGTTGGGTAAGCCAGAGCCAAGATAGCTCGTCGAGAATGCGCAGTAAGAGCTAGCGGCGAATGGGGACGAGATTGGAGAAATTCATGTTTCATAACTGTGAACGAAAACTGTGAAGGCGACAAAAGTGAACATTAACAATTGTTTCCTGTGTTTGATATGAGTTGTATCATGTGAATCATCCAAGCATGGTCTTTGCGCTATTGTTTTCATGCTCACGAATATAATAAAACCATTAGCATACAAGAAATAGGGTATACAAATTCACTCCATTGATGAAATGGGGTTTCTAAATCAAGCCATAATTTATGAAAAAGTTAGAAAGATTGAAATGGCTTTATCAGTATTGACAATTCTTGAATTTGGTTTATATTAATGTCTGCATGTGATATAATGATGATTGTTACTGGTACAATGTAGGGAACATACAATAATATGAGCAAATACTTGTGAATGGAAGAAGATGGAAGTATTATCTACCATGTCTACAACACTTGAAGTTAAACCACAGCAATGTCAATATACAATGTAGTATCCTTCCATCAATACTTTGGAATGAAATGCTAATAATCCTGACATCAATAAAGCTTGAATTGATATCCATGGCAAAATAATTATTGAACATGACATGATATAATATTCAAAACTAAGCAATAATTAAAATATTTGTATGATATAAAGAATTATGCAGATCTTGACGGATACTCCATTCTTGCCCTGCATAAGTCTGCATATTAATTTTTAAAGTCAGTCTCATTCAATAAATGCTTGATTACTCATTCAAAATATTTCCAGAATATATAAATGAGGAAAAATGTGTCAAAACGGACACTATCACGGGTAGCCTAAGCTTGTCTTTTGAGGTTTTTGAATTTAATATCTTTTTAAAGAAATGCTTTAATAAAACTTCCATTTCTTACATAGAGTGTATTTGTGTGTTGTAACAAGTTCTTCATAAATTATTCTTTATTAAAATATTGTATTAAAAATCCTCAAAAACCAATTGCAAGCGTGGGCTACCTGTGACACTATTGAATGGTTCTTTTTGTTTTCAAATTTGCAGGCCAGTTTCATAAACCAAAACAAAGCCATCCTAGCATGACATTCACTACTTTTTCAATCATAAAGTTCACTAATACTTGTACATAGAATGATACAGAGAATTGGTTAGTTGATTTCAACCAATCAGAAACAAAGGAAATATTTTGAATGAATAATAAATGTAATTGTGTATTGATTGTTTTGTTACTGATGGAATGAGAGATAATTAATACTTATTATACGACTATTACATAATTTTACCTTATAAGGAGAAGAGAACTCGAAAAATATGAAGCCGTATTTATCGAGTTCTGTCCCGGTTAAATTGGTTTTGAACTCGACAAAATACGGGCTGCAGGCCAGTTTTCACACAAAATGTTTCCAAACAATTGCTTACCAAAAAAAAGCCATTTTTATCATAGAGTCGTATAATAAATAACTTATTTGTGATTTTCCCCGTAATACGGGCAGACATTTTACTCGTTATTCACATTTTTCCTTGTCCCCAGAGGGACTCGGAAAAATACATTCACAACTTGTAAAATATCCACCCGTATTAAGGGAAAAATCACAAATAAGATATAAGTATATATACATGTGAATGGGGTGAGAACAGAAATGCTATCTGCGATATCGATAACGTTTGAAGTGAAACCATAGCTGAAATATGTTGTTATGGAATTGACATCTAAAGCCTTTACGATGTGAGTATTCCCATTCTCTGTTGACTATCTTAAATGCAATGTCCTGAAACAAAACACATGAAGGTTATTAGGCAATTATGGAGAATCCAAGGAACATATTATCATGGTATTTTTAAAATGATAAACTTGCAGTCAGGTTCAATTATAAAATATATTTTGTCTCTGAAGTTTTTTTATCAAGATGTTTCAGTCTCCATCAGTTGGTACAAGGGGGCTTTCATTTATTAGTGTATGGAGGGGGTAGGCAATATTGAGGGGTGGAGGTCATGTTATTTTTGGAAGCTATATAGGGGGGTTGAAAGAGAACTTTAAACTTTAGAACGCTGTGTTATGTAAGAAAGTTTTTATTGAGCTTTCAATTAGAACTTGAATCTTGATCACAATGAAGTAATTTGTCTAGACTGAGTAAAATATATAAATAGGCTAGCGGGCCCTAGTGACCTGAGATTCAATCAAAATATATAGGGGGTTGTTACAAATTGTATGCTGTTTTATAGGGGTTATATTGAGCCCAACCCAGAATGCATTGTGCGCAGCATAGAGAGCCGAAACTAAAGAAGCACATATTGCCCAACATGACTTTGTAAATGATGAAATTGTGAGAGAAATTTTAATAATATTAGCATCACATTGAACTCACTTCATATGGGGAACCAGCATGGAATCTGAGGATAGCAAAATCTTGTGCATCTTTTTCTGGATCAACATAGTACTCAGGTGCAACAGTTTTATCAATCAGATCAGGATAAAAAATCTACAAAATAATGTTAACTTTAGACGTGTAATTAAAATAATTACAAATTACTTCACTCAGTGATTATAAATACACAGAACATGATAACAAAAATCATATACAGCATTTCATACATGTATTGAAATCTCTTTTCAAAGTGGTGAGTTTGTCTTGGTTATTATTCATCAAAATTCACCTTGACATAGCAAACAATTGTGAATAAAGAGATCAAAGGTAAAATACAAGCGAACTTAGAGCTTACATTAAACTTATATCCCTGTTAGTATTCCTCTGAGTAGAATTCATTATAAAATTTGATTGAGAAGCCAGATTAAAAATTCATGTTTCATCAGGGGATTCCAAACACCACAAAACAATAAAAGCACTTGCCCTGTAGCCTCTAGTTTTTTTTTCAGTTTCTTGATGTTTGGAACCCCTGATGATATACTCATATTTGTTTTTTATCTATTACATCAAACACTTTTGATTGATAAGGGAATGCTGTATGTGCCATGACAGTGATAAAGCTTGAAGTCAAACCCAAAAGTGAACTTACATTAAACTTATATCCCTGTACAATCTTGGGTGGAGGGTTGTCACTGTCATAATGTGTTTGGTTATATTTGTTCCATTCATATCCCTGAATATAAACAAACATATCAGTTATACAAAGGTTATTTTTACAATAAAATACATTTGCACTGTTAAATCAACTTATTCATTGACTGCATGATTACCAATTGGTTACAGTGCAAATCAAAAAACCGTGGGCACCTAGAAGTATTTTAGAAATTGTTTATTGCTCTTTGAACAACTCACAAACAACTATATCACTACAAGAAGTATGCCTAATGTGTAGTATAATAAACCTTTTGTAGTTAGAGTTGTTTGTGAGTTGTTCAACGAACGAGAAACGATTTCTAAAATATTTCTGGGTGCCCACGGTTTTTCGATTCGCACTGTAATTGAATATTATAATTATTGAAATAATGCTATCAAATTATTTAATGTTTTGTGGAAATAAGTTATGATTATCATTCCTTTTTTTTTCACATAATCAACAAACTGTGTTTTTGTATTATTTAACTTTTGTAAATATGTCTGTAAATAAAAAAAATGTTATTCTCTAATGACAGCTAATAAATAACATTATTAATAAAGTGTGCATGTGACTTACAGTGTGGACTCTATTGAAGAACCTTGGTTTTCTTGGCCTGTACTTGTCTTCCCATGAATATGTCTGATAAAGATAGAATATGGCTTAGCATTACTAGTGAAACCCCAGTGAAACCAAGAAAATTGCCTGGTTCTGAAGAGACTTCTGGTTTACCAGGGTTTTATTGGCAGCTTTTAGAAAATGTGTAAAACATATATGTCGGGTTTAGAGAGAATTCCAGTTTTGTTTATATAGAGAGAGAGTTACCACAGACTATAACAGTAATGAAGAAATAAATAGGTCCTACAGTGATAATAAGCTGTTGTTTTCTATAGCATGGTATAAACTAGTTTACTCGATAGTTTCCATTGGTATAGGTTACATCAGAATCTTACCATTGTGGTAGTTTGTTTCTACGGTGTAGGATAAAATAGAGGCAACAAGTTTTACCTTCTGAGAAAGAGTATGTGGCACATTAAATGTCTCTTCATCAGGACCCAGACCCCTGCTTGCTTCTTCTCTTTCCAATGATGAACTCTCTAGCACCTTGACCTATGTACATCAAACACAATTATCAATAAAATATCAACTAGTCATCTGTGTGGCCTCCTAACTCAGCTGTTAGAGCATTGCACTAGTACAGCAAAGGTCATAATTATGTTTGAATGCAGTTGAATGCCACATTTGCGGGGCTTTTTAATACAATTATTGGTTAAATTATTAAGAATATCATCAGATATTTATTAACCATGCTATTTTTTTAGTTTAGTGCATAAAAAAATGTGTAATTAAGAAATATTATTAATAGCAATAACTACTTACAAGATGCGTTCCACCACTTTTGATGTCTTCCCTCAGTGCAATCTTTGGAGAAATAGTTTCATTGATTATGATAATATTGTAATTATGGAATTATTTACACTCTATATTGATACATAACAAATCATTTTAACAACATAATTGTTTGACAACACATTAAATATATAGTCTTCCTGTTTTATATCATTTATTAATTAAATTAATAGTTTAAATCAATAAAATTAAAAATATTAATTTAATTAAAATCACCATAATTAATTATATTCAGTGGAACTTACCAGTTTCTGCCAGTCTTCTTCTGGATCCAATATAAGATTCTAAAAATTATAGACAGAAATCATTGGGAAATTCATAATTCATGAGAAACTTATGAAAGAAATCATGATGGCAGAGGGGAAGTTTTAATCCTCAATACAAAATGTTCCTCATTTGCATAAGTTTTAACTTAATTCTGTTGGCAAGATTTACATCTTTCTTGAAAATTTTAGTAACACACAAAAGAATCTTGTACATGTATGTCAGAGTAATAATACACAATATTCATGTTTATGCTTGCTTGCTGCTTGCCAATGAAAATGCCATACAGATATATAATCTTATGATATTGTAATGTTCTCATGTAAATTATATGGTATTTAAACAATAATCACTTCATAAAAACAGCAACAAAACAATACAATCTAAACAAATATGCCAACCTGTTCAACATCAGCAGTTTTGATCAGTTTTGGACCATAGTTCCCAGCCTTAAATGCTGCATAACATTCTTCCAAGAGATCTTCCTCAGTGAAGATTGAGATTGTTTTCTCTTCCACTTTATTGCCTTCATTTTTATCCTCATCCTCATCTGATTCATCCCTCCAGCTTTTACTAGTCGATGGCTGTTGTTCATCTTCCTTCATTGATTTCTCTTCTTGTGGTGATTGTTCAACTGGTTCAGGACTTTTCTCTTCTTGTTTTTCAGGTTCAGATTCTGAATCGCTGAGGTCAATTTCTCCAGTTGAATCAGTGGTTTCAGTTTTCTACAAAAATGTGAAATTGCAATATCTATTTAGTATAATTATAATACACTATGTAGCTTGCATCATAAACTCATAAGGGAATTAAAACATTGGTAGACCAAATACTGGATCAGAAGGCTTGATTATATAACATTCCTTAATATCATTTTGAGAGTTCTTAAGCAAGAAGACTTGAATAACTACAGGAAAAAATTTAACCAAAATATTTGAATATTCTGAAGCATAGATCAAAAGAAAATGTATGGTGGTTGCATGTTTGAATCTCCTTATGAGTTTCTCTGCTTGCATGTTATCAATCAAATCAAATACTATGATTCAAAATTATTAAACTTTACATGCAGTCATACATTATTATATAATGTGATAGACTAGAAGGATAACATGCTTTGTAATTCCACAGGGATCCCAAACACTAACCTTTTCTTTCAACTGCAGTAATTTTTCTCTTAACATTTTCTGATGTCTTTCCTTTAATCTTGCCTTAGCCATAAATACTTTTAGCTGTTGTAAGAGTGACTCCCAGTACCCTGCATTAATGTGTGTCATTTAGTATATTGATAGTCTTGGTTTTCATGTGACATCATAACAATGTTCACTCTAAAACATAAATTGCAGGCCTCATGCATTGTAAATAATGGACCTACAGTAATTGGTTATGCTGTTGTGGGTGCCTGTCTTCGGACGAAGTTCAATAAATAAATAACTAAATAAATAACTAAATAAATAAATAAATAAATAAATAAATAAATAAATAAATAAATAAATAAATAAACAAAATAAATAAATAAATAAATAAATAAATAAATAAATAAACAAAATAAATAAATAAATAAATAAATAAATAAATAAATAAACAAAATAAATAAATAAATAAATAAATAAATAAACAAAATAAATAAATAAATAAATAAATAAATAAACAAAATAAATAAACAAAATAAATAAATAAATAAATAAATAAATAAATAAACAAAATAAATAAATAAATAAATAAATAAATAAATAAATAAATAAATAAATAAATAAACAAAATAAATAAATAAATAAATAAATAAATAAATAAATAAACAAAATAAATAAATAAATAAATAAATAAATAAATAAATAAACAAAATAAATAAATAAATAAATAAATAAATAAATAAATAAATAAATAAATAAATAAATAAATAAATAAATAAATAAATAAATAAATAAATAAATAAATAAATAAATAAATTTCCTATTCTCACTGATCATCTACTCCCAAGGGAGATGGTTAATGATATGCAAGACTATATAAACAATGCATTTGGTGTTAGCTCATTCTTAGTTGCCCAAACTAGCGAGACAAACAACATCAAACCTTGGATTCGTACTCCGGCGGTTGGAAAAATGCTATATCCACGACTAGGCGCAGACTGGCCATGTATGAGTTTTAGTGTGCTTAGAGTTAAGTGTACCGTGTGTTTGACTCACTTTTAGTGGAAGCGAATGTTAATTTTACGTGGAATATCTTGGGTTAGTTACTAGCACACGTGTCTTACGTAGCCGCGAATGTATGCTATTCTATATTATTCAGTTTTCGGCTTTCGGCCAGAATTTGTGTAGTCGCTCGCGTGTAATTGTGTCTTAGGCGTGTTTACCGTTGTATTTAAATGTTCATCGTTTGTGTTTGTTGTCGTACCGTGTGTAACCTAGTCATGTCTTATCGTACTTAGTCCGCTGTTCGTATCGCTTGTCTTATAGGCGTGAGTTCACCGGTGTAGTTGTTCGTCGCTTGTGTTTGGTGTCCGCACAGTGTGTTACTTATAGTCTCGTTTTCATTTTACTTCTATTTTGTTAGTATAATTGTATAGGTTGGCTGTATTCGCCAATTTTCATGTTATATATTCATGTCTTTTCGTACGTGGTTCTCGCTGTTTGTATTATAGGTACATGGTCGGCATCCCATGCTTTGGTTTTATGCGTGTGCAATTACTTGTCTGTTCGTAGCCGTTATTGTCCGTCGTTTGTGTTTGTAGTCGCACCGTTGTCATACATGCATGTCTTATTTTCACGTCCTCACTGTCAGTGTGATGGCACGTGGTCGGCATTTTTTATGCGTGTGGAGTTCATCGGTCTGTGTGTCACCGTTTTTGTTCGCGCTTGTTTTATTTTGCGCCCTTATGCTAAGTTTATTTTAAATTGTCGGCATTTCTATCCTTTTTCGGGTTCTCAATGCGAATGTTATTAATTTGTAATATTTTACAGAGCGTCTATGCCTTTAGTTTTACAGCACCTAACTTTGTTATTCTATTATTGTGTTATAGCTTTCACGTGCATTTCCAATAAGAGCAGTCATGTGTTGGCAATAAGAGCAGTCATGTGTTGGCAATAAGAGCAGTCATTTGTTGGCAATAAGAGCAGTCATGTGTTGGCAATAAGAGCAGTCATGTGTTGGCAATAAGAGCAGTCATGTGTTGGCAATAAGAACAGTCATGTGTTGGCAATAAGAGCAGTCATGTGTTGGCAATAAGAGCAGTCATGTGTTGGCAATAAGAGCAGTCATGTGTTGGCAATAAGAGCAGTCATGTGTTGGCAACAAGAGCAGTCATGTGTTGGCAACAAGAGCAGTCATGTGTTGGCAATAAGAGCAGTCATGTGTTGGCAATAAGAGCAGTCATGTGTTGGCAATAAGAGCAGTCATGTGTTGGCAATAAGAGCAGTCATGTGTTGGCAATAAGAGCAGTCATGTGTTGGCAATAAGAGCAGTCATGTGTTGGCAATAAGAGCAGTCATGTGTTGGCAATAAGAGCAGTCATGTGTTGGCAATAAGAGCAGTCATGTGTTGGCAATAAGAGCAGTCATGTGTTGGCAATAAGAGCAGTCATGTGTTGGCATATAAAATTATATCATAGTCTGCGCAAACAGCTGTGTGTCGGCAAGTTTGGCTTAAGGAAATTCACACCGAGAAGTGGTAAAACTACTATAGCCGTGTTTCGGCAATTTTGGCGGTCAAAATTATACAAGGGTGTGGCGTAGGTAGCCATGTGTCGGCTGGATAGCCGTGTGTCGGCAAGTTTGGCTGTAACAATTATACAATGGTGTGGCGTAGGTAGCCGTGTGTCGGCTGGATAGCCGTATGTCGGCACAGTAGCTATAAGGGTTGTACTACATCATATTTGTCTAGGTAAACTAGTAGTTACAGGCCTGCTAAGTTAATTGATTTTGTCACAGACACCACTCTATACCTTGGGGAGCGTTACGTATAACCTGCTTATTTCTTATTTTTTCTATTTGTTTTATTTTACGTTATTTTTCTCCACTTGTTCGGCCGCGACCAGAAGGGTAAATCTAAACAAACACCCTATAACCGGCCTTCGGGCGGGTTCCTGGTCCGGTTTGGTCAGGGGGAGCCCTTTGTTTTATTTTACACTTATTTCATGTCTTTTTTTTTGTTTTTGTTTTTGTTTTTTGTTATGCCTATAGTATTTCGTTTTTGTTACCCTCTGGGTCGCGGCCTTCCTGTGGTTTTATTCTGAGTTTCGGGGAGAAGTATTACTTTAAATACAAGTTTCCTCTGGTAGAGGAAGTTATTGGAATATTTGATTTTGCAACATTTGAAACGTGTTTTGCAGTATGACAAACATTTAAGAAGAGTTTTGAGTTTTGGGACAAGAGGTCTGGGAGTCTTAGTTATGGGATGGAATATGATCAGAAGATGGGATTCAAGTAGGATGATTATCAGATATCCTTAGGAGATTATCATAGGGTATGGGGGTCGGAAGGAAAGGATGTCATGATTCAGTGTAAACCCGAACGGAACGAGGGATCTACGGAATTGTTTAGCCTAGAACAATAGAGTCCTATTGTTCCCATATCTTAACCATCGACCGAGGGACAATGGCCAGTGAGAATGTATTACTATTCTCACTGATCATCTACTCCCAAGGGAGATGGTTAATGATATGCAAGACTATATAAACAATGCATTTGGTGTTAGCTCATTCTTAGTTGCCCAAACTAGCGAGACAAACAACATCAAACCGGATAGTAGGATGAAAGGGGCAGATGGATGTTACGGGCCGGGAATAATCCTGTGGTGTTGAGAAAGAAAGTCTACTCGAGTGTTTTTCCCCCACCCTCCCGCCCACTTTTTCGTACTTATATTGCCTCGGGGAATAATCTTGTGGTGTTTAGAAAGAAAGACTACTCGAGTATTTTTCCCCCACCCTCCCGCCCACTTTTTCCTACTTATATTACCCCGGCACTTTGTCCCTCCGGATCTATTTCCATTGTTTAGCCTAGAACAATGGAGTCCTATTGTTCCCATATCTTAACCATCGACCGAGGGACAATGGCCAGTGAGAATGTATTACTATTATAATGAGCAGTCAAATAATCAATAATTTAGACACCATCACCATCATTATTGTCAATTAAATCATAACCTCCTTCTCCATCAACATGACCATTATCACCACCATGATCATTTTCATTTGATCATCATCACAATGACAACTACTGACAATTACCATCACCATTTTTATCATTTCACCACCATGACAATAATAATAATCATCAAATATTATCACCATCATTATTTATCATCCTCAATCAATCTTAATTAGCAGTAGTTAACAGGCAGTGTCTATTCTTACCAATATCAACCGCATCACCACTAGATATCTTAGAATAGATTTGCTTTTCCAAAGCAATCAGTTGTGAGTGTGTTTTTCCTGTGAATATTCCAGCAACATCACTATGAACTGCTTCATGTATTCCTTCTCTCCTGGATAACTGATCTAAGAAAATAACAATAAAAACAATGATGTTAACACCTATGCCATGTGTATGTTTTGCTTGCTAAGTTATTGGGAACCCTGTGTTAAGCTTACCACAGGGAGCCCACGATACTAACCTTCATGGTATTGTTTCTTTAGTTTTTGTATTTCATCTTTACATATTGTTGTTATATCCTGTAATCATTGAATACAATATGTCATTGAAAACAGAAGCATTCTTTGTAATATAAAAAATTGTGCAGTGGAAGTTGGGTGGAAAAGTGTAAGTAAATGTAATGTAATTTGATGTGATGTAATGTAATTTGATGTGATGTGATGTGATGTGATGTGATGCAATGTGATGCATATAATGTGATGTGATGTAACATAATGTGATGCAATGTAAAGTGTGGTTATACACCTATTTCAAAAATCGTTGTCGCAATCAATGCTACAGTCCACACTCTGATGCGTGCAAAGGATTGTGGTATTTCTTCTTTTGCTATCAATCTATTCATAGCATATTTTGGTTGTACATGTTTGTGCCATATGAACATAACACATTCTTGCAGTGGCAGATGATAAAATAAATATTTCTTAAATTAAAAAAATGAGTAATAAATCACAAATTATGTTTATACATGTGTATTACTGACATCCTTCAGAGTGTGGACTGTAGCTTCCGTTGTGACAATGTTTTTTGAAATAGGTGTATAGCGCATTGCACATAATGTACAGATTCTATTTTAAATGTTTGTTGATGACATGATGCATAATGACTGTTGGTGACATGATTGATATAATTATATGTCAGTAAATATGGGTTAGAGACTGATGTGAGTGCTTTACCGGCAAATACACGCACGCGCTGGCTGTAGAATGAATGAGAAATCAAATACAGCACGAGGTGATAGCCGAGTGCTGTATGAAGATTTCGAGTTCATTCTACAGCCAGCAAGTGCGTGTATTTGACGGTAAAGCACAAACTAGAAGTCTCTAACCTTTTTAATATTCAAACTGAGTGTACAGCATTGAATAGATGATTACAAAATGCGATAAACAATCAAAAACAGCCGACAAAGAGAGAGTTTCAAATGCTAGATAAAGCGCGAGCGTTGGTTTTGACAAACATTTTAACGAGCAAAAAGTAAGGAAATGTAAGTATATTTCCAAAACCTGACAAGAAACTAAGCAAACGAAATCCTTTTCAGCCCAACATGAATGTAAAATAACTTTAACATACCTCAATATAGCTGTTCAAAAATGCTGTGTTTTTCTCTTTCTAATTTTTAAACAACATGGCATTGAGTTGAGCTGGATTCAGTTGTTTGTGTCTATATTCCTTACTAAAAGCTCATTTTCGTTTTTCAACGTTGAGATATATCAATACAACTTTTTAGTCTTTACATTTCAATTTGAAATCATGAAGAAAACTTCAAAAATTGTATGTATTTTGGTCTTACAATGTTGGTAAGTTTGTTGAAAACAGCCATCGGTTTCAACCCGTGATTGTTCAGTAAAATTACTGGGAAGCCATTTAAAAGCAAAGCGTCGTAATTGTAAATGTAGTTGTAAATGACCCAAAAATGCTTACTTTTTATAAATATTTGTGTTCTGAGGGTGAGGGAAGATGTTAGCTCATTACAACATGAAAATTATTCTGTAAAGCCCGTTACAGGGCGCTCATGAGCCAATCAGATTCCAGGATTTTGTACTGTGCATGAAGTTTGAATATTAATTTACTATACATACCTGCCAGTATTCAGTGTTTTTGTTCTGTTCTAGTTCCATATATACTTTAATATCTTCTAATAAATCTGATAGATCACCTTGTGTCAAACCCTAAAGACAAAATACAACAGTCCATCCTTAGGTACTGTACTAATATTAAAAGGTATACACTGAAACATGGCATCCAATTTTAATGACAATTGTTCTTGACTGGCTAGCCTCGCATACGTGTGAAAACGTGAACACAATACTAGCCAAGAACAATAGTTATTAAAATTGGATGCCATATTTCAATTCAGTCTTTAGAATCAGTGCAATGATGTTTTATAACATGATTGGGATAGAGATGCAGGTTGATTGGTCAAAAACGTTTTTCATGGGAGCCATTTTCAAGCACTGCTCCATTGTTTTGATCTTTCATGTCTTTCTCAACTTCCTCTCATGTTAGGACTGAACTACTCTTGAATTTTCCCAAAAAGCATCAAAGTGTTCATAAGCATGTGAAAACACAGAGGTGGTATTTCATTTCTTAAATTACAATGAGCATAACTAACATGATCATTATCATGATGGTTATTGGCTAAAAAAAGGATTTTTTTCCCCCGTAATGACAAATTGAAAATTGAGATTTTCCCAATTAAATCAAGTTTCCTTTTTTGTAAAATCAAATGGACTGCTAATTCCCATCATCATCACCAACTTTTAATTTTAACCAAATAAATACTATCATGATTTCTATTATTAATGGCACTATGAAGATTATCTATGTATATCTATGTGTATCCACTATGTGTATCTATCATAATCATTTAACTTACCACTAACAGCATGTATGGTTCATGCATCTTGATATCTAAATCTTCATCAGCTTCTGTACTGATATACTGAGCCAAGAGATCAATGGGCTTGGCTAAAACAGACAACAATCATTTAAGTATTGCACCATTCACAACTGCAGTCTTTTAGTCTTTTTACTTTCATCCCTTTTTGAGAAATAAGTGTAGCCAATTTGGTTAGTGCATGGCTTTTGGAGAGAAAGTTCCTGAATTTGATCCACAGTCTCCTCACACTTGTTTTAACGTCTTTTCATCTGTGTCGCGTTGAGAAGCATGAAATATCCATAAAATGGAGCATTGATAGAGATAGGGGCACAGTGGGCGTCCTGGGAGATCAGCTTACTTCTAGCTGAAGGATCTACTGACTCTAAATATTAGTGATTTTCCTTTCTTGCTTTTACTCAGGAAATAACATTAATTTTTTAAATCACTTTTTAACGTCTTAATCTTATAGCCAGACACAAGTGTCCTACTAATTGGGAAAGTCAGGCCCACACTCACTGCATGTACCAGCCTCTACATTAAATATATTAGCACACAACTGCTGATTTTTGCAGAGTAAGGAGCACAAGAAAACTGTAAACCCTTTAGAAGCATACAATAATGCCCCAATGGATATCACACAATCCAGATTAGTCTATAGGCTTTTTTAGCAACAATCATTATGTTAATTAAATGTTATTGCTATTTTTTAAAGATACTTGTAAAAGTACTAATACAATGATTATGAAGGAACTTACCCCTCCCATCTTGAATTCTTATTTTGGATCTCAGCATTGCTTGTTCAAGATGGAACTAACCAACAAATACAAAAAATTACTAAAAAATGTATTTTAGAACAATTTCAACATTGATTCAAATTTGTTAACAAGATAACATAAAACAACACTGCTATCCAGCCACTTTAGTTGGTTAAGCTTCACACTATCAAGCATGAGATCAGGGTTTGAGGGCTGGTTATACTTAGTGTTTTAAAATAAATGAGAAGCAGAAACAAATACCGTGTCTTCTTGCTTTTCCCATGCACTGTAATATGTTGACTCTTTGTCTCTTTGCATTTTTTCCTGTAATAAATTATTAGAAACAAATTATGGACACATAAATAATTCATAGGTTATTAATTATATGTTTTTATTTATAATAATACATTTACAGTGTTATATTCTTATTGGCATGTACTATATTTTTAAAAGTGATAAAATTGATACCTTTTCCTCTTCTCTTAAAACCATTTCTCTTTCTCTTTCCTGGAAATAACACATGTCAAAATATTGTCACATTTTGCATCAATTGAATTTCAATTAAATTTTCTATTTGAAATAACACACACTACTTACAGCTCTTCTGTGTCTTACTCTTTCAAGTTGTTTCTGGAAAAATAAGAGGGGAAAATGTTTTATCAACAGGTTCCCATTTAAATCTGTACTTTCCCATTTAAATCTGTACTTATGCAAATTATGTTGATGTGTGCTAAACACACAGATCAACCAATCAGAGTATATTATTTCTGAAGTGAACTTCTCTGATTGGTTGATCTGTGTGTTTAGCACACATCAACAAAATTTGCATAAGTACAGATTTAAATGGGAACCTGTTTATCATAATATATAATCAATCATTACCATCATCTCATTGTTATCATCATCAATTATTGTTATCATTATCACCATTTGAATCATATCATTATCACATTTATTATATATATAACTAGAATTTCATACAATAAATCTCTATTATAATATATTTCACTGGTGAAAAATGCAATATGACCAATCAGCGTCGCGTACAGCTTTTCACAGTGTAAAAATATAACCAATCAAAATTTAGAGTTGACCAAACCAACCAATCATAAAACGAGCAATTGTGACATTTGAATGGCTTCCCGCCAAAACAAAATTGCGTTTTCTGTAGCTTTGTTGATGTGAACAAAATGGCGAGTCGTTTTGTGTCACTAGATGTGCCGGTAGATGAGTTTATTCAAAACCAAGAAAACAAAAACACACTAAGCAAGACGAAGAGAGACCTGGCTTTATTGACTGAATATCTTGAAACAAAAAATGTGCAGCAAAACCTGGAAGAAATCCAGCCAAGAGATTTAGACGAGCTGCTTTCTGCTTTTCTCGTTGAAGTAAGGAATAAAGATGGGGATGAATAGTCAATACGAACCGACAACTTTAAGGTCGTTCATATCGAGCTTTGACCGTTACTTACGAAAGAAAGACTACTCAACAACGATAATAGAAGGGCAAGAATTCAGACGAAGAAGGGAAGCTTTTCGTGAAGAAACGACAAATAAGCGCCGCCGTCATTATTGCATCTTGGATTCGCCGGACAGCGACTAATGAAAAACAATCAAAGTACATTTTTAATATTTATATTGACTTTTTATATATCCATTTTCCTTTTATAAACTGACATGCGGCGTTTTTCAATTTAATTGTGTATAGTTGACATTGCATGCATCTACTTAACTTATAAACTTAAAATTTACGAAAGTTTCGACAAAATTTGTCATTTTTACTCAATCAAAATAAACGTATTTGTATGTGAATTCTAGTTATATATATAATAAAGAGAAAACATCATAGAAAGTGCTTTGTACGGGGTTATATTCACTCGTTGTTTGTGTAAAAAAACTCACTCGCTCGAAGACTCGCTCGTTCGTGTTTTACACAAACAACTCGTGAATATAACCCCGTACGCCGCACTTTCTATGAAGTAATCTATATTTACCACATCATCATCATATAATCATTACCATCATCATCATCATCATATATCATTATTTTCAACATAACCTTGTAAATCTGTCTTCATAATCAGTATTTATCCTTCAATTAATTGACATCATACAAAAGTAAAATTAAAATCATTAATAAAATATTTATGATATTTTTAGATCAATATGAATTTTTACCCTTGTTTCCATTTGTCTCTTCTTGTCTGTCATTCTTTTCTCATCTTCACTTAAGTCTGCTTCACCATGCTTCTCTCGTTTCTACCATATTCATCAATAAATAAACAAACGTCAAATAAATAAATAATTTATAAATATATCAATGTTATATAAATAACAGTGGTTTACAGGGATTTCTGCCACTGAGAAATATCATATTTGAACACATGTAAAAACTTTGATAATTTTACATATAATTTTAATTTTACTGGTGTTTATAAATTTGATATCGCACTTGTTCGCTATGCTCGCTCATGAGATATTGAAGTTGAACACTTGAAGATAAATTCTATATTTGTGAGAGTCCATGTATTATTCTCTATATTATACATGTAAAAACTAAAATATATATGGTGATAATAATAATAATAATAATAATAATAATAATAATAATAATAATAATAATAATAATAATAATAATAATAATAATAATAATAATAATAATAATAATAATAATAATAATAATAAAGCACTTTATTTCAATAGGGTAACTAGAATTACACAAGTAATTTTCATCTAGGCCCTATATATATACATACATACATAAAATGCAGTCATATGGATAATTGTAATGCACACAACATTACAATGCCAACATGCAGTAAAACAAAGCAAGAGAACTAACCTTGTGCCATACAAAGGTTTCTAACAGGTGAGCATCTCCAAATGGATTATCAGTATTAGTATAGCCCTAGAAATAAAACATCAAGGTATTACAGTTTGTTGGGAATTACCACAAGTTCACATAATATTGTACAACTAAATTTACATCCATGGAATTAAGTAAGTTCAAAGTTCACCAATTAAGTTCAATGTGAACATCTGAATAAACTTTGGAAACAAACCATCATAAGATATGAATGTGAAATGCACTGTACAGCCAATAGTAATAACATTTATTAATAACCTAATTACTTTCCACTACCTCATATTCATTATTCCAGCCCATTTGTTGTCGTCTCTTTTTCTCTTTTGCTTCCTACGTTGAAAGTTGCAACAATGAAAATAATTAGGATCATAAATAAGGGTTGTTAGTTAGAAAACTGTAAAAGGTTATTGCGTCTCCCTCCTTAAATAAAGATATTGTATTGTATTATGGCATGTTTACTATTATCATGATTGGCATTGGCATTAATTATTGTAATCATCTCCTCCATTATTGCTGTCATCATCTTCAACACCATCCAACATTAGCATCATTGTCCAAGATGATAGCAATAACTTAATTAAATTTTGGAAAGTTCCTGAAAATCTCTCCAAAGTAATTTCATATTCACATGCCAAGATCTTGTCAAGGCCATGTCAAGATCTTGCCAGGATCATGTATGATCTTACATGGATCTTGGTAAGATATTCAACTCTATGATGGTTATTATAACAGGGACGGTAAGGGGTTTCTGCATGAAATTGTGAAAGGATTTTTAATTTTCATGATTCAAAAATGCCTCTAAAAATTGCTGTGAATCATGAATTCTCTTGATTTTGCAAGTTTCCTTATTTCCGTGAGCCATGATCGTCATTTTTTATTTTTTGTAGACTGTGCCAAGACTTCACCCATACTGCCAGTTATAGATATATTATCATTGCTGCCATTATTATCAATACTGATAAATTGAAACATGTATTAAACTGTGACCATGTCCCATGATAATTACAACCATATCACTAAAACCATCATCATTAGTATTGATGATGATGATGATGATGAACATTCCAGTCAGTCAATCAGGTGATAGATGACCAGCTAAATTTGTTGATAAATCGGCTATTAACAAACAGCCTTTCCTTAGACTACACACATTTGGATGAGCACAATACATCACCAACATCAATCAATAATATTTTCTCTCAAAAATTACCTTTTTTCCAAGTCTCCTTGCACGTTTTTCTTCTGCAGTTTCCAACGATTTATAATAATCCTTTTCATTCCTAACAATACATCAAAAAGAGCAGTTAATGCTAGTGACTCAGCTGCTTTTATTAAATACTGGAAGCTTTGATAATATATAACCACTCATTGTACGTTATTAACATGTGCACGTTTATTATTGTAAAACAAGTTTTTGAACTATAATAAATAAGCTAAATTGTATGTTAGAACATCAATTTGAAGAATATAAACAGCACTAAAAACAATTTTTGAAATAAAAACTAAACAGTATTTTACATTCTAACTTTAAGCTTACTTTCTATTTTTCGGCCTATCTTTGTCTCTTCGACTTCGTCTGTCAGAGTCGGAGTCTGACGGAGAAGAATCTCTTGAAGAATCTCGATTTTTGGGAGACGTTTCCCTTCTTCGAGGCGATCGAGATCTGCTGCGCTCGGAGCGTTTCTTCTTCTTCTTTTTATCTCCGCCAGCCATGGATTTTACTTTGAGAAAGTGTAGAAAATAGGAAGAATTCGTAGAACGAACGTAATACGTGAATCCAAGATGGCGCTTTTGGTTATTTTGGATCAGCGGTGATGCTCATTAGAATACGCGCCACGCAGAACAGCGCGAAAAAAACATGGCGGCTTCCAGTGAGTTTTTCACAATTTTGATTTATTTGAATCTTAACAGTATTGTTTTAAACTCCTTTTAAAATATAACAATAGCATTTTATTGATATATGTCTTGTCTTGTTGCAGGGCTTTTTACAAAGCAAATCGTTCCAATACGGGTAGGTTTTCACTGAAATTTGCTGCAGCTCGCACTTGTAAAAATTATTTCGCAGAGCCTTGATTTATGTTTTATTCTCTTTTATTCAGGTCATCTTCCAAGGCTCTTTACGGACTCTAAGTACAAGGGCTAAAAGAAGTCTTGGAGCGGAAGAAATATCAGTACTCGCGGCAGAAAATGACCCGGTAAATATCATTGCATCGTGTCAAGCTGTCTTGAAATGTAATTTTGGGCCTCCTGTGTGTTCCACCTTGTGGTCATTGTGATGATGATGGTAATGATGATGGTGGTGATGATGATAACATTGCATGAATGGATGATGATGATAATAATGATGTTGATAATAATAATGATGATAATAATGATGATGCACGCATGTAAACCATCAAAGGTTTCAATTCTGGAAAATCAGCACATGAGAGCCTAAGAGAAAGTCACAATCTGGAGAATCAGTAGCCAAGAGACAGATGGCGGTTCTTTTTTGGTATACGATGTACAATAGTTATTCTTT
This sequence comes from Metridium senile, assembly GCA_949775045.1. Lineage (NCBI taxonomy): Eukaryota > Metazoa > Cnidaria > Anthozoa > Actiniaria > Metridiidae > Metridium > Metridium senile. The sequence continues at coordinate 7,523,815 of OX459109.1, forward strand.
ATAATTTTAATCTAAGTCATTCTACTTTAATACAGAACAACCACTCAAATACTCATCTTGGTCATTTTTACTCAATAACTGAGGATGATATCAATAACAAACTTAGTTATTGTCTTCCTAAACGATACTTAAATCAGGTTAGTTTCTGTTATCAATACTGTTTGTTTTATCTTTGTATGTCGCTGATGACTGGGAGAGATGGAGATTGAGTCTGCAGAGCTACTATTGCACCATCTAACCCACATTTGGTGGAAATATGATGTAAAATGAACATGATGAGGATGGTGTGTTTATTATTTAATATGATAATTTTTGTTACAGAAAAAGTTGTTTGGCGACAATTATATAATGGTAAGAAAGCCTGCTTTAGATGTCATACAGCAGTTGAAACAATGGACACCTGGTGAAACACAACCAAAGTTTGTCTTCTGTATCCTTACCGTATACTTGTCAGCCTGTTTGGTTTGGGTGGCCACAATCTGGCTAACCAGCATGTTACTCAGTGATTGATCACAGAGGCATGAAGACTTTATCTACATGGACAAAATGATTATAGCTATGACCAGACATTATCATCATCATTGTTGGCATCACCATTATCAATCACCATTATTACCACAGCCATCGATCACCATCACTATCACCATCATTATCATTGATCACCATCTCTATTTAGTATTATCATCATCATTGTGACTCATCATTATCACTATTGTGATGATAATAATAATAATAATAATGTATATAGCTTATATAGCGCTTATTCAAGTCTGTTCTATGCGCTTAAAATAAAGATACAAAATACAAAAATGGATATGATTATGATCATCATCATTATCATTATAAAAGCCATCATTACAGTTATCAGCAACAATTATTTTGTTACTGAGTTTCTTATTATTGTCAATTAGTTGTTGAGTATTAATTTATTATTGTAAATTAGTTAATGAGGACCTTAACAAGTAATCCTAGATGGTGAGGCTGGGTGTGGAAAAACCCTTTCCTTGGCCCATGTTGTTCACTCTGGTTTAAAAGCAGGCTGCTTTATTTTACTTGTTCCTAGTGGTAAGATAAATCTAACAGGTTTCCATTTAAATCTGTACTTTCCCATTTAAATCTGTACTTATGCAAATTTTTGTTATGTGTGCTAAACACACAGATCAACCAATCAGAGTATATTATTTCTGAAGTGAACACATCAACAAAATTTGCATTTAAACTTGTACAGATTTAAATGGGAAAGTACAGATTTAAATGGGAACCTGTTATTTGTGTAATTTATATTTGAAGTTATTTTATTCTTGTAAAATGATAAGGTATGTGAATAAATAAACAGTGCAAAATATTTCAATATTCTCAATTTGAACAACCACATGTATACACATCAATTTATATTCAATTCAGTTATTTCCATGTTTATTTTTTTGTTTATTTTTTTGTTTCAGAATAATATGATGCTATTTTTTTAATTTATAATTCAAGTTAATTCTTGTAAAATGTTTGTGAATGAATAGATAAAACAAAGATTTATGTATACTAAATATGATGCTTAATTGTTTCTTCCTTTTGATGTTTAATTGTTTAGTGTGTACATGTATATAAATATTGAGGAAGACTTTTGAGTCATCTTCTGAATCATTTTTTTATTTAATTTGATTTTTATTTAATGTTTATTTTATTTTATATATTCAATATCGTCATTATACAGTATGTGATTTATTTGAATAGTTTGACATCTTACTAAAGTGTTTTGATATTATTGTCAATTTGTTATAGTATTTCACTGGGTACATAGTAAGAAAGGAGTACAAATGTCAAAGAGCAGAGAAGATAGGTTTGATCAGCCCGAAGAATCTGCTTTATGGCTTAAAATGATCAGAGAAATTAATACAGATTTTCTTAGTAAGGTACTTGTAATAAACTGTTAGATAGTGTGTACTTTTATTATAATAAGTATAAAAATATATATATATATAAAATAATAATGAATAAACAATAATTTATTAAGGTGACTGGCTACTTTTGGACGACTTTTGAATGTCTGATTCAAGCCCACAATATTAATGATCAATTTTTACAATATCACTTTTTATAGAGAGAGTTAATTTAATGTAAATCTTTCTTATGGTTTGGTTATTTTGTTGTTTATAGATAGAAACAAGTCAGAATTACTCCTGGGGTAAACTAGACTCTACTGAGAAAGGCAAATCACTGCTTAATGTCATAGATCAGGTACTTGGACATTCAAAAATGCTTATTGTGGACAGCTGTCTTACTTTATCTATCAGTGAATACATAAAGTAGAGGTTAACACTACAACAAGTGTCAAATGATTCTTTGTTTATTTTGTTTGCAGCAGTTGAAATTTCAATGTTTAACTGTATAATGATTAACAGTAAACAGATATGGAATAGAATTATGACATCTAAGTTCTAGTATCAAGCATTTAAAGAAAATGCATGTGGTTATATTCAGTTAGTATTTCCCTAGATATGTTAATATTTTTTTGGTAAACCGTGACCAATGTTAATGACATTGACTTTATGTAGTAGTTAATATCAAATGTCTTCTCATAAGAGTATACATGTATATATAAATGTGTGTTTTTGTAGGGTTTGAAAAGAATAAACTATGCACCAGATGTTGTTGGTGTTGTATTGAAGGAACTAAGAAAAGAAACAAGGTAGTGTTCTCTTCACTCTTTATTAACTTAGTACTTCATTTACTTATTCCATCCAAATTACCCATCCTTCCAATGTTGATCCATCCATCCATCCATCATTCATTCATAAGCTCATCTAGTTATTCATTAATTTCAAAATTTATTACATTGTAATTTGCACCACATTATTTATTGTTTTGTAAATAAGAAATGTATATTCTTCTAACTTGTATTCCATAAAAGACTTTATTTATCCATCCATTCATTAATCCATTGATTGATTGGTTCATTCATTTATTTATTCATCCATTCACTTACTCATTCATCTATTCATTCATCCATTCATTCATTCATTCATTCATTCATGCATTCATTCGTTCGTTCATTAATCTATTGGTTCATTCATTGATTCATTCATTTATTTATTCTTTCGTCACATTAACTTGATTCAATGTGTTGGTACTTCAATGGTACTGTTTCATTTTTTCATTAATTTGTTTACAATGTATGTATTTATTTATTAATCTGCAGTTTAAAAGTGATGTTTGCAGTTGATGAGTTCAATGGTTTCTTTGGCAAGACCTCATTCAAGGACTCAAAAGAAAAATGGGTACATTTTTATAATAATTATGTTGATATATTCCAATAATCATTTTACTTTTCTTGTTTTCAAGGGAAAACAATCTATTCACAGGGAAATATGCTGATTATGATTGAATACTGTAGATTACTGGTGATGGTGGTGAAGATGATGGTGAAGATGATGGTGAAGATGATGCTGAAGATGATGGTGAAGATGATGGTGAAGATGGTGGTGAAGATGGTGGTGAAGATGGTGGTGAAGATGGTGGTGAAGATGATGCTGAAGATGATAATGAATATGATGCTGAAGATGATGGTGAAGGTGATGATGGTGAAGATGATGGTGAAGATGATGGTGAAGATGGTGGTGAAGATGGTGGTGAAGATGGTGGTGAAGATGGTGGTGAAGATGATGCTGAAGATGGTGGTGAAGATGGTGGTGAAGATGGTGGTGAAGATGATGCTGAAGATGATAATGAATATGATGCTGAAGATGATGGTGAAGGTGATGATGGTGAAGATGATGGTGAAGATGATGGTGAAGGTGATGATGCTGAAGATGATGCTGAAGGTGATGCTGAAGATGATGGTGAAGGTGATGATGGTGAAGATGGTGGTGAAGATGATGCTGAAGATGGTGGTGAAGATGGTGGTGAAGATGGTGGTGAAGATGATGCTGAAGATGATAATGAATATGATGGTGAAGATGATGGTGAAGATGATGATGGTGAAGATGATGGTGAAGGTGATGATGCTGAAGATGATGCTGAAGATGATGCTGAAGGTGATGCTGAAGATGATGGTGAAGGTGATGATGGTGAAGATGATGGTGAAGATGATGGTGAAGGTGATGGTGAAGGTGATGGTGATGATGGTGAAGATGATGGTGATAATGATGATTCTGCTGCTGCTGCTGCTTTTAGGGTTGGTGATGTAGATGACATCAACTACAATAATTCTTTTTTTTTTTTTTGTATTATGTTCAGATCCAACCCAAAGACCTTACACTGGTTCATCACTTTACAAAACTGCTACACCCTAAAGAGGGCATGGTAAGCACAGGAAGCCCAACTTTTCCATTATATTGAAATATAGTTATTTTTATCACACACCATATTGAGAAATAAAAAGTCTTTGCATGCAAGAATGGGCCTCCTGTGGCTTTTTACACATGATTTGTCGAACACAAGCACAAGAGTCGAAACATGTGCAATTCAGTGTCTGTCATGTGTGAAAGTTGAATATGGTATTTTGTAAAAATATTTCAATTAAAAAAAAAAAAAAACCCTGAGATAGAATGGGCTTCCTGTGGTTAAGACATTAATTAATTATTTATTGCTGAATGATCATCCCATCTCCATAGATAATGATATACTGTATATATGTTTCTAATTCAGCCTAATTCTGCAATGGTGTTTGCGTTGTCACGTACTGGAATAGAACGCAACCATAACCAGTCATATCAACTCTGTGACCTACTGGGCAAGGTAGGCTTCTAGTAGATATAATAATAATAATAATAATATAATAATAATAATAATAATAATAATAATAATAATAATAATAATAATAATAATAATAATAATAATAATAATAATAATAATAATAATAATAATAATAATAATAATAATAATAATAATAATAATAATAATAATAATAATATATCCACAGCAGATCCACATAGTGGTTATTCTTCTGCTGGCACTCACACTCACTACCTCTACATTAAATATTTTTCATAAATCACTCCTCACATGTTGATTTTTGCTGAGGGAGGAAAACCGGATAACCCGGAGAAAAACCCTCGTGGCATGGTAGAGAACAACACATCAAACAAACTCAATTCACATATGATCCGGTGCCCGACCTGGGAATCGAACCCAGATCACAGCGGTGAAAGGCCGGTGCCCGCACCACTCGGCCAACCATGCCACCCGATAGATATTACAATCATTAATGATGTTGGTGTATTATGATTGTCTTGAGAAAGACTGTTGGTGTTGTCAAGACTACACAAACCCGGACGATCATAACACATCAACATTGCTTGCACCTGAGTTCAGACCACACACTCTTACAACCATTATGATTATTTTCAGTTTTCTTCCTCACAACTCCGCAGACCACCGGCAACGCAGGCTACTAGGTCACCCATAAAGTTTTGTAAACTCAAACGATGATTGCAAACAAGACCATCCACATTAAATTGTTTTTGTGATCATTAAGGTAAAGATGTTCTTGTCTTTATTTCAGGATGGTGAGTCGGCCATAGAACCATTTACCAGTATCAATGTACCAGAGTACTCAGACAAGGAACTGGACATTTGTTTGAGGTTTTACCAAGAACAAGGTGGATTTACTAAAGGTATTATAACATTAACCTATTTCAATTAGGAAGGCCGGTGAGGGTGGTTTTAAATTGATGTACTAGAAAAAAAAAGAAGAAGAAAAAAAAAAGAAAAAAAGGAGAAGAAGAAGCGAATGATAATTACTGCGGTTTGCAACTTTCTGCGAACTCAGCCGGACATCCCAACGATTAGTTATGAAATACGTTTTTGGCTGCCGTCAATCAAAGACATAAAAGGTGCCGAGTAATTAGCTGAAGCCAAAAACGTATTTCATAACTAGCCGTTAGAATGTCTCGCAGTTCGCAGAAAGACGAAAACCGCAGTAAAAATACACAGTGCATCAATGACAGTGATAGTCGATCAAATAGTTGCACCCAGATGGTTATTCATGTGTTATTTTTAACATCGCACAGCATGGGACATATATAGTTTTTTTCTTCCTCCCGCGCGCTATTCATCCCTTGACATGTAGCTAAAAATTAAACTATTCATCGTACGCTTTTTTTTTTTTTTAATTAATTTTCTTTGAGAACACACCAAATTCACCAAACGAATAACTTTCTAATATTTCATATCGGCGATAATTAACCTTTATAATTTTATTGAAGTCTGTTTTCAATTGAGAACGATTTGCTTGATACCCTGCGAGCAATTACTGTTCTCGTCGCTCTAAGGGTAAGATAAAAAACCTCTGCTTGCAAGGACACAAAAAAACCGCCTGTTTTGCTGGCCTACCCTTGCAGAATAATATTGAATGTCTTTAACCTGTTTTAGAGTTGAGCCCTAACGTCATTAAGGAGATTTCGGTGTTATCTGGTAATAGAGGACACCATGTTAGTCTTGTGTGTGGACCAAGATAACTATGAATAAACAGAAAAGTTGATGCAACTCGTCATGGAAAGCACAAGTCTCCGCCCGACTTCTTGTCTTGATTTGCGTACACAGACAGACAGTCCGATAAATAATCAACAGCAGACAGACAGACAGATTTAGATACACAATTTCAACAAAAAAACAAACTAACGATAAAAACAACTGAGGAAGAAACAAGTCAATAAAAAAAAAAAAAACAATTGACACAGCAAGGTCCTGAGTATGTTTCTTCAGTAACTCCTATCCAGATTTCAGACAAACAAATTATTAAAGCTAACAGAAAACTTATGTTAATTGTCATATATTCCTTTACTTTTATCTAAAAATGGGTTTTGGGAATGTCCTAATTTGTGCCAGCTTTTGCGCTTATGATAGTTAAACTCAACCCCTTGGAGATGCTTTGGTAAATAATTGGGACGGTACATGAGTCTAGACAATGTATATTTAATATTATGGCCGGTATTGACATGTATATTACATGTATCACTGCGCTATTTTAATATGCACCATACATACTGACCTAGAAAAACGTTAAGAAAGCATTGAGTAATTTCCCTTCATTCGAAGGAAAAGGCTAACTACTGAATTTAAGTTATATTAGTATAAAATACTTAAAATGTAGTGTTTTATAATTTTGTCCTTTGCCCAGTACTTTAAACAGATTAAAAATCGCCATAGTTATTTTGCTATCTCCGTTTACGGTACAGGCAAACTGATAAATTTATTTTATTCATTTTATTTATTTTTTATTTTATATAGCGCTAATTCAATAAGTATAGGTAATCATATGGTTTCGAGTGCAATTTGGTATTAATTCGCACGGGTGTGTTTTTCAAACAGTACAGATTGCACGAGACTAAGACCCCGTTTACACGGATCCGGATACTTTTGAAACCGCATACTTTTTGATGCGAATCCGCCTATCGTCCACACGAATCCGTTGAATCCAGTCACCGAAACCGCATACTTTTACTTGATTCCTCCGGATACGCGGATTCGTGTGGACGCAAATATTTCTATGCGGTTTCAGCCGGATCGGATTCGTGTAGACGAGGCCTAAGGTTGATTGCAATTTGTCTCTTTGAAAAACACGGGTGCGAATTATCCCAAATTGAACGAGAAACCATATGATTACTTATTAATAATATAAATGAAAAAATTCAAGCTCACTTTCAATTTTTTTGTAAGTTTTCGGCGCGCCAAAAATGATGTGTAGATGTCGAAAACAAGCGCGCGCTCGAGCACAAGCGGAAAATTTAAAACTTTCTATCAAAAACCTTTTCTTACAAATTTTCGCAATCTTTGAAAGAATTTGCTCTTAAAGTGTTTTTTTTTTTAATCATAAGCGATTTATTTTTTGGTAATTTGCACTGTAAAGACTGTAATTTGCACTGTACATGTGCTACACTTTTCTGTACTGTGTTACACTTGAACTGCACTGCTTTCCGAGTCATTTTTTCATGTATATTATCATTGTCCTAAGCGTTTAACAATTAATTAAGATAATTAGAAAATATAATAAAATGAAATAATGAATCGAGCAAAAAGTCCATAATTTAAACTAATCGAATACTATTAATAATATTCCATATATTCAAATTATTTATCATGCCAAAAAATCATATTCTATAACTAATTAATCAATATTAAAAACTGCACAGTAATAAGTCCAATAAAAAATCAAAATAAATTCTATAAATATATTTCACTAGACAATATATGTATAGACATCTAGCCAATTTAAATCAACTACAAGTTGTAAGCCGCTCTAAACAAGTAAGTCTTTAAGTTTTTCTTGAATCCATGAACCGATCAGTGCTGTTTTCCTAAGTTCTAGCGGCAAATCATTCCAAGTGGTAGGGGTGATCGGCGTACCTTTTAGGGTTAAAATATTTCCAGTGCGTACCTTTTAGGGTCCATTTAGAGATTTGGCTCAAAAATCAGTTCTAAGGGTCGTTTTTACTCTGCTTTATTTGTATCTGAGCGTACCTTTTAGGGGTCATTTTCAAAATCTCCGCCGATCACCCCTACCACTTGGACAAAGGGAGAACCCCCCCCCCCCCCCCCCCCCGGGCTTTGTATACTATTTATAGTAACCTAAAAGTAGTTATTGATTGTACTTGTAACCAATGATTATTAATATTGGAGTCATATGGTCATATTTCTTATATAATTATAGTAGAAACTATATAATTAACTGGTACAGGAAAAGCAAAATCACTATAGAGTTTTGCTGCTATTCGGTGCTTGAACAAGCGAGACTTAGCCATAACATAGATAAAACTGAACATGTCGATCTACTTGATGTTATTGAAAATGCACAACTGGAAAATACTTATCAAAATACTAGCGATATTTTAATTATATAGTGCTTCAATAGTTACCCTGGTCCCAGAGTTTTTATTTTCTTTATCTGAGCCGCGAAGCGGTGCGTTGCAGCCTGATCATCACCGCTTTGCAGCTCAAACAATCACAGAGAAAGAAGGAAAAAAAAACCTCTGGGACCAGAGTTGTGACTTTTACGTGGCAGAATTCCATGTAAATTTAATTTTGGGTATAGTAGTCGGTATATAAAAACTGGCACCTTGTTTTCTGGTACCATGAATACAATATTTATATTCTATCTTAGAACATAAAACATTTTCTAACTTAATTCCATTACACTAGAACACATATGTATAGGAATTGGCATCTCGTTTATTGACAATTATTGAAGATCAAGTAATGAAAAAAGTTTACAAGTTACACAACGTGCGTGTACAGAGAGATACCTTCGAGTATCTACTTTAACAAACTAACCCTATTTATACAAATTACATCTCCCTAGAGTATAATTTATCGTTAGAAAATACATGTTGCAATCATCTTTGACTGCCCTAACGTCTAATTAATGTCGAGCTCCTAATAATAGATGAGAAACATTTGCCGATCCATAACGTTTACATGAAGTTAAACGGTAGTTCACAATATTCAAAAGTCCTTAGAACGATTAGAATGGTAAAAAGTCAATTTAGGAACAAGATCTGCTACGGCCATCGAGTATAGGCGGTGGCCACTGTTCTTTATCAGGTACAAACTAACTTATCTCTAATATATGATGGTACTTCATGATTCAAAGATTTATTAACGAGAGTTGCTTTGGCTCGTTTGTCGCGCTCTGAAAAAGAAGTAATTCCAATTTCTTTGAATGGATCAGATGGTGTCCCAAAGCTTTCCATAAGTCTGTAGACGTACTATTATATCGATAATGCCTTTTGTTGTACTGCCATGAGAAGACAACCCATAAGCCATGATGCTTCAATGTAGAGGCATTGCAGCTTGTTGTCCATGATGTCAGTTATCATATTTTTCTCGTTATTAGTAGTAGCGTTGCGCCATTTGTTATAGACTATCATAGTTTTTGTTTTAAAGTCATCTTGTTTCTTGACCACTTCCTAACATGATGGATTTCAGCTGCAAGAAGGTAGCTTTAACATATTCCAGTGCATTGCCTTACGTAATATGATAATATCATCAGCGTATATTTTAGATATGTTATTATTTAATATTATATTATATTTTACAAATATTGATATATAAACATCGAGTAAACCGTATAGTCTACACCGAACTCTCTGTATAATTATTATGAAAAGGTCATTCGAGCCACATATGAATAAATTGATGACTAACAGTGATTTTTTTACATGAGCCTGCCTATCTTTTCGGCCCACCACGGTTACTCAGTGGTTAAAATATCAAATTGGCTCGTCAGACATGAAAAAAAACCCTACAAGATACCGGAAGTCCTTTAAAAGCGCTTGGCATGGAATATGCAAAAGCATATTAATTCGAAAAAAGCATTAAAATCGATCGATGAGATTTTCGATATGTACCCTAAAAGATACCAAGATATGGCGAAATTTTAATTTTGATAGCCTAAAAGATACCCAATTGTTGATTTTTACGCCTACGATATACGACAAGCCGTAACCGATGTTTTTACCTCCGACACCCTTATACCGGGTCGTGCCCCTACGGATTTTTATACTGGAAATTCTACAGAAGTAAAAGCAAGGTTTTTTTTGATAGGTTTGATTCAGACCATTTTAATTAGTTTCCTCCAAGATCTCTCAAGAAATATGAATGGTCTATGAATAAATTCTGTTTATGCCAGGTTATATTGACATGCATTCAAACCTATTCAAACCAGACCGCCTCTATAAAGTCAGCACTTTTTCTCAATTGACAACAGCAGCTACTAAATTTTTAATATAATTTGGTTATCAGCGTCGGGTGATTATATTCACCAGTGTGATTCTCCCAAGCCTGCTGGCTTTGTTTTTTCCTTAATGACCGTCTTTCAACAGCCAAGTCAATTCCTTCTTTTCATTGACACCATAAGTTGACAAGTAACTAAAATATTCATTTGAAGCTTGTTTGGCTTTGTTGCTCACACCAGTAGACGTCCTTTGAGGATGTAAGACGACTTGGAATGGAGTTTATGTATCTCAAGCCTGACTAACAAGAAAACGGGAAGACCATAACAAAGCTTGTTTCGTAAGTTTAAATGGAGTGAATTAATGGTGAAATTCTGAAATACCGCGTGGCCTCCTGGAACGAAACAAACATGTTTCTATAACATTAGTTTAAGTCAAAAATTCCGAAAACACGAAGTGCCTCAAAAACTGGAAGAAACTGATCACTGATTTTATAACTTCGTAAATCGCCTTTATATTTTTTCAAAAATTTACAAAATCGAGAGGAAAAAGACAGTTTGCAAAAGCAGTTATGTGGGTTGTGTACATCGCACGTACATATTTTTTCAATATTGTTTTCCAATGAAAGCCATAACATTTATTCTCACAAGTTATCAAAGATGTATGGAGTCAAAATGCACATATATATGAACTAATTCTAACTTGTAATTTATTATGATTATTATTATTATTTTTTTTATAGAAGGAGAAAAACAGAAAAATGCGCTATTTTTTACATCTTGTCTTTCGAATCTTCACGATCTGGGTTGGTATCTCAAAGACTGCTAATTCATTGGGTAAGTCTTTATTGAGCTTTTATAGCCATTTAAAACAAAAATATATAAGTACTTGTGTAGCCTACTTGAAATTAAAGGTTAAATTGCATCTTTGCCTCTATTAAATTGGAAACTAAAAATATGTAAAGAAAAAAGCATGTGGCAAAATGGTGGCCGATAATACTTTTTTGGCTATACGAAACAGATCAATTTTAATTACTTTCAACTGATATTAATAAACCGCCTCTCAAAAAAAAAATCCTTTAGTTGTTCCTTTACAAATTGTTATTTTTCAACAGTTTTACATGACCGTAATTAGATTCAAACATATTAATATTATATGAAATGTACAGAAATACAGAAAAATCTGCATTTTCAAATTCAAAACAGGATGTTTCTTTGACTAAGGTCTTAGTGCGGTTAAAATTGATGAAATAAGTACCCGGGCTCTTTAAAAATTTCCCCCAAAAGATAAAAATATTAAGTATTGAAATGAGTTAAGGGTTTGTTACACCATACTGTGGTTTTACGGTCAGTGCTTTCCTATAGCTACGCGCAATTAACGATTACCATACGACTTGGCGTATTCTACCCCTACGGACATGGAACAGTTAAACAGCAATTTATTTGTCTCTCGACCTGTTATTCGCGATATGCGCTTGGTTAAAAAAAACAAGGTTAAAAAAGAGATCTGCAAAAAAAAATCACAAACTTACGACTCTTTTCACATTAGAGGATGGACCAATCGTTCGTACAGTGTGTTTATCTGATGTGAATTTATTACTAAATCAGACGACTCTTAGCTTTCGCCTTAACATTTATTCCCGTGTTCACACTAGACGACTTGTAAGCCCCGGGACGATGTCGGCTCCTCCTGCAGGCGATTTGTGCGTCTTCTAGTCTTAATATTGTGGGCTAAATGTATCCTTCCATTTATATTCATTTGAATCATAAATTAGGACGCCGGTGATAAAAATGCTCCATGGAAAGAACAGATAATTACAAACAAAAAAGAAATAAAGATTCTATCATAAAAGCGTAAATAAAAATCGACAGAAAATGTTTAAAAGAACACAAAACAGAAAATGTATATGTACGTAAAGCCGAATTCGTTATCATATTTTGTCTTCTACTTGCGATACTGATGGAAACTATATATTTGCGTCCAAACGTATATATAGATTTTTACCTTTTTTCGTAATTTTAACAGGTCATTTGAATTATAGATATTGAAATGAAATGTTTTCTGAGACCTAATGTCATCATCAAGATTCATGTTTTGAAAGAAAGAAAGAGAAAAAACTCATTTATACTCTTTGTTATTGTAAACAGCATCACAAATAGGGTTTGTTTATTATAAAGGTTTAATGTTTGGGTAAAAAATCTTTATATTTAATGGTATGTGAGAATTGATCGAAATAATTTTTTCTTTTCTTTTCCTCATTGACTAAAAACAGTGTATATTTAACACTGAAAAAAGGTTAGATTAAGCAAGTATGTGAGAAATTACCCAACTAAAATCTTGTTCTAGTTTGCAAATTTCTGTTTTTTATCATGCAGATTAAAAATATTTCATTAAATTTATCACATTTTTTGTCCTTTTACTTTTCAACCTTTTGTTATGGTTTCTTTTTGGTTTTTAACATTTTGCTTAGCTAGTTTTCTATTTTATTAATTTTGAATATTGTTTCCAAAATGTATATTTTTTTCACTCTTCGCAAACTTTCTTGATTTTATTTTTGCTATTGAAGTTCTTTCCAACTTTATTTTTGCTTGCGTAGCTGACTCTAGGGGGAGGAGGAAGGGAAGGGAATGGGGAGGAGGAGAGAGTATTCTATGGAGAAAAAAAAAGAAATAAAGAAATTTGATCAGCATGGACAACGGGAACAACGGGAAGTGTGGTTAGTAAATGCCTCCTAGACCAGACTGTTCAGTGCGCCGTAAGACAATCCCCTACTCTTTGCGAACAACACAACAGAGCCTTTTACGTTCTCCTTCACCGTCCACCGAAAGCAGGCAGGACCTTCGGCTTTACGTCCTTATCCGAGGAGACGAGACACTGAGAGAGTTAAGTGTCATATCCAAGGACACAACGCCCGGGCCCTATCCACTCACCACTGGACCACTGCGCCTCTCACACCAACTTTTCCTGTTTGTTGCCACTCTCAAGTTATATTCCCACGGGTTGTGAATAGTTACTAAATTATTTATCTCAAATGGACCTATTTGTTAATTATAATAATAATAATAATAATAAAGCACTTTATTTCAATAGGGTAACTAGAATTACACAAGTAATTTTCATCTAGGCCCTACATATATACATACATACATAAAATTTAAATAAGAAATATAAACAAGTAAATTAAGATAATAAAAGTATAAAACTATCTAAATGCAGTTTTAAAATTAAAAAAAAAACGACCTAAAGTAATTCATGTTTCAAGCTTTTCTAAATGTAATTTGAAAATTCCTAATTTGAAAAAAGTACAACCTAAGATGAGTTCATGTTTTCCAGCTTTTTGAAAGACATGTTTAAATAATTGATTACGATGAGTCTGGAAAACTAAGTAAGCTAGTGTGCATGTATTAATGTATGATGATCAATGTACAATCTTTTTTGAATTCCTTTATTGTTTGTTTTTACAGATTCACTGACATTATACCAAATATTTTCAATTATTCCAAATATTTCCCCCTCTATTTGTACTGAATTTCTATTGATAGTCTCCCATTTTTTTCCTGCTACTTGCTGCTCACAACTTTAGAATAAGAACTATATTTCCAGAGGGAGATAACATATATGCAATATTAAACGTTAGTTCCTGTAAAAATGTCTATATAGATATAATAACAACAAGGGGGAAAAAGAAAAGAAAAGGATATCCTTATAAATCACTAACCATGACAAACATTTTAGTTATGTATTAGTTAATTTAGTTAGTTCAGGTAGTAATCTGTTTCATAGTTGTGTTCCTTTGTATAAAAATGATTTCCATCTACAGAATAGCCAGGTGAAAATTGGAAAAGTTTAATTTTTTTCTCCTTTTTTCTTTGCGATTCGTTCTTTACAAATTTGAGTAAACTTGCATACAACATGAAGTAAAAACGCCCCTATATTTGTTAGGAAGCTTCTAATGGAATAATTATCTTTCTAGGACCTGCAGACTTCAAAGAGAGCAACCCTGAATATCATCTGTTCAAGTATCTATTCACTAATTACAGTAATTCAGTCAGACCAGTCAGAAATGTCTCAGATGTTGTACCCGTTAGCTTTGACATCGGATACAGTCAAATTGTAAATTTGGTATGTGTACAGCATTTAATTTGTGGGATAGGTTGTCTTCTAGAATTTGTGTCTGAATGATTTTGTTTTCTTTCAGCACGAAAAGAAGCAAATACTTATAAGTAACTTGTGGGTTCGTTTGGTGAGTTTCTTAATAAATATCTCAGCATCATTCTCTCTTTGCCCATTTGCCTTGTTTTAGTTTTCTTGCTGTGTATTTCAATCATGAGTGTTGTTCTGTTTGGCTTTCTGTACTGACTTGTTTGTCTGCTTGTGTGTTTGTCTACCGACAGATTGTACAGACACAGGGCTGTACATATGAATAATATTTAGTGCATTTAGCACACATTACATTATATTATGTACAGTAAAACCCCGCGTATAAGAACCTAGATTTTTTCAAGTCAGCCTGAACAGGTTCTTATATATATAAATGGTGCTTAACTTGAAATCAGGCTATCTAGGTTCTATTAGCATCACTCACTTTATCATTATAACACCTTTCTTCCTATTTTATTTACATACAGGTCAATGCTTTTGCACATGGCTCTTTTTTCCAAAAAAAAAAAAAAAATTCAGCCTGACAGGTTCTTAAATTTTAGGTTCTTATACGCGGGTTTTTACTGTATTTAAATCCTTCTTAGTTTTTACATCGGTCCTTCTGTCTGTGTGCTTGTATTTTTTTCATTTTGTATTAACCATATATACATATGTCTGCCCGCTGTGTATATGTTTTCCTATCCGCCTGTGTTTTAATTTTCCTTTTATGTCTGTCTTTTTCTCTGCTCGCGGGCCTGCTTACATGTTTGTGTAGTCTGTTCTGCCACTGCCATGTAGGTTGGTATTTCTATCATTATTTAGTTCTGACGTGAATTTTGCTGTTTTTAGCAATGGCATGACCCATGGCTGACATGGAACGAAAGTGAGTTTGGTGGTCTTAAAAGGTTAATTGTAGAACCCAAATTGGTATGGAAACCTGACATTGTTCTCTATAACAAGTAAGTATTAGTAAATCAACGACCTGTCTTCGCTAACACCCTGATATTGCATTAGTTCCCATTTTTACCACTACCACTACAATTTACCATTTACCATCGCCATCGTCCCTGTCACTGCCAATGCAACTGGTATGGCCAGTGTTACCATCACCATAATGATTACCACTCGTCTCCTCAAAAATAACCCCCACAGCATATACCACCTTTTATCAACAGCATTTCATCGAAATGTTCATATTTCTCTTTACTTAAACCGTTTGTACTGTTTGTTTCAGTGTCAACGCAGACTCTAACGGTGAGATGTATCTATTTACTACTAAAGTCCTCCTCTACTCAAGCGGCAAAGTACGATGGCTGTCACCAATACAAGTACAAAGTGAATGCAAAATCGACATCACAAACTTTCCATTGGATGATCAGCAGTGTAAACTAGAGTTTGGCTCGTGGGCATACGATGGACATCAACTTAACCTGACTAACGCAAGAGAAACCGCTGACTTGTCCATGTACACAACTAATGGAGAGTGGGAGATGTTGTCGGGAGGATGCAAAAGGCAGATATCATATTTCTCATGCTGTAAAGCGCCGTATCTCACTTTAATTTACACTTTCCATGTCAGACGTCGAGCGTTGTTCTACTTGATGAATTTAATCTTACCTTGTGTATTACTGACGTTTCTATCAGCGTTGACGTTCAGGTTTCCACCAGAATCTGGTGAACGTGTTTCTTTGACTATCACCATCTTACTCGGAATGACTGTGTTCATGATGATCTTCATTGATAATATTCCACCTACCTCTGAAGTTGTGCCTCTGATAGGGCGATATTTCTCTTGCTCTGTGATCATCATGGCATCGTCACTTGTTGCTACATGCATATCTTTATCATTATACTACAACAAGCCTTCCGATGAGATCCCTTTCTGGCTTCGTGTGCTTACCTTCAAGTGCCTGGGACCTATTCTGGGAGTGCGCCCTCCAAAACACATAATTCGCAACGACTTCCAAACCGTAAAAGAAAACCACAGCACAAACAAAGGGCTGTTCGTCAATGATTCTAACGAAAGACATCGTAAACACAACCAGCACCCAAACAGCGCCATTAGGAAACTGGAAAATACTTCAATGATGAGCCACAGTACAAGCTTCGATCCAAACGGCATGGACAAAGCCCATCAACCAGTTATCCGAGTTTACTTAGATTCCGAAGCCGCACGATGCCCTTCCGAGCAACCTACGAAGAGCTATTCGTGTTGTTGTTGCTGCTGCCAACGTAGAGGGGAGACGACGGAGGATGCTGAAATGGAAGTAAAGAGAGAAGAGTGGCATTATGTTGCAGCTGTTGTCGATCGAGCGTTTTTCTATTTGTTTATTATCATAATTTGTCTGTGTGCGTTGATTGTGTTCTTTATTTCACCTGCAGTGGGGATGCTTTTCTGAAAAACGTTCTGGTTTCATTCTACTCCATTTCTTCGACAAAAACGTTCAATCACTTTTCCTGTCAAGAACATAGTGTTAGTTCAAAGAATAAAAGAGTATTCGCCGTAAACATGAATGATTAACGGTTTTTTAATACTTCAATATCATATTGATCAAACGTGTCGGGATAGTAGTTCAAAAATGCATATCAGTATACACATATTTCAAAAAACGTTGTCAGAAGGAGATCTGAATCTGCAATCTGAGACCGAAATGAATTCAGGAAAATTGCGTACTGCAAAAACCAGGCCAGGCCCTGTTTTTTGTTGTTGTTTTTTTTTGCGCTAAGCAACTTCAGATTTATATTTACTGTCACCATATCCGAAGCCAGAAAGTGCACGCAATGAGAAAAAATTGCCGTACCCCAGAATTCATTTCGGTCTCAGATTGCAAATTCAGATCTCCTTCTGACAACGTTTTTTGAAATAGGTGTATACTGCTATTTGTTGCCAAGCTTGTGATTACTGCACGTGCGCAATATTTTGTCAAGTGAATAAGGGAATAAGTCAGTGTAGCCCCTCCCAGGGGTTTAGGGATCAAGGGAGCACGGGCATTTATTTTTAGGGAACAAGGGAGCAAAATATGATAAAACAATAGTTTTTTGGGATCAGGGAGCATAAGGTAAAACATTTTAGGGAGACAGTTATTTCACTTATGTGGAACAAGGGAGAAAATGCAAAAAGATCAAAGGAGCATGGGAGCATGCATCCCCCTGGAAAGGGCTCAACAATCCTTGCATGATCCCACTATGACTTGAAAAAGCAAAAGAACGTCGTACTTCCCAGAAAGTGGTATTAGTAACATTTACAGTCCCGTGGGGAATGACGGGTAAAAGTATCGGTGGTGCTCATCGGAAATGTTCAAAAACACTCCTTCAAGATATCAGAAGGCCGACACGGGTGAAAAACGCACGGCGCATGCGTATGCAAAACGAAAGACTAACTGAAGATTTTACGAAGGGTTTCGTGTTTTCGTGTGGCCTGTTATCCATATTTAGTATAAATACAAAGGTGATTATACAAAATCGCGCGCTCTGATTGGTTTGCTATCTCGGATTATCAGCCGATAATCACCTTTTCGGACAAAATGGCTGCCAGTAGTTGTTTTGTCACTGTTAGCAAAGATGAAATTGAAAACTTTAAAGAAAATGCTGTCCCAAAATCGACAAAAGAAGCTACTAAGTTTGGTGTCAAGCTATTTAAAGGTATCATAGTAAATTGTCATGTTTTTTTGTCATTATATGCGAGACAAAGTTTACAATTTTTACGCGTAACGGCCGCGCTTTTAAAAAATAAATATTTTCACTTTCAATGCTGTTTCCTTCTTTCTTTTTTGAAATAATCACCTTAGTATTTATACTAAAACGATTATTCACCTCAGGCGAAGTGATTATCGGTGAATATTTATCTCGCAGCTCGAAGACTCACCGCTCGGTAAATATTCACCGATAATCACTTCGCCTTCGGCGAATAATTGTTAAATATTATGCGAATTTCTAACTAACTTTCCACGAACTTTCTTAACTTTTTTAAAAGTTAAGAAATGTTTTTTTTAAATCTTAAAAGATTTACCAAACTCCGGTAAATCTCCAATAGTTTTATTGTAAACACGACCGTCTTCCGAGCGTGCGCAGTGCGTTTTTCACCCCTGTCCGGGAGGCTTTAAAAAAGGTGTGTCACCAAAACAGAAAACAAAAAAGAACGGAAAACGATGGGACTTTCCTTTTTCGAGTACCCCCTTGAAATTCGATATTTTCATATTTTGTTTTACCCTAAATATACTAAATCACTGATTGTTATCCCTAAGTGATATACGATACTTTTATCCACCGAGTCCCAACCCCGGTGTTTACAGTGGTACTACCTTCTGAGAGTCAAATTTAAAATGCAAATCAGAAACACAATCTCAATCGAAAGATCTACATACGCGTTCGAATTCCACATCCAAATTACAGTTAAACCAGTTCATGCGTCCCTATCTAGGTTAGAACATTGAATTTGTTTATCGAAATTTGAGTTTTCATTTGTTTTGAAGTTTGCATCAATTAATCGAATTTTGTAAATTTTATAAACGGCCTTAAATCAAAACATTACTTTAATTAAAAGAAGATTTGAACGACAGAAACTTGCTTAACCTAGTAGTTTAGTTACAGAATTTTGGATTTTATATTTATTGAAATTTAAAAGTTTCGATTCATTTTTATGCAAATTTCAAAACAAATAAAAAAATTCTCATAATTGCAGAAATGCAGAAATATATCGGATCTTCTAACATTGATAGGAATGCATCAGCTGGTTTGACTGTAATACTAAATCCATCTAAATCTCATCTTAGGCCACGCGATGTTGTTGTCGCAATGCATGACCTACATGACGTCACAGCGTGCTTACGTCAGCCCATACGCTTTGCTGCGCTTTTGACAAACACTTTATCAAAAAACAATATAAATCAATTTAATTTCGCAGATGATTGAATACTTGTTTGAATCAACATTGTTATCTAACTACTTTTAATTAACTGAGTAAATAATACAGTCAAAGTCTAAAGTTGCTCAAGTTTATCATTTCATTTATGCTTACTTTAATAAACACTAAAACCACGAAAGTTGTACACTAAAATACAACATACATGTGCATGGGTAGAGTTGTGTGCTAAAATATTTAATGTAGTGGCAGTTAGTCTGAGTCTCGCCAATTAGTAGGACACTTGTGTCTGGCTATAAAGATTAAGACGTTAAAGACGTTATTTCTTAATTTAATTTTTATCATAGAAGATAGAACTATATTGTTGTTCTGCAATCTCTTTGCTGTAAAGGGCAAAATGTACTTCACCAGGGGACAAATCATGAGAAGTTTTGAAAGGTCTTTCCTGCAAGCGGAGGCCTCTCCGGCTTTTTTAAAAGAGCCTCTGCCAATAGGAAAGACAAGTCGATAATTATAGCCAGAGAAAAAAGAGGGACCCTTGCCAAATACGTCCCCACTGCAAGTTTGTCTGTACATAAACCGGTTCTACACCGCCGCAACCACGGCAACCAACATAGAAATAAACAAAAACAGGCGGCGCGTGAACTTGCTCTTCTAAAGACGTTTCACTTAATAGTTTACATGTATTCAATTAATCAAAAGCTTAGTTCATGATTAATGCCTATAATCGCAACTTTAATCTTTTTGTGAATTTTGGCGCACAGATTAAAAATGAACAGATTTTCCTTCTTCGATGTACTTCAGTAGTTCAACAAAACTGCATGATATCTGTATCTAATCGTTGTATACTGATGTTTACATTCAGTAATAATAATTTATGTTTTTATGCATTTCTTTATTTTGACATCTATTTATATTCAACTTTCCCTGAATGGATGATCGTCCAGTGATAAATCTTAGCTATAAAATCAGTATTACCATTTCTGAATAATCAGAACAAAATAATACGAGCACCCCACAGAGAACCTGAAACCAAAATGTGTTTTGCAAATTTTAATTTATTTGTCTCTTTTCACGTTTGTGACGTTCATTACGTTTGACTGGACCCCCCCTTGATTCGCACCCGTTTGACATCGTAAATAATTGACATTAACATACTGATGCACCGAGGAAAGGGGCACGGACGTTGCTTACTACTTTCATTTAAAGTGTATTTATTTAGGTAAGCAGGCTGGGATAGTATGTTTAGTGGAATGGGTGATATTTTAGAAATGTGTATTTTGGTGTAAAAAAAAACCCCAACTCTGTCAATTTGATTTATAAGATTTGTGATGTTTATCTTGATTTAATAATTCTACCTAGGCATTGCGACATTCTGGGTTTTCAAAGTTAAACTGTTGCGTTTATAGCAGGTAAGTTAGTTTGAAAATAACTTCTAAGATCGTTATTCTGATAGGAAGTTTTTTACATCAAATTTAATATTCATTTCAATATTTATCATTTATGAAACATTTTCACATAATCCTCAAATCATCCAGAAAGAAACAGGGAATAAAACTCAAAGAAAGTAGAATGAATCATGCAAAGTGTTTTGAAAACCGATTTAAAATTATTTTATAAAATTATCAGTAATAGTTTTGGCATTTCTAACATGAAACTTTGTAATTCAGGAATAATCATTTATTTATTTCAAATATATTTGTTTGTACTAGCTGATTTTATTATTGTCGTGAAAATCTGGCTTCCCTGCCGTGAGCGAAATCCATGTCATAGCAATTTGCCTTGTCAGAAATCAATCGATACGAAAGAGACTCTAGCAGTGAAAAATCTGACAAAAAAGTGCAAAACTTATCTCTAATTTTAAAAATTGTCTCAAGTCTTAAATTTCAACATCGTAAAACATTTTTCATTCGTTTGCCCACACACGAAGAAATCGCCGTTCCCTAATTCTAGATAGATAGTTCTGAAAAACTTTAAAAAAATTTCAATTACTTTAGTATTTCATCAGAGTATTGGTATTTCATGCTGTTATATTTGGTTGTCATGGTATTATATGACATGCATGCAATAACTCTTTCTACTCATTAAGTTCGCGCTTCAACAATCACAATAAACTATAGATTGAATAGGAGAAACATGCATGTTAAAGTTCCCATACATTGATTTTGCGGGATGAACTCTATGGAACACTGTTTCTACTAAGAAAATCTGGTAAGTTTTTCAAGTCTGTTCAGTCGTAATGAATTTGTCTAAATGGAAACTAGCGAGTAAACTGCGTCGGTGTTTGATATAAACGATACCGGTATAAAGTGAAATTTATAACACCGTAAAAACAATGTTGACTTAACTTTACTGACGTTTCGAGCTTTAGCCCTTCGTCGGAGTAAAAGAGTAGACTCGTAGTCAGCATCTTTTACGTTGTTATAAATTTCACTATATTACCTATAATTTGTCTATATATTACTTCCAAATTCGTTATAGTTCTGGGTAACGCTGCACAAGTTCCGAACTGCTGTCTCTTCGGGGAACTTTTTCAAATTCTTTTCACTGAATAACTCTTATTCCAAAATTAAAAAGAATGCAAAACTAAGCTTTCTGAGTCAGCCAGCTTTAATTGCTTACAAAACAAATCAAACATTCTCTTTTCGGTACTTGGAGGGTGTTTTCAGTCTGCAATTATATCCTACTTTGCAATTTGGGTTACCATCTGATTGCTTTATTATAGTTTCCCATTCAAGGAAGGTGACTTATAATTATTATAGAACTGCATGGTAGTGTTTGTTCTCAGAATATATTCATTATTACAGCATGATTTATTTAGGTATTTTTTTACTGTCATAATATTTTTTAAATAAGTCATCGTCGGATTTTTCCAAGAAAACAAAAAGATGTGCTAGAATTGGGCTGTGCCGCGATCTGGGTAAATTGCAATAAAAACTTGCGAGAACTATCTATAAAACTAGTGTGGGCTGAGAAGATGTTTCTAAGGGACAATTTAACTAGCGGTAAAGCAAGAATGGACTTGAGCAACACTTGAAATAGAATGTTACGATAACTACGATAATTATCATTGTGGACTGCAACGGTGTTTCTGAAAAATAAAATTACACAACGAAATTAAAAAGAAAAGACCGTTCGAATTGTTGTTCTGGACGTTAGTCAGGCTTTGTCGTAGTTGATATTATCATAGTTATTATAGAACTATAATCTTATTCTTTGAGCCATTGTAATAGGTCCCTTGAGAGATTTCGGCATACTCAAATGCAAATTTCTGTGTTTATAACGAGCACATGTCACTGAACATGAACTCCTTACCTATATTATTGAATCTTGTCGACTGTTCAAAACCCTAAGCATCAATTGTAAGTAGTATGCAATTCGTAGTACTATCCCTATTTAAATGGAAACTAACGAGTATTGAACTAGTATAGCCCGGGTAGTATAGGCTGCGTCGGTGTTTTCAAACACTATTTGTTTATCGTACGGCATGAGTTTGTTAAAATACAATACAAACAGAGCATGAATCAGAACAACAAACTAAAATGATACATGTAAACCTTAACACACCATATATTTACGGTGTCGATGCTTCATATTAACTCTAATTCAGTTTTTCGTAACTCACGCTGCGCTTGGTTTTAAAGAACTAAGGTGGTGAATACATGTGACAGGGACGTACTTAGACCGGCATCAGTTCGTATCAGCCACATTTCTTTAGAGCAGATTTCGTATGACTATGAAAAGCTCACGGACTCAAGGCACAAACGCGGTCAATGCACGACAAAAACCCGTCAAAAAAGTCTAGAAACATGACGAACGCGGCAAGGCACATACACGGCACTGAACTTTCCACAGTGATACGAAATCTGCTCTAAGCTCGAAACGTCAGTAAAGTTAAGGTGGATCAAAACTTTCGCAAAGCAGATTTCTTGATTTATTTAACTCGCTCGCTTCGCAAAAGTATCGCGCCAATTTAACTGAAATTTTGATATAATATAATTTGGTTATTCTACCTTTTAGCGGTGTACATTATTTGTAAATTTTCTTAGTGGTACGTTTCTTGGAAACAGTGGTTTTTCAAACGACGGTATTTTTAGTTTTTACCGATTTTTTCCAAATCCAACAGTTCGATCGTTATCAAAATTTCAGAATCTTATAATCACTTATAAAGCTATAGTTCCTGTGAATTTAGTTGGAAAATCTGGGCTAGAAAAAAAGATATGAACATGGTTCAAAATTGAGGTCGAAATCTGAAGCATATAAAGTATTGAGCCTTAGAATAAATATTATACATAGGATTGCCTTGAAATTTCGATATATTAATGCTCAATTATTTTTAATAAATATATCAAAATTTCAGTTTCATAGCTTTGAAATTAAAGGAGTAATATTTTTTTAGCTGAAGGTAGGTAGAGACGGCAAAATGTGAACTTTCTCTATAAATCACAATTTTCCTGTTTTCTTCAAAACGGCTCCAGAGATTTCTTTTAGATTCCACATACCAATAGTCCGAGGCTTTATCTAAATATCAGTGAAATTTGTACGGCTTGTCCTATCCTAACTTTGGAGAAAACATTTTTTGAATCTAGGTGTATCTAAACATCGCATATCGCTTCTGATAATTTATTCTATTACGAACAACAACATTGAACTCGGACGTTCCACATCCTCGCGTTCGGAGAAATATTTGCATAACGACACAGATTAGTCAAAGGTGAATATGCAAATATTCCTCCGAACGCGAGGATGTGGAACGGCCGAGTTCAGTGTTGTTGCTCGTAATAGAATAAATTATCAGAAGCGATATGCGATGTTAGATACATCTAGATTCAAAAAATGTTTTCTCCAAAGTTAGGATAGGACAAGCCGTAAACATTTCACTGATATTTAGATAAAGCCTCGGACTACTGGTATGGGGAATCTAAAAGAAATCTCTGGAGCCGTTTTGAAGAAAACAAGAAAATTGTGATTTTTAAAGAAAGTTCACTTTTTGCCGTCTCTACCTACCTTCAGCTAAAAAAATATTACTCCTTTAATTTCAAAGCTATGAAACTGAATTTTTGATATGTTTATTAAAAGTAATTGAGCATTAATATATCGAAAGTTCAAGGCAATCCTATGTATTTTATTTATTCTAAGGCTCAATACTTTATATGCTTCAGATTTCGGCCGCAATTTTGAACCATGCTCATATCTTTTTTTCTAGCCCAGATTTTCCAAACAAATTCACAGGAACTATAGCTTTATAAGTGATTATAAGATTCTGAAATTTTGATAACGATCGGACTGTTGGATTTGGAAATAATCGGTAAAAACTAAAAATACCATCGTTTGAAAATCCACTGTTTCCAAGAAACCACTAAGAAAATTTACAAATAATGTACATCGCTAAAAGGTAGTATAACCAAATTATATTATATCAAAATTTCAGTTAAATTGGCGCGATATTTTTGCGAAGCGAGCGAGTTAAAAAAATCAAGAAATCTGCTTTGCGAAAGTTTTGATCCACCTTAAGTCAACATTTTTTACGGTGTTACAAATTTCATTATATTACCTATCGTTTATATCAAACGCCGACGCAGCCTATACTAGTTTACTCGCTAGTTTCCATTTCCATTTCTTAAGTTGCCTTGACATGATACCGGTCTGAAAATAGACTCAGACCGGCCTAGCTTCGCATTGGTTGCTGGACCAAAACGAGTGATTCTCGTACAGTCTGAGTTCGTACCAGTCCCATGTAAATACCACCTAAGCTTATTTCCGTCATTTATTTCAAAAACACCAATGCTATTAAGGACGGGGCCTACTATTGCCACTGCGCAGGCTACTGCGCATCTACATAGTTTCCATTTTAACGCGCTATCTTACCTCAAAAGATGACAAAATAAAAATAAAAATCCATCTAACGATGGTAGACGCGACGGTAGCGTTTTTTTATAAAAACAGTCCCACAATGCACTTATGATGACGAATTTCTTTACTTAGTAGGGAGGGGACCGGAAAGAAATTGTCTTATGATGATCTTCGGCGGCAAAGTTTACCACGCGATAACTTTTTAAAACGCCCGGTAACCCCAATTTTTTTACAGCTGCAATTATTAAGAACATGTTAAACAATGGTTTTGATGTAAAATTTCGGAAAAAAACCTGATTTTGGAATGGAAAATCGACAAAATTTCGAATTTTCTGAACCTCGTAAAATACAAGTCGCGATGCTAAAAAAATCATATTTCACTACTAACTTTTGAAAATACATTATATATATTCCTATTAGAAAATTACTTGTTAATTGTTTACCGCTATCAAAGAGATGTTTCAATGAAATCCTTTAAAAAAAAAATTATTTGTCGATGCCGGTAAAATCGTGACGTCAGCCATATTTAAGACTCATTATTTCTCTTAACTGCCCGGTGACCCCACCTTTTTTAGACAGATTTGTAGAACCCTCTAAAGGGTTAAAACAACTCACATAGTTATTTGAAGAATACATTACTTTTTAATTAGTAGGCCCCGTCCTTAAGATAAGTTTAACCGCTAGTTGTTGTTTTACAGAATTCGTCTCGATCCTTAGAAATGTCGACGCAGTCCACATTAGTTTAACCACAGGTAGTCCAAACACTGCATAGTCCGATCAAAGGAATGTTTTTAAATTATTTTTACCGCGCGCCATATTGACTGAAAAAGTCTGATCTTTTGTTATTCTTTGAACGCGAAGTTTGGCTTCCTGTGGTGATTGGTTTGTCGTGCCGAATCCACGCGGTATTCTCATTCACGACTGAAATCGAAGAAAGTTGTATTTTTTGTATTTTCAAACTTCGACACAGCATGAGTTTTTGACAATATCGCGTGCCAAATACACAGGAATCCCATCCGCGCGCACTCACACAATGCAACACATACAATGATTCTACGTATGTGTATAAAACTGTGTATATTAGTATACACCTATTTCAAAAATCGTTGTCGCAAACAAAGCCACAGTCCATACTCTGAAGCCTGCAAAGGATGTCGGTATTTCTTCTCTTGTTATCGATTTATCCATAGCATATTTTGGTTGTACATGTTTGCGTTACTGACCATAACAAGTTGTTGTTGTGGTAGGTCAGTATAAAGAGAGATATTTCTTTAAAAAACGTGCAATAAATCACAAATTAAGTCCATATAACCGACATCCTTTGCAGGCTTTAGAGTGTTGACTGTAGCTTCGGCTACGCATGCGACAAGGATATTTTAAATAGGTGTATTTTTCCGTCTCATCAGTCGTGTAATGCCGTAGATTATGTATTATCAAAAGGCTAAAAACAGTTTTTGTTAATATGATTAGCAAAGGATTTTAAAGTTATCCGGCCAATTATGACAATTATGATAAATCATGGCTTGGGATTATAAGTCTTCAGATTTTAATCAGTTAAAAAATAACGGGTAAATGTCTTATAGTGTATTTGTATTGACAATTAGAAGGCTTACTGTTTAAATATTAGTTCAAACTTAATCTTGTGGCTTATCATATAAATAAATGTTTGCGAGAAAACTGTCTTGCTCATATACACCTGTCTTCACCACCAAGATAGCGAAATATCGAAGCCGTGCGGAGTTTTACATACTCTCTCAGGTATGAAGTCTAAGTGAGAAGTATTCCGGATGCCCTCGTGCTGAAATTTAGGTATTTAAGCAATCGTTTTCAATTCTGCTCATTTCTGCAAAGTTACGCCATAGGTACAGCATCTTACAAGATTTGTTTGCCCCTCCCTCCCCCCTTCGGCGACGTTCACAAAAATATACATAAAATCCAACAATAGAAAACACATTTGAATTTGCTCTGAATTGAGGCAATATATCCCTGCCGTGCAAATGTGCCTTTGTCAAATAGTACAGCGGTGCTAGATAACATGAAACTGGCCTATAGTCACTAAATATAGAATTACACGGTATCCCTGTGCACCTTTTGTCAAATAGTACAGCAATGCTAGATAACATGAAACTGGCCTATATATTCAGGACCATTCAAGCTTGATTGCTTTTTTGCAATTTTTATGAGGCGCTCATATAGCCTCTGCCGATGTCTCAGATCAACATTTCTCGCTTAAAAAAACTAAAACTTAATCCTCTTGAGACCGAAAGGGGTTATTCTTTTAATAACAAAGATATTTTGAGTTATAAGTGGCAAACTATTATTAGTTTTTGTATTTTTTGTCATTTTTGTTTTGCCATGATGAAGAGCAAGTTGCTCGAAAGCTTGGCTTTCTTCTAATAAAATAAGCTGATGAAACAACACAATTATGAATTTAAACACGGCTTACAAACATTTACTGCATTATTAGTAATGGTTGAAAGACAGACATCAAATTTCCCTATAGAGTAGTTTTTGAAATTACTAACTTGGAAAATATCATTAAATAGAAGTCATAATATTAAGACTGTAATTTGAAATAGTCAATTATAATGTAGTTAGACAAAACTGTCAGCCATCTTGGCTCGGTTTATACCTGAACAACACTGTATTTCATTATGATTAATTTTAAACTACTTAGTAATGCAAACGTTTCTTAATAGACGTTTTTATTAGAAATTAGAAGCATCCGTTTAGAATTACCAGTTAAAATTACGAAGGGTTTTGCTCCAAGTGCATGTTCCCGGGTCATTTTGCTCCCTAGCTTGTTTTCACGCAAAAATTGCTGTTGAACGCAGAACAGAACTTTGCTCTCTGATATTGAACTGGTTAAGGTCTCTCTCTACACACGAGGGATTTTCCTCCCGGGAAATGCTACCGTGGATCATTTTGCTCCTTTATCAATGTACCAGCAATTTCACGAAAAAAACTGATTTTATGGGGAGATGAAGTTAATTCACGAACCAGTTTATCAGGGAGCATGAGCCGGGCGCAAAATTCTACTCCCGCATCAACAATTCCTTTTTCGTGAAATCGTTGGTACATACGGAGCAGTCCAAGTGCGAGCAAATTGAGCCAAGAGAATCCCTTCAGTCTTCCCTACATTGCGACTACTGAAACCGGGGCCACCCAAACAAATTTCAAAATAAATATTTTAAAATATAGAGGTTCTAACAGGCCAATATGTTTCCTATTCAATCTTGGTCTATTCTGTTCACATATAATGAAACTTGCATTTTTAAGCAAAAATAGTCAAGCATTTGTAGAGGTTCTATTGTTCATATTCTCGATCGTGATTGGATAATCATGTTTTGGTGGCCCCGGTTTCTGTAGTCGCACTGTAGCAGATTACTCGTTAAAGTTCTATGTGTTTCCATGGATTTCAAATTTACGCAAAGGTTACGCTAATTACATTATAAACATCTAGCAATATATAAACGACGTATTTTAATTCTTCTTTATTAGCGTTAAGACGTAAGAAGGATTAGTTTTGCTGGAAATTAGTGAGAACGTTCTAATTAGTTTACGTCGTAAACAGTAAGTGGCCTTAAATGAATAAATGTCATCGTCGTCAACATATCATCATCGTCAACACAATAACTATTATCATCACCATTATTGTCACCATTGTAATCATAAACATATGATTGCCATTATACTCAGCATCATCGGCATCGTCATCATGATCATCTTGATCAATGGCGTCATCAATATAAAGTTATAACCACCACCATAAAAAAATAATGACCATAATCATTTTACCCGGTAATATTGGACATCAATCCAGTTCAATCTAGAGTCTCTTAAAATCTTGCATATCTTAGAATGATCTTTAATCTTGAATCACCTTATCATGCCTTCCGTCCCGTACCCGCAGTGAAACACGCAAACTACCCAGAGAGACCCTATATTATTTGATTGGATCTGAAACAAGCATCTGCTCTTAAAGCGCGGCATTTTTTCATGAAATAATTTTTATTCTAACACATGTCCAATGAACACTAGGGAATCGGAATTAAGAACGGTGTTCTGTAAATATTACATTGTCAGAACTAATTAAGACACAACGGACGGAGGCAGAAAGGCTGATAAAACTGAGTTTTAATTAAAACGAGCTGAGAATTAAAAGTGGGAGAAGTAATTGTAATTAAAACTTACGAAGAGACATTAAAGGTTACCGATTCTAAAACTTGCGCTATTTACTATACGGTCACCGAGGAGAACTATTTCAACGCTAAACGCTAAAATCTTAATATTTCGTGATAATCAAATTTGACCGAGGGAAATGAAAAGTGGACATTAAAATTAATTGAAACAAAAAAGACAAACGATCTCCAAAACTAGCACTGACTTGTAGCTAGTTTCAAAAGGACAAACGATCTCCAATACTAAGACTTACAGTTTCTTTGGGAAACTAGCCGACAAATGCAAGAAAAAACAGTCTTCGAGGGTAAAATCAAAATTGCTGGATATACGTATACCACTTTTACTTTTATTCATTTGATTTAAATTTGAATTTTATCAAGCCAAGTCAATTATATAAGGTAAATAATAATGAACAGCAGAGAAAACAGTTCTGTAAGGACATTTTTGTTATGTTTAAATAAGTCAATGTGTTTCCTTTTACAGTTATATCTGTGGGCCATAACAACTCAAAACTTAAACACATAATATACCATTAGTACAGCCCTCATGTTTTTAGATTCCAAAAGATATCTTAATATCCAGTGCTGGTTTTATGTTGTGAAGTTGTGTTGATTAGGAAACGATCTATAGACTCTAAATATATATTAATGGTAACTATTTTGTTGGTATACATGTGTAAAAAAATATTTATATGTTTTTTTATATAATTTTTTGCACAGCGAACAGTTCGACTCAAACATTCAGTTTGTCCTTAAAACTTCCAGCTTCTGAGTTTTTAATTATTAAGCACTCGTTTGGCCTTCAGCTTGAAATGTAATTATGGGTATACATAATACATATTGAGAGAGTTTTTGTATTGCATGTCATCTTTTTTTTTTTCATTTTTACCAATGACGTTTTTTTATTAAACATTTTAAACACATGCAGTTAGATGACAATATTCTAATCTTGTTTTTCGTTTTGCAGCACAGATAGAAGAAGTTTTCAAGTAAAAAAAACGTCCCAAACTGTTGGTCATTCGATTTGATTTCTTGTTTCTTCTTTGACTACTATCGGGCAAGGAGTTATACTAATCGAAGGTAAAAAATAATATTTTGGTGAATTTGTATATGCTTTTGTATATCATTCATTCTTATAAACAGAGTGTAATCGTTTGTTTGTTTGAAGAAGAGTACGGAATTTGGAAGTCCACTATGTGGATCTAGTGGGAGTGTCTGTTGGTGTCTCGTGAGCTTCTATGTAGAAATGCTAATTCTGTCAAACATTAGTGTTTTGTATTTAATGTTGTGAATGCTGTGGTTGTTGTAATCATAATTTTTATCACAACCATCATTAACAACCTGATCATCAGCAGTAGCAGCAGTACCCTCACCACCACCACCATCACTATCACTGGTACAATCATTATGATATATTATAAGTATTAAACTAAATCTTGTTTTTAATATTAACGTTTCAATTATTTAGCCTGACACAAGTTCCCTACTAATTAGGGACACTCACTACCTCTACCCTAACGTTATATGTTCTAGCACACTGCTCACATGTTCATTTTTGTGGAGGGAGGAAAACCAGATGAACCGGATAACAAATCCTCGTGGCATAGGAGAGAACAACACAAAAAAATGCGAGCCGATCGAGTTGTGTGCAAAATAATCAACGTAAAGGTAGTGAGTGTGTGGCTGAGTCTCCCCAATTAGTAGGGCACACGTGTCCAGCTACACTGTAAAAACGGATTGGATATGAAATGGTTAATATTATAGCCATTACTTAACTATTTATAATTGGTTATTTCAAACGTCTTTTTTACCAATCTGAAATGGTTAATATTTTAGCCATTTATTCATTTGTTGTAATTGGTTATTTCAATTTCAATTAGTTTTGGTCAAATCTACCAATAGAAAATTGGTTGCTTTTTCTACCAATTATTAATTGGTCATATCAACCAATTCCAAATGGTTGTAACCCTTTTTAATGGTTGTTTCAACCAGTTCGTTTTTACAGTTTAGAAGATTTAGACGTTAAATACATCAAACAACACATCAAACAAACTCATCTAACATATAATCCATGCCCGAGCCGGGACTCGCGGTGAGAGGCGAGCGGTAAACCCCTACGCCACCCTTGTGATCTCATGCCAACAATGTCGTCATGCAGTTTATCGTAATTATATTTAAAATCAATTTTTTACAAGTCTCTTTCCTAAATATTCCATTCAGCACCTTCCAGTGCAACAGCTTGCCACGATAAAATACAAAAACACATACAACTAACAAATCCTGATTTGAAGAACCTGTAACTGGCAAGAGACAAAATACTGACATCCTTTGCAGGCTTGTAACACATACATGTACCATAGCAACAGCATGCCACGATAAAATACAAAAACACATGCATACAACTAACAAATCATTTGAAGAACCTGTAAACAAGAGACAAAATACTGACATCCTTTGCAGGCTTGTAATACTTACATGTACCACAGCAACAGCAACAGCATGCCACGATAAAATACAAAAACACATACAACTAACAAATCATTTGAAGAACCTGTAAACAAGAGACAAAATACTGACATCCTTTGCAGGCAGGCTTGTAACACTTACATGCACCACTGCAACAGCTTGCCATGATAATATATCAAAAACACATACAACTAACAAATCATTTGAAGGACTTGTAAACAAGAGACAAAATACTGGTCCTTTGCAGGCTTGTAACACATACATGTACCACAGCAACAGCTTGCCATGATAATATATCAAAAACACATACAACTAACAAATCATTTGAAGAACCTGTAAACAATAAACAAGTTTTATTTGTAGTCTTAAAGGGGAACTTGGACCAAAATTTACTAAAACCTATATATATTGCAACAACGAATATATCTTATTTGCTTACATCGAAATAAGAGACACATAAAAATTGTCAAGGTCTTTTAACATTTAAATTTGTTCTTATTGTTCTTTGAGATTTTAAACCGAACTTTCTTTAGGTTAATGAGCTTTAGATGCACAATTTGTAATGAACATTGGTTAGTTTTCTATCTACAATCATTCTCATGTATACGCTATCACCTTCCAATTTATTTCACTTTTTTATTGTTTTTGGTCCAAGTAGTATTTTAAGAGTGTTGAGTGGATTTCTACCTAAGTGTATATCGAGTGGCTAATTACATTATGTTTTATTAAAATCAACATGTATAAATATCACTGACGCTTTAGGAAAACCATTGATTGCCTAGCAACAAAGCACAAAGCAAAACGTATACATACATTCAAGAGAGTTCCCTTTAATATAAATCGCAACTGCATGTCATTATTGATGTCAATTAGTCATTTGGGATAAGCTTTTTAAAGAATAGACTTTGAAATAGGATTGGTATTAAGAACAACACATTTAAATAGGTAAGGAGAGATTTATATATTAACAGATATTTAAAACGTTATGTACAAGGCATACTCAAAGTATTATAAGATAAATATATAGACTTTGAAATAGGATTGGTATTAAGAACAACACATTTAAATAGGTAAGGAGATATTTATATATTAACAGATATTTAAAACGTTATGTACAAGGCATACTCAAAGTATTATAAGATAAATATATAGACTTTGAAATAGGATTGATATTAAGAACAACATATTTAAATAGGTAAGGAGATATTTATATATTAACAGATATTTAAAACGTTATGTACAAGGCATACTCAAAGTGTTATAAGATCAGATATATAGACTTTGAAATAGGATTGGAATTAAGAACAACACATTTAAATAGGTAAGGAGATATTTATATATTAACAGATATTTAAAACGTTATGTACAAGGCATACTCAAAGTGTTATAAGATCAGATATATAGACTTTGAAATAGGATTGGTATTAAGAACAACACATTTAAATAGGTAAGGAGATATTTATATATTAACAGATATTTAAAACGTTATGTACAAGGCATACTCAAAGTATTATAAGATAAATATATAGACTTTGAAATAGGATTGGTATTAAGAACAACACATTTAAATAGGTAAGGAGATATTTATATATTAACAGATATTTAAAACGTTATGTACAAGGCATACTCAAAGTATTATAAGATAAAT
The DNA here is from genome assembly GCA_949775045.1 of Metridium senile. NCBI lineage: Eukaryota > Metazoa > Cnidaria > Anthozoa > Actiniaria > Metridiidae > Metridium > Metridium senile. Next base: position 7,557,628 of record OX459109.1, read on the forward strand.
ATATAGACTTTGAAATAGGATTGGTATTAAGAACAACACATTTAAATAGGTAAGGAGATATTTATATATTAACAGATATTTAAAACGTTATGTACAAGGCATACTCAAAGTATTATAAGATAAATATATAGACTTTGAAATAGGATTGGTATTAAGAACAACACATTTAAATAGGTAAGGAGATATTTATATATTAACAGATATTTAAAACGTTATGTACAAGGCATACTCAAAGTATTATAAGATAAATATATAGACTTTGAAATAGGATTGGTATTAAGAACAACACATTTAAATAGGTAAGGAGATATTTATATATTAACAGATATTTAAAACGTTATGTACAAGGCATACTCAAAGTATTATAAGATAAATATATAGACTTTGAAATAGGATTGGTATTAAGAACAACACATTTAAATAGGTAAGGAGATATTTATATATTAACAGATATTTAAAACGTTATGTACAAGGCATACTCAAAGTATTATAAGATAAGTATATAGACTTTGAAATTGGTATTAAGAACAACACATTTAAATAGGTAAGGAGATATTTATATATTAAGAGATATTTAAAACGTTATGTACAAGGTATACTCAAAGTATTATAAGATAAATATGTGCAAGAGTATTATTGCGCGTAAACTAACTTTGTTTGCAAGGAAAGCCTCTCAACGGATAGGAAAATACTGACTTTTCAAATATCATATTAACTTTATTATATAGACATGTTTTACTGGGTAAATGTCATAAGAAACTACAACGGGTATACAAGTGACATCTTCTCCTTATCATGAGTACTGAAGCCATTTTTTTTTATTCGCTTTTTGTAAATAGATCAGGAAAACAATTATCACAAACATTTCAATTCAGTTATATGAAAAAATTGCATAACGTTTATCAAATTTAAAGTTTAATTTTTGTCACTTTTTAAGTATCAATCAATTCACGAATTTTAGATAAGTAGAAATGATTTGGAAACCATTTTGGGTTCGCTTTGTGCTAGTGTGTCTATAGAATAAAAAGAAAATTACACAGCGGTTTAAAGATGTAAAGTTTATTCTCCGTGTTACCACTAGAAGATAAACTTCGCACCACCGTATGATATACTCTATATGTATGTGCTTTCCCCCTTAAAAGGTATTCAATGCAGATATGTACACGCGCGCAATTTACAACCATGAGGGGTCTGTATGCAATGTAATGCGTGTTTATCAATGATTGAGTATTTCACATCCAAACATCAAACGACATGTATTTTGGTTTTATCGAACTTTATGAAGTTTTACAATCTCTCTGTTAATGAAACTTGGCATATTGACATAAGGTTTTTCTTTGACTAGGAGGCCGTCATTTCACCGCCTTATTCAGAAATCAATACTGACTCAAGACTTATAAGAAAAAGACAGGAAGTTCTCTTTAAAAATGGGACATGGGAATGCAAGATTTATTGCTACTGTGGTTGTAATACTGGGAATTTTGTCAAACGATGGAGAATGTAACGGTAAGTTATTGATGTTATGTTATCTTTGTTTTACGAGGTATTAGCCACTATCAGAGTTATCTAACAGAGATAGAATAGAACTCGAATTGGGGTGATTTAAAGTTATACATTGTGGTTGTTGTTTGTTACAAAAATGTCAACGGTTGGACCGCGCAATTGAATCTACTAACAATGATCTTGATAAAGACTAGCAGTAGCAGTCGAATCGACCTTGCACTACTAGCAAGGTCGTTCGTGAGACAAAATAAAGAAGAAATAGAAAACGCGCGCGCGTGCTTTGTGCAGCTATAAAGCGCGCGTGGGTTGGCAGAACGCGCGCGAAGCAACACTATGTGACATCCCCAAGTGCTTTATAACTGATCATAGCACAGCAATCAAGTTTTCTATTTCCGTATAAAAATGGACGTATTTAATCAACACTGGAAAAGCGCCTGCTGTGTGCTCTCATAAAGCACGCGCCTCAACCAATCAGAACACGTGGTTTCTAATAGTTATTACTTGTCTCTTACAATTGTTGTACTCTGAAATTCGATTTTTTTTCCGAACTTTTCCTAGCAATCAGCGAAAGACATTTACCTTTTAGTTTAAGACTTTTAATAATCTTAGAATGAAAAAGGAAAGTGTAGCTTTTTAATTAACAATGATTTGTAAATTATGACGTCACATCACTGCCGCCATTTTGAGTTTCGATAATATATTTTTTTATCATTCTTTTTGAAATCCAGTTTCTTTACTTTTATCTTAATTATTCTATTTAGGCTGTAAACTTATATTGTTTAAGAATATAATGTGTGTTTTCTACGAAACATAATCAACCGTTCAAGCTTAAAAAAAAATAATGATAACATACCAATTTGACTATAGTTAGCTTTCAATCCCCCTGCTGTGGCTCTGCCATAATAGAAGTAGTTCCTTACAGGTCCATATGATTAATATACTAAAATAAATAATTACTGAGTTGGATTAAAATTCAGTATGCACATAAACAATAATTAGTATAAGAATTTTGACAAGTACCTGAACGTTTTTGTGTTTAATTATTAAGTGTTTTCAAAGTTTAAGGCAAAAAATTGCTATAAAGATTCGACATGAATGTTACGTGAATTTGGTCATTGAATAGAAATCTTTTGAAATATTTAAATATTTAGGATGCAACGTAATTTTAAATTTTAATTAAAATGGCAAAAAAATTGTCGGTTTGGCGATTATTCAGAACTCGAAACTACCTGTTTCAGTAAATGGTTTTTTTCCATATATCTAAAAGCGCGCCAAACGCTGTAGGTGATTGTAATCACTTGTGAATTTATACTAAAATCATTTAGTCTTTTTTCTGGTTTGGTGATTATCTATTAGTGTTGAAACAACCCCAAAATATAAAATTAATCTTGAATTTAAACGTTTCTGCAAAATCTCAAGTTTATATTCAATATCCAATAGTTTAAATTATTTAAATTAAAAATTTGTAGAAATATGGTTAAAATTATTCTCAATTAATGACAAAAAATATCTTTTTCCCTTATTTGAACAAAAAAAAAAACACATTAATTATTAATTTTTTCTATAACATGTGTGCTTTCATGGTTTGGGCTAACGTTGCTGTTTGCGAAAATTTCGCACCAGATTTTCAATAACGATATTATCTTTCCAAAGTTGAACGTTTTTCTTTTGGATTCGTTAACGTTATTTGCGTCAAAACAACAATTCTGAATGATTGTCAATGTCATGGATTTCCACATGCAAATACGTACCATTAAGAACTCATTTGCGCATAGACAAGACCACTCATTCATTAAAACCTACTGCGACACAGGAATAACTCCCCATACATAAAACTGTTTGTTGGCAGTGTCCTTGGGAAGTTTTATCTGAACACGCTCAATATAATGAAAAAATTGAGGGTGAAGTTTAGCTTGTGGGTGTTCACTATTAGCGCTGTTTCGCTTGTTAGTTCTGTCAAGGGTAAGTTTCCATTTAAATTTGTTTTACAAATTTCAGCAGTTCTTTTAGTCTTTTGGTTCTATGTTCTATTGGTTCTTATTATGTTTAATTATGTTAAACATTAAATCTTTTTAACACTTTTTTTACATTTCCAAGTTTCCAAACGTCACAATCTTATCTTTGAAGATTCATAACATTCAAACTAAAATTATAAAATAACCATTATATAACGCGCGCTCTCATTGGCTGAAACGTGCAAAAAACCGTGTTTCAGCTCGTGATTCAATTTTTTTGCTCATGTTCTCCCAACAATCCAGCGTGTTTCTAACAGAGAATAGAAACACGGAAAATATCTTTTAATGCTTAAGTCAATAACTATTTACGTATTTATATAAAAAACTGCGAAAATGACTTGAATATTTATTATTCCAAAATATCCGCCTAACTGCGCAATTTGTAAAATAGGCTTTACAACGTTCTAATACAGATTTTTGTCTTGCTAATTTATCAGCTAGATTTTCAGCTAATTGTAGCTATGCGGCAATCTAAATAAAAGAAGTAAGTGCTGATTGTGTAAACGAGACGAGAGGTTTTCACCAGAATATGTTTATAAAATAGTTTGAAAACAATATTCGTAACCTAGAAACTAAGTTTGTTTTCGCAACACGCATATTATATTATGCGAAACGTTTTAAATTTTCCATTATATGAAGCTGAAAAATAGTAATTCAAAGGAGTAACAAACTTTTGATGTAAACTATCAGTTAAGTTGGCTATATAATTAATGATGCTAAATTTTGGTAACAACGGCACTACAATTTGCTAATTTCACGACTTAAGGGCTGTTTTTATAAAAGCAAGTTGACGTTTAAACTAGCCGGGATAACTCTATTGTTTTGTATTCCCCGGTGACACAAAGCAATGTTCACGGCTAGCACGGCTAGGGACAGCTAGTCGCCTTCATATATTATAATTTAGCCATGTTTTGACCTCGCCATATTATGGCATAATTATTGCATTTGGTGGTAGATAAAAATCATGAATAATTATAATAATTACAGCTCAGACAATGATAATATATTGATAGATAGAATGATCATAGAAACCCAGTTTAATACAAAGACAATCTATTTCCTAAAAAACTATTTCATTTCTTCTTTATTTTTAAATAATTAATATTAGAATTATATAAGTTAAATTACGCGCTATCATACACCTATTTCAATAAACGTTGTCAGAAGGAGATCTGAATCTGCAATCTGAGACCGAAATGAATTGTGGGGTACGGCAGTTTTTTTCTCATTGCGTGCACTTTCTGGCTTCCGATATGGCGACGGTAATAATATAAATCAGGCCTGGTTTTTGCAGTACGCAATTTTCCTGAATTCATTTCGGTCTTAGATTGCAGATTCAGATCTCCTTCTGACAACGTTTTTTGAAATACATGGCAGGGGCGGATACAGGGGGGGTGGACTGGGTGGATTTCCACCCCCCATTTTGATCCCTAAAAGTTTAAAAAATTAACTGATTTTAAATCAAATAATTAAAAAATGAATTGATTCTAAACAAAATATAAAAATAAATATAAATCAAAAGTTCCGTAATGTTCACAATGAACTGAATTATCGTTATTTACATAAAGCGTAATGACCTTGGTTGATTGAAATTTTTTTCCACCCCCTTGAAAAATCCTGTATCCGCCCCTGCATGGACATAAAAAAATAAAATAAAAGCTTGGTTTAAATATTACTAATTTTTTTCTCGTCTTTTCTTGTCTCTCTCGTCGCCATTTCTGACAGGAAAAGAGACGATCCATGCAACACGCTTGGGGTTTTTCTTACAGCATGATTGAGGACACATTGATACCAAAAACGTACTAGTATTTTTCTTTGTTCACATTTCTAGTTTTAATATTCAAATTCCAGTCCAAAAGATCTGAACAAAATTTGTTCAAAGCTGTTAAAAGAGTGTTTGTTTCAATAATATGTTTTTGCTAGTTGATGTATTTTGAAAATTGTGTAATATATCGCTGACACCAATTAACTTGTCATACATTTATTGGAATCTCGCCATGTATTTATAATTTCAGAACATGCAAATTATCATGAAAAATAATGTAGTGCACCAAAGAATTATGTAAACATAAAAATGATGACTTATTTTACAGTTTTACTAAAGGACTTGTGAAAAGTTGTGATATTTTTTGGGTTCATTTATTGATATCTCAAAAAATTGCAATTGTAATTGATGTCAAACCAAGTCTGCTGGAACCTTTTCCTTTTTTAAGACTAGAATGTTCAACAGCGAACAGTTAATTCTTTTGAATATTTAAGGGTTTTGAATGTTTGATGGTTATGAATATATTATACAATGTTTGTAAAAAGGAATTATTTACACCATTCCAATTATTATTACCATTGCCAATACCATACCATTGTTCACTGTTATTCTCATCATAGTCATCCATAGAATCATCATTATCATGATTATCTTCACTATTATGATCACTCTCCTCCTCTCCTCCTCTCCTCCTCTCCTCCTCTCCTCCTCTCCTCCTCTCCTCCTCTCCTCCTCTCCTCCTCTCCTCCTCTCCTCCTCTCCTCCTCTCCTCCTCTCCTCCTCTCCTCCTCTCCTCCTCTCCTCCTCTCCTCCTCTCCTCCTCTCCTCCTCTCCTCCTCTCCTCCTCTACTCCTCTCCTCCTCTCCTCCTCCCTCCTCCTCCTCTCTCCTCCTTCCTCGTCATTCTCCGTCCTCCTCCTCACCATGTATCATAATCTTCACCACAATAATCACCATTGTCATCGTCATCTTACGCCTCCTTCTGCTACTTCTTGCCCTCCTCCTTCCCTCTCCTCCTCCTCCTTCTTCTACTTCTCATAATTATCATTATCACAACTATCATCCTCGCGATAAGCACACCCGTTGAATCACAATCAATATCCTTTAATATATTTCTCGTGTCTTTTTTCTAGGAATCATAAGGGCCAATGTTACACGTTATGAGAATCTGTTATTCAACGATTTGTTCAAAGATTATAACAAAGAGATTCGTCCAGTTTTGAAGGAATCTGATCCTGTCCGTGCTGAGTTTGGCTTTGCAATCAGCGAAATCATTGATTTGGTGAGTTTTTTTAATAGTTTAAAAACGTTGCATTTTTCTCTTAAAACGTCTCAGTCTACTAGTCTACTTTCTATAATCACTTGTTATGTGTATTTGTACTAATAATAGCCGTCAGCATGCTAACATTTAGCAATTATTCGCCGAAGGCGAAGTGGTTATCAATGAATATTTACCGAACGGCGAGTCTTCGAAATTTTTTGTATTAATTAAGAAATGTATTGCATAACATTACAAAGCGTGACAAGGCGCACGAACGTTGAACCTCGTTTTTTTTATGTTTAAAATGCCGTTTTACCTTGAAAAACACTTAAATCAAACTTTGTAGCTTTCTTTGTGTTTTGTGGAATTGCGTTTTGTTGAATTTTTTCAATTTCTTCATCGGTAATTGTTGCAAAACGAGACGCCATTTTGCCGAGAAGCAATATTCCGAGCTTGAGCAGTGAATATGGTCTCAGATTCCGAGATAGCTAGCCAATGAGAGCGCGCGTTCTTATGAGGTTGTGAATCATGTATATACTAAATATATATACACCTAATTGCAATAACATTGTCATATAAAAAAGAAAATTACAAAATAGGAATTATTTAAAAGACAAAAGAAGATTACTCAAGCTGAACTTCTTCTTTTGTCTTTAATTAATTCCTTTTTTGTAATTTTCTTTTCTATATGACAATGTTATTGCAATTAGGTGTATATTGACATAACATTCTTTTTAGGACGAAAAGAATCAGATTCTAGCAACAAACGTGTGGGTTCGACAGGTAAATCAGACTATATCGATTTATATAAAAGAGTACATATAAGCGTTTACCATCCTCGTTCAGCGATTGATATTAGCATGTCATCATCATAATTATTCCATCATTAACATCATATTACCATTGATCATGAACATTGTTTTCTTCAATCATCATTACTTTCATCATTATGATGATCGTAGCACCATCACTCTGCACTATCAACATCACCACCACCACTCTACTATCACCATCACCACCATCACCATAACCACCACCACTCTACTATCACCATCACCACCATCACCACCATTATCACCACTCTACTATCACCATCACTATATCACTATCACCAACACCACCATTATCACCATCACCACCACTCTACTATCACCATCACTATATCACTATCACCATCACCACCTTAATCACCATAACCACCATTATCACCATCACCACCACTCTACTATCACCATCACCACATATACCATAATCACCATTATCACCATCACTATATCACTATCACCATCACCACCACTATCACCACCATCACTCTACTACCACCATCACCACCACCACTACCATCACCACCATTACCACCACTCTACTATCACCACCATCACCACCAATATCACCATCACCATTATATATTACATATATCATTACACATATATCATATATCATATATCATATATCATTACACATGCATATATCATTACATGTATTACATATATCATTACATGTATTACATATATCATTACATGTATTACATATATCATTACATGTATTACATATATCATTACATGTATTACATATATCATTACATGTATTACATATATCATTACATGTACTACATATATCATTACATGTATTACATATATTATTACACATGCATATATCATTACATGTATTACATATATTATTACACATGCATATATCATTACATGTATTACATATATTATTACATGTATTACATATATCATTACATGTATTACATATATCATTACATGTACTACATATATCATTACATGTATTACATATATCATTACATGTATTACATATATCATTACATGTACTACATATATCATTACATGTATTACATATATTATTATACATATATCATTACATGTTGTAACTGATGTTGTACGCGCAGAAGTGGCAAGACATGTGGCTAAAATGGAACCCTGCAATGTATGATGGTATAACAGCCATCAATATCGACCCTAAATTTATCTGGAAACCTGACATTTTACTTTACAATAAGTAAGTAGGGGAACCTCTGCTGATAACACAATCATAGAATACAGCCGTACCACAGGTAGCCCACACAATGCACTGAGTATCATTCTATGATCATTTATAAAAACACACAGATAAATTCTTTTTATTTCTCTTTTCTTTTCTTCTTTTCTTGTTATTTGTTTCGGTAAAATGTTATAATGCATAGGCAAAACTGTGTTCGATTGCCATTTTGTGTCTCGGTATTTAACAATTTTTCATGCCCGACCGTCTTGCCCGCTGCCCAAACTGAAACAGTTGGATAAGACAAGGGATGGACAATTTATGACAAAATGGTGGAACCAATGGAAAAAGGTGGAAAGCGAATTTTTGTTAAAGAATATCATATTCTATCCATAATACAGTTTTCTTGTAAACATCTTGAATAATTAAAGATAATTTTACAAAAGAAATCACTTCCATGACAAGTTCTGTAAATCTCATACAGATTTTGTCCTGACTGGCATAAGTTTCAACTTGAATTTTCTCGGCCAGATTTACTTTTATCTTGACAATTTTAGTAAAATATGAAAAGACTAACGTTAGACTTTCATAAGTACTATATATAATATTCGCGTTCGATCTGTATGCGATATACATAAAAAGTCTCTACTCCATTACATGTACAGGGCCACTTGAATGCTTTTCCTAAAAAAGAAAGCAATATAATTAATTAATGTGTCGTTTGAGTTATATAGCATCTTATACTACCAGTACCAGAATGCTTTGCCTACTCTGTTTTGTTAAATAATTAGTGTCAATTGTATTCTCAAACTACGCGGGAATATAAATTGGACTCATGAAGAAAAATTGATAAAGCATTCTGGTATTGGTAGTATAATGACGTCATCGTGCAGATGGCCTATTGGTTAACTATGGGAGATACTCATCCCTAGCTTTTTGTAAACGTTGCTTTCTTATAATTATGTATTCATGTGCGGTTGTATGGGCTACCTGTGAGTTTCCTCTAGTCCATCTCTTGTCATTCCGCATTCGAAGCAGGGCGTGGTAGTAACACGTGGTCTTACTCGTGCGATTTGTTGAAAATATTATTTTATCATCATATACAGAGGTGGAGAGACCCATCTCTCGTTTGGAACACGTCGCACTATGGAGATATTAAGTCCATTAATATTAATCCAGCACACGTTTGGACGCCTGACATAATGTTATATAACAAGTAAGTGCATGCCTGTTGCTGGCACTAACCTTAACGAGTTATGCTAATGTGTATGAGTGTTACAATGTAAGGGGGTGATTACATGGAACTAGGATTATCCTATTACTAGGACCTACCTAGCAAGCGAATCACATACAAGAGAACATGAGAACTTTCGAAGTATATAGTCCATTGAATCATCGTCGTTAATAAAGTGTGTCGTTACTAAATGCATGTACTAATAACACAAATGTTTCATTTCACTGTTCTTGTCGATAGCGTGCAAGATATTTAGAATTTGACTCATGCAGCCTTTACCATGGAATTTTTTCAATTGGAATTTTTTTTAATTGTTTAAATTACCATGGGCTGTAGACAAATATTCTAAAAATACATTACACGCTATCGAGGCTGAGATTGATCGACGAGAACTGTGAAAAGGACTAGGATTGAGCATTAAAAGATAAACCAGTTAAAAAAAATTTACGAGTGATATAACTAAAAATTAATACTGCCTGGTTGCCAAAGAGATAATAAAATAAACCACCATTAAAACTGAACTTTAGCTCTCTGTATATGACTTATAAAAAATATTTTCGACTGTACAAGAGATGGAATATCTAAGAGTCTGTTAATATTATGGTAATAAACCTATTTCAAAAATCGTTGTTACGCGTTTATTTAAAGATACATTTTTATAAAGATAAGGTATTAAAAGTATTAAAAAACCTACCACTGTAACAACTTGTTATGGTCAAACAACACAAACAACAACAACCAAAATATGCTGTGAATAAATTGAAAACAAGAGAAGAAATACCGACATCCTTTGCAGGCTTTTGAGCAGTATAAAATGTACCCTTGACTGCGACAACGAATTTTGAAAAGGTGTAGTTATATAAAGTGATGATATGTTGATTTTATTAAATTAAATACTCACATAATATGTTAAGATAAGCACTGATGGCGTTAAACCAGGGCTAAATGGTAAATAAAACGAATATTCTTATAACTGCACTTCTAGTTATTTGAGATAAATCAGTAAACTGAAAATAAAAGCAAATTCACTATAGTATATTATATACAGCCAATAGCTTGTGTATGAGTATATGATCGTCGCGACGATCATATACTCATACACAATTTAATATAACCGCGGATCAGACCAACATATATATCTACAGTCAATAGCATTAATGTTATCCACGCGGTTTTTTTTTTGTTTGTTTGTGTTTTGTTTTGTCTGTCTTTGTCTTTTAGTCGATGTCTGTCTGTCCAGCGTTAATCTGTGCCTTTTAGCCTCTCTATCTTTCTGTCTGTCTAGTTTCTAGTTAGCCTTCTCCACATTAAGCTACTCCTTTTCCTCCTTTGGGCTTCATTTGTAACGGTTTTATTGACCGTGAGGAGTCTGATAACGAGAAAGCCCATGGGAGAAGGCTAGCTCATCGGGGATTTACATGCTATTGTTTGAAAAGTAAATAAAAAAGTTATCAACGAAACATGTTTTTAAGCGTATTTTTGTGCATTTTTCAGTGTCAACTTTGAAGACAATGGCGAACAGTACCTTTTCAATACCAAGGTAGTCATCAACCATGACGGTACAGTCACGTGGCTATCGCCAAATAAACTCCGTTCTTCCTGTAAAATCGACATACAGCACTTTCCGTTCGATACCCAATACTGCAAAGTCATGTTCGGTTCCTGGACTTTCGATGGTAGCAAACTAAACCTGGAATTTTACCAGAACAGTTCGAAAGCAGATATGTCGAATTTTGTCAGAAATGGAGAATATGAGTTAGTTTCTGCGAATGCTGTACGAAGTGTGATCACGTACGCTTGCTGCCCGGCTCCTTACATCGATTTAACATACACCGTGAAAATACGCAGAAGACCGTTGTTTTACTTGAACAATTTAATTCTCCCGTGTATTGTACTCGCTCTTCTGACGTCCATCTCATTCTTGTTCCCGCCAGAGACTGGCGAGAGGATTTCATTGGTTATCACCGTGCTGCTAGGTATGACGGTATTTATGATTGTTTTCACCGAAGCGATTCCAGCCACATCGGAATCGACGCCGCTGATTGGAAAATACTTCGCTGCAGTGCTTTTTGAAATTGCGTTCTGTCTCCTAGCAACGTGTCTTCCATTGCGTTTGCAACATTTACATCCGGGTACTGAGATGCCAATGTGGGCAAGAGTTCTTATTTTTGACTACATCGGTACATTGATGTGTTATAAATGCCTTAAGAGAAAACGTACAAATAGTATAACCATTGTGAGATCGCATGAAGACAATAATCCGAAAAATGGTATCAAGCTAACCAGCGCTGAAATCATCGAAAATGGTTACGTTAGAGAGAAAAGGACACTGGACAAAACACTGGATGAAAATCACAAGCCTTTGGAAAACCAGGTGGATGAGACTCGAGATGTAACTCCGATAGTCAACTACATCAAGAAGACAGAAAAGGACGATAGTATCTACGCAGAGTGGAAGGACGCCATATCGATTTTAGATCGATTATTTTTCTGGATTTTTATCGTGACTTTTCTTGTTTCAAGTTTAGTGATTCTATATGGTGCGCCGTCTGACGACTAAATGGGGCTAAATATGAGTGACTTTAAGGGATTAAAAGAGTTATTATCTCTACCAGTATAGTAGTAGCGGGGGATGTGACTAGAAAGTGGAGCGCTACATATATAGGAATAGGAAGTCGTTCAGCTTTGATGGGATGGTCATTATCATAATGAAGGCGGTGATAGTGGGAATGATGATAACGAAGATGATGATAAACAGGAGGAAGAGACCGGACGACGGTGATGACGACGGGAAGGTGATGGAGATGATGATGATGATCAAAAGACGATGATAATGATGACTTTGACGACGACGATGATGATATGGAAGACCAAGGAGGAGGATAACGATGAGGAGGAGGAGGAAAATACGGTGATAACGATGATGAGTTCGAGGAAGGTAATGATGATAATGATGATCTATGATAAGGAAGAAGACGATGATGATGATGATGATGATGATGATGATGATGATGATGATGATGATGATGATGAGAAATATCATGAGAACGATGACAACGAGGAAGATGATAATGGTTTGGAAGATGATGACGAGTTATGATGTTATGATGACGGGACTACGGAAGTGAAAATAGTTAAGGTGGCGATAATTACGATCGATGTTGATAATAACGATGATGATCAGAATTGTGGTTGTGGTTGTGATGCTGCTAATGATGGTAATTATGATGAAGACGATGATAATTAGGCTTGCTGATGATGTCAGTGATAATGGTAATAATAATAATGATCGTGAGACAATTGTTTAAGTATCCTTTAAATTTCACATTCCACGATGAATAACCTATTTCCTTCTAATAATAATGATGGTGAAATTCATGGCGGTTATGATTTAGTTCCACTGACTGCTTGGTGCTTAGATAGCAATGTGATTGTTAATAATGACAATATATATAGACGATGATGCCATGATGATGACGATAACAAAGACGATTAAGTAGTATGTGATAATGATGATCAAACATGATGATGATAATGATGGCGATGGTGTATGGTGATATATATCAATGTAAAAGAAGCATAGTTAACATTATATAATGTGCAGAATTTTTACAAATCCATTAGGCAGAAGGATAATTTTTAAAACATATATACTTGCAAGGGGTTACTAGTTTTGATCTATATTATTCTCTATATATGCATGGCAAAGAAAATCCTAAAGATAATATCGTTATAATTACGTCTATATGTAACATGTATTTATTTGAAACCATGAATAAAATGCGGCAGATAGCAATATATTAAATAGGACTTTTAGTATTATATTTAAGATGGTATGCTATAATAATGCATCCAGAGCTCTTATTATATGTTTTAGATAATATACGTGAATTGCTATTGGGCCTTCATTAGACTAATAATATAACTTAAATGAATAAAAGGTGCACTGTGATTGGTCAACATTTCCATAGAATTACCAACAGTTGTGCAATCGTTTTAAAAACCTTATTAAACAACGAAAACTGTATAGCTTGACTTGCTGCACTGATATATTGCGCTAATTTTTTTATAGTAAAAAAAGATAAATAAATAGAGTAATATCATGATCACCTCGGTATCCATTGTTTTCACAGGGATGTTTTTAAAATGTCTAACATCCCTCTGGATGAATATTCATGAGGGACGATTAGTATAAAAACCACTCATGAATATAGTCATAATCAATGGTCCCTCATATAACAATCACTGGAACCATTCCTGGATAGCATTGACCCAGTTGGGAATTCTTCGAATAAAGGACCCTGTACTAGATACTGTTCCAAACTCTAACACTTGTATGACTCATTAAGTAACTATGCGCATGCGTTGACAACATTGAAGTATAGTATTTCATGCGTGTTTATGCAAACAAACTAATGAATGCATGGTGGTATAATTTGGCATTGTCTCCTTTAACAAAGGCAACTATTCCCTAAAGTATGCCGAAAATCATCAGCTTTGTAAAAATTTATAATTTATGCTTCTATGAAAACTATATATTTCCTAACAGTAGTTCTATATTCCTCGGTAATCACAATATTACAATCTAATAGCATGTGAACGAAAATGATTTATTTAAAGAAAGACCAAAATAAACCAATTTATAGATGGTTAGTAAGCCCAGAGGTTGTCATGGTCTGGCCACTTGGAGCCCAGTGGTAATTTAAGATTCAACTTAGACTTCTAGACATGAGTTTTGCCTGCATGGTATTTCACAAAAGGATAGCCTGCGTGAACAGACCCTTATTAGCGCTTGAAACGTCTCCCACCCTTCTTCGCGGAGTCGAGCGCTAATAAGGATCTGTTTACGCAGCTAACAAAAGGATTGCATAATTGGAAAAACAATGTGTCAAGCCAATACGATTGATTTGAGAAAGCATTAACCCAAAAGCCGATAAGGTCTTAATTTTTTCATTCTTCATTGTCCAAAATGCGACATTTGCTCAGTATGAAAAGTCAATAAGCCCTTCTCAAGGAGTCTGACTAAACGTCGAGGGTCGAGGGTCGAGGGTAGATAGTCGAGGGTCGAGGGTAGATAGTCGAGGGTCGAGGGTAGATAGTCGAGGGTCGAGGGTAGATGGTCGAGGGTCCAAAAAATATTCCCAAGCCTAATGTGATAATTTTAAACAAGAGTTGAATGAAGTGGAGCCATAAATGTACTTGAATGATAGCGTACATCGACGAACGAAGACCGCCATGTTTATATTTATATTGGTGCCGCGAGAGACTAGACTCATACACAGGTATCCCGAAATAATTGACAAGGCCCAAGTTTTCCCGCCAAAAAATGAAAATGCCCGGATGATCGAGTGTGTTAAATTTCTCACACATTCTTTTGTTAGTTCTTTCTACGAGTGTTGTTACGCGATATCTTACCGTACTTCAAGAGAACTTCAAAACTTTATATATATTGTTATCATTTTGGGATCCATTTTTCGTCATGGACAAAGAGTTAGCAGATAGTGGCTTTAAATTAACATTCAATCCTGTTGGCGATGGGGATTGCTTTTTCTCTGCAGCCTCATTCCAGTTAAGTGGAGTAGGGATACAATACCTAAAGGATGGTGTGTTCCAGCACCTAGAGAAGCGCCAGTTTGATGTAAGTACAGTATTCTTGGTTTGTTTTAAGTAAAGATAAGCTGATGTTGGGAAATAGTAATTACACGATTTTCTTAAGGCCGGTTCACACGAGCGATTTTTGCCGCGAAATGCCATGAAATCGCAGCTCTTTTGAATATGTTCGAAATTTCACTGTGAGTTTGGTGCGATCAGTTTGCGTCGCTATGAAATCGCCATAAGAACAAATTTTAAGTTATTAATATTACAACATTCTGTCAAAGTGAGCATTTTTATCTGGCTTAAGCAGCTAAAACAACATACGGACATATTTTTTTTTCACCTTTCCGGTGTAAATTGCTAATGCTTTAGTGTAGAAATGCTTCGTTAAGAGAATTTAAAAGAGCGTTCACACTTGTGCATATGTTATTTAAAGCGCGCTTTAATTAAGAAGAATATAAAGCTACTTTCAAAGCCTATAATGTGAACGCGCTGATATAAACTTTATCACTGAACAGTGAATAAGCTATCAATCACTCAATGCTATTTTCCGATGTTTTTCAATAGGAAGAGGGGAATAACAAGCTGGATTTCTTATGTGACCAGGACTTTGCTGACAAAAAAATGCCACAAACTTGGATGGAAGCTCTGAAAAAGCTCAGAGGGGAATTCGTAACAGAAGTTATAATTCAAAGCTTCGCAGATGTTTTTCAGTATGAACTTTTAATAGTGACAATTAGCAAGGTAATTATAATAATTAAAATGTAATAACTTAGCTATTTAGGATTGACTAGATTCGTAATTAACTGTGTACACGTTCTGAATTCAACTCCCCGAGGATTCATTTCCCTATACTGCCCTATCATCATTTATCATAACTTCTACAAAATTAATTACAAAACACACATATAAACATAAGCTTACATAAGACGTATAACATCGGTATTATTGCTTGTTTATATGCCAGTGCACTTGTGTTAAAGTTTATTTATTCCATTTTTATTAGCATAAGTGGGGCATTATATCATTTTAGTTGGAGTTGTGAATAATATATACAATCACTTACAGTCATGTAAATTACAAAAGTTAGTGTTTTTTTTGTGGAGGGAATATATTAATAATATTATGTCTACTCATACTGTCCATGTACACGATACAGACTTTTAAACATTGTTTTATTTATTTCAATTTTCATTTGCTATAGGATAAAAATACTGAGAAGTGGTCAGTCCACGTGGAAAAGAAAAGGCCACACTCTGGAGTTGTGTTTGGCACTCTTCATGTTGCACTCATTGGAAATGAGAAACACTATGTGGCCATCGAGCCTATTGTAAAGGTACTTTAGTCCTAAATTATTATATATTATGACAATGGAGTCCCCCCCCCCCCCCCCCCCCCCCTTGGGTCCCTAATTCACTGGGAAGTGTGGCAGCCCCTGTACCTAAAGTACTTAAAATATCTTCATTAACAATTGACAATTAACAATTAACAATTAGCAATTAACAATGTCAGATAAATGATGCTTTACAAATTTAGAAGAAATAAATTAATAGAATTATACATGGTGATAAAATATATATAAAATATAAAATATATATAAAATGATATAAAATAGGGTTTTTATACAATCACATTTTCATTTAAGAGAGAAGTGCTGTCTCCTGTGAAGGAATTGTACAGTGCATATACTAACAAAAAAGGCACCAAGGGGAAGGTACAGTAACTCATTATGATTCTAATGATTCAGTTTCAATTTTTATACAATGCATATTGATCGGTTCAGCTACATCCTGGAAAATATCACAAATGTAATTTTCCTCTTAAATAACATTAAGTGGAAATGCATTCAGGGGGAAATTAAGGTAACTCTTAGTAGAAAAATCCCACTGCAAAAGTCATTCTTTCCCGAATTCAACTAAATGACATCAAACTAGACAGTCTAGTAGAGCTTTATCTATTGTTTTAAATGAGTGCAATAACTCAATGTCTTAACTGAGCATTTCCATAAAAACGTTTTAGGACAATGTTAACAGACAGGCTAAAAAGCAAGCACAGTTTGAGTCCTGGGATGTGGAGGATTATTGTCCTGGGGCAACTCTTTGGGGAGCCGAAGTGCTACAGCCAGCTAAGTGCAGCAGCCAAAGAGAAGAAAATGTATATGTTAAGGTAATTGCAAATCAAACATATTTTAAACATGGTATAATGTACAATACAAAATTGGTATTTATTTAAACTAGGGTTGAGAGTGTTCAAAAAAATCTCATTAGAATATTATGATATTGAAAACAGTAAATAAATGTTTAATTTTTCAGGATTGCACTAATAACATTGTGATAGTGTCTTCTGACGAGGAAGAGGTCCATGACGAGACTGTGACGCAACAAAATCCATCTGAAGTATTTGCTGATGAGGAAGTGAATGTAAATGTAATACCTGTCGTAGTGTCCTCTGATGAGGAAGGCATTCTGTTAACTCCTTCCATAGATGTAAGTGCATAGAAATAGATATTCATTAATAATAATAATAATAATAATAATTTTAATGTTTCTATAGCGCAAAAATTCATTATAAACTATATGATCTAATGCGCTTAAACTTATTCCAAACCATCTTATGTAAGGCTTCATAAAAATAAAAACCATAGGGTGTAAATTGCCCTATTTAATTATGACGTCACACTGTGTTCACAGTGGGGGATAGAATCGCCAAAAACAATGGTTATTTCAACAAAATCTTCCTTCTCTTTGAAAATTGAGCTTCATATTATCTAGTTTTTATGTATGTTATGTTCTATATTTATAATTACATAGGTATGTCATTTTGTTGTCATTTTTTCCCTCCCCGTCTTAATTGTAAATGCAATTTTATTGTGTTTTCTTGTATTATTGTTATGAATCTTTTCCCGGCCACTGGCATCCATGATCCTTAGCTTTAAGACAATAGAATGTTTTGATGTGACGTCATAGTGAAATAGGACAATTTTCAAGACAATATATTGGTTGAGGTATCCATCATTACATGACCATATGTTTAAATTGTACATAATAATCCACTTAAAAAGTAGCTCTTTTGTTTTCAAATCACATGTACAGTCAACGATCAGTATATTGTGCCCCAGTTGCATAAAATATCATGATCATTAAATTATATTAAATGACAGTGTTTTGTTGCTTTAAGGTTGATACAGCAATGGATGGACTTGTTCCATCCATGAAACAGTTGAGTTCGGCAGAAAACACTCCTATCAAGTTGTCACATCCTGGCAAGAAAATTAATAAACAAAGGTAAGAAAAGTAGTTGTACATAAAAAATAAAAATTAGTACAATGACACATACAAGAACTGCTGAGAACAAGCCTTGTGCCACCTAGTCTGTTTAGTGTCATACATGTATGGTCCCTCCTCCTGTAAATAATCTAGTTTAAGACATTAATTAACTTACATGTTGGTTGTTCAGGACCCTTGTTACTGCATATTGCAACTTTATCAGGGAACATTCGTCTGGACCGAGAGGGGTTGGACACAACTCTATTTTTTGCGAGCAAATACCCAACATTGCCTCCTCGTAACTCATTTCAAGTGACATCAATAACCCCCTTTTTTAAATCATAACTAATGCAATGTGCCCCTTAACCACTTCTCAAATATGCATAAGCAAAAAAGATATCATTATTTCTATATAAGGAAAGCAACACTATGTTCTAAAATTATTTTCTTGATCAACAGGGGTTCACTAGCATCTCGTAATCTATTTGATATGGACAGTTCTGATGAGGATCAGGAACAAAAAAGGTAATTACTGTACATTTATGAAAATACCTATCAATAAAATTTTTTGTGAGGTACTTAGATAAAGATTATAATTAATGCTACAGTACCTGACATTTCATCTACAAGATTTGTCATTTTGAATAAAATTGTCTTGAAAATAAAGTCATGCTTGCGATGATACTCGATTGAACCGGTGAATTTGAAGGCTTTTTAAACATGCTACAACATGTAGATATCTGGATCAGCACACACTGACATGCAAAGGACAAAGTGCTGTTTTATTACGTAATTTGCATATTATTACAATGCTGACTAAAAAAATCCTAGCTCAACCATTATTCTTTATTTAAGGAAATTATTAAGTATTAACATAAAAATAATTTATCATGCATAAAAGAACCAGTGTGTTAAGAACCACCAGACCGACAGTTTTTCCATTTACAGTTGTAAACATGTCAGAGAAATTATAATTAAAGTATTATTTAGACCATACCTTTCATATTCATTTGACTTATCTTTTGTACCAGATATAGAGCTGATTTTGGATTGATGACAATTTTAGCTTGGCATTGATAAACAAATATAAAGAGATATGATAAAAGATACAAATACGGCCAAAATTATTTTTTCATCTTGTTTTAGAGTTATTAGACAAAAAACAACTTTGGCAATATTTGTCTATTGTTGCCAAGGTAATGCCAATCAAGCTACAATTGGCATCAATCTAAACTTTCATCCAAGCATTATCACTAGCTAAAAAACAAAGTATATATAGGTATTAGTTGAGACTATAAATAAGCCAAATGAAAATGGTCTAAACAATACTATAGAGAGCCACCTTAAGTGTTTGTACCTAATATTTTGATTATATATACTTTAATACAGAATTTTTCAGAGTATTTTGAACTTAGCCATTTTGTATTGTTTATTTAGCACTTATTTGCTATTAAATATTGCATAGATTTGCACACTTGCATTTGTACCCTAATATATCTGCTATGACAAAAGAAGTCTTTACATTGAAACTACTCGAACCAAGGCCACCCAAACAAATATTTAAACAATAGAATTATGGAAAATTTATGATTCATAAAATTTTACTGTCAACAAAAAACACCAGAATTATCTTGTATAGGGATTGAATAATTTGTGAAAAATTTGTTTGGGTGGCCTTGGTTCGAGTAGTTGCACTGTAATTACAAGCTAGTAATATTCATATTTTTTATTTAATTTTTATATTTTTTTTATTCTTGTTTTGTCACTTGGTATACATTAATTTGTCAAGTAAGTTTCGCCAAAAAAAAAAATGGGATTAGTTACACTTGACGAAACATACTTGACAAATTAGTAATAAATATTTGTTATTTTTTAATTATTTAGCAAGCAAGAATCCAGTGAAGACGAAATGAAAGTTGACATTAAAAAACAACGGAAAATTTCCCAGTTAATGTGGGACAGTGTTGATGTCGAAGCAGTACAGTGTCTTCCCTTGGGAATAGATGGCCTCAAGATGTATAAACTAGATAAGAAATGCTCAGATGCCCTGCAGATGGATGGTAGAAAATGGAAAAAGAATTGCCCAACAGAGTGGAAGGGGCACAGTCGAGTCAGGTTTGCTGACTGTAAAGGGTCACATCGATGTGATCATGACAAATGCCCTTTCAAAATTCAGTTTGGTGTCATCAACACAACCCAATTTGAAAATAAGAATGACATAATTTTGTGTAAAGGATGTGGTCAACCAGGAGAATATGTGTCCTGCAGTGCAAGACGTTACTTGAGTTACAAAAACAAGTCTGTTATGGTGTATCACATTGGGACACATAGTTGTCCCATCACTCAAAACGTCACAAAGGCAGATAACAAAACAATCGAGGAAATGGTACGGAATCAGCCTAACATTAAACCCTCAGAAATTCAGTCATCATTCATTCTTAATGCATTTCAGCAAAAGATGAGCTGGGCAGAGGTCGAGAAAGCAGCCATGAATGTGATTGATAGAAAGCAAATGGCCAATGTAAAGCAAAAGATAAAGAAAAACATGGAGCCCTATGGGCACAACTTTGAAGCAGTTGTTACCTTTAAAGAATATGCAGATAAGAAGGACCCTCTCTATATTTACAAGGTAAATGACAAGAGGGGAAACCCTGATAAGCCATCGTTTATATTCAAAACCAGCACTAAAAAAATGCAAATGGCATCTTCTATGGACAAGTCAGGTGACCACTTCATGAAGAATGAATTTTGTTTCTTTGATGGGAAACACAAGCGCTGCAATGGCTTCATAACACTGACTGCAAGTGCTTATCACCCTTTATTAAGGAAACAAATTCCCCTGGCAATAATGGATGCCGAATCTGAAAACACTGTCAATATTGAACTATTCTGGACTCTATTCAATGAAGCTTTAAGGAAAGCCACAGGAAGTCGAGATCAAGTTTTTAACCCTACAGGCTTTTGTAGTGACATGGCTGGTCCAATATTGGCAGGAATATCAAAAGTATTTAAAGGATGCGTAATTAAATCTTGCGAGTTCCATTTCAAGGACCACATAAATCAAAAAGCCCGACGGCTTGATGAGGCTAGCCAAGAAGAATTTAAAGAAATGTGTAATAGACTATTAACAAGTGCAACACTCAACGGATATGAGACAGTAAAGAAACAGTTAGACCAATTCATTCAAGCAGATGAAAGTAAAGCATTCCTTAAAAGTTGGGTCTCATGGTGGCATGAGCGCCGGGGATTTATTTTTCGTGCATTCACTATACCAGTTGCCCCAAAAATGAATCAAGCAGAAGTAATACACGCAGGTTGGGTACACAGAGACCGTCCCAATCTGTCCCTACTTGAAGCTTGCCAAGCAGATACAAGAGATTCCCTCATGCTGGATGTGGAGCTGAAAGCCTATATGACTGGTGCCGCGCCCGGTGGAAAGGGCCCTTCCTTTAATGAGCGCGTACATAAGAAACACAAAGAAGAAGTTCAGTGGGCTAAGTCAGTGGGACAGGAGCTGTTTTCATCTGATGGAATGCTGATTGATGAAAACTCATCACATAAACCACCAAAGCAGAGAAAGAGCACCAAAAGAACATCAACTAAAACGACAGCAACTGCCACTAAAAAATTGGCAAAGGACTATCAGTCACCTGCTTCTGCTACAAATAATACAAATCATCTGGTTTTGGATCACCAGACAGTCTCAGCTGCTCCACAGTCTGCAGCTTTTAATTGGCTCCATGATTTCTCAGCACAGCCTGCTGCTGCTGCTGCTGTTCCAAACATCCATCAACAAACACCATGGGCTGGTGGACCTCAAACCATCCATCACCAAACACCGTGGACTGGTGGATCGCAAACCATCCATCACCAAACACCGTGGACGGGTGGACCTCAAACCATCCATCACCAAACACCGTGGACTGACGGATCGCAAACCATCCATCACCAAACACCGTGGACTGGTGGATCGCAAACCATCCATCACCAAAAACCGTGGACTGATGGATCGCAAACCATCCATCACCAAACACCGTGGACGGGTGGATCGCAAACCATCCATCACCAAACACCATGGACAGGTGGATCGCAAACCATCCATTACCAAACACCGAGGACGGGTGGATCGCAAATTTGGAATGCTGGTATGTCCCCACATCCCTATACAATAGTTGTAACCCCAGCAAGAGTGCAGAAGTGCTATGGGTGCAGCAGTGACTTTGTGACAAAATTCAAAAGTTCACCTTCAAATCTCATCGTTAAACATCTAGATAGAAGAGTGAGAGGGAAAAATCAAAGCACAGACGAACTAATTTTCAGTCCAGACTTTGCCAATACATACTATCACCCGGATGTATCACATATCAAACGAAAAAATCCACTTTTCACTGGCCTTGTTTACATTTCAAAAGAAGTTTATCACAATTTAGATCAAGACCAATGTCAATATCTTAATTCTTTGAAATTAAAAGTTGTTATGCAAGACTAAAAACATGTATATCAAGGAAGAAATGGACATGACTATAGTTTATATTAGGATTTTCAAGGTATTATTATTTAATTATGGAAGACTACTAGTCCAGATTATGCACAGTTCAATATTTTTTTAGTTTGATCAGTCACATACAAGCTAATCCATAGTTTGGTTTGAAATTTTACTGCATTAAGATCATCATTTTACTGCATTAAGATCATCTGACCTACAAAATGAAGAAAATTCTACATCAAACTGTTCATAATATGGTCTTTCATATATACAAATTATTACGACAATAAAAAAAATAAAATAAACAGCAGCCTCATTTCCGACTCGAGGTAAGACTTAATATACTCAAGTAAGTACATGCATGAACTTGGACACCTTGTTATAAAGTGCAATTCGCCTTTCCAGAATTCATGAGGGACTGGGAATGAGTGTAGAAATATTAATTTAATTGAGAAACAAACCCCATCACATGAACAACCACACTAAGTTTATCAAGTTTTAGAATGATTGGGCAAATACTAGCTTTAAACAATTTGTAAAAATAAGAGAGAATGTATGGTTTTTGTGGACGCTGTCCTTAAACCCCATACAATCTCTCTTATTTTTGGGACTTTTAAAAGCCTTATTTTATGCTTTATTTTGTGATAGGGATCATTTTTTAATTAGATTTATTTTAATTTTTTCACTTGGCCCCAGTCCCCTCATGAATTCCGGAAAGGAGAATTGCACATCCTAATTAAATAAGTAGAATATGTTGCAGTTTTTTTATTATTATTTGTTATCACTATTATAAAATGTCAGACTACAAATGACATTTATATCATGAAGCTCTCTATTTACACATTCATTTTTATCTTTTTTATCAAGAGAGTCTATAGAATATTCAAAACAAAGGTATGAAAATTGGAAACTTGAAAAATAATAATTAAAGATCACCACTTGTGAAGACTTGATTCTGAACATGTAAGTTTTTTCTTTTACAAAGAGTTTCCTATCAATATTAGATAAATATAATATTAGACGTTTGCACGTTGGAATAGCTGGAATGTTTGTGGAGTAAAAACATAATAAAATGAAAAAAAAAAAAAATGGAATAAAGTGCAATTAGAGTACAAACACTTACTGCTAAATAGTGCTAATCAAGCAATAGAATTAGCACAATAGAGTGAAGGCATTTAATCCGTGAAATAGAAATTGCTTGCTAAAGTGTAGTCAAATAGACACAAAAGAAAACAACGGAATTCTAGACTGCTAAGGTGTATTAGTCTAACATCTATTTCACCGGTTAAATGACTTCACTCTATAGCAGTATTTGAAACAAAGTATATTAGTTAAAGTGTGTTAGTCAAATAACAACAAAAGAACACAATGGAATTAGATTGCATTAAAGAGTGGTACACTAAAGTGTGTTTCATGGGTTAATTAGAACCACTCTAACCTGTGAAATAGAGGTTAAACTAAATTATATATTATATATACTTTGTAGTCTCTTATTCCATTGTTTTCTTTTGTTTCTATTGGACTATTACACCTTGACTATTATCTAGACTAGTATTTGTACTCTATTAGGTATTTAGAAAAACATTAATATGTAGTGCCAGCAAACTACTTGTTGGTCACAGTTTTGTTTCTTGTTGTTTTGTCAAATATCAATAAAAAAATCCCTAACTATGTATTGCCTAATTATTGGTATTTAGTTATCAACTAACTAAGCCTTCTTTATATATGGCGAATCTCACAATTGCCGAATACAATTCATACAATAGATAATTAAGTGCCGGGTCTGCTTTGTTGTGATTAGATTTGGCACATGTCGGATTAGATGTATAAACTAGGCCTGAGATTTCACTTGGGAATGAAATCTCACAAAGAAACACAAAGGAATCTATGTTTTTGCCACTCTATTGTTCTTAGTGTATTAAACCCTTTCCCAACCAAAAACCTTACACAATCCCAGTCAAGGGGAATTACAATCCTGATATGATAGTGATCAGAACATAAAAAAAATACTCCTTTGGTACTTTTGATCTTGCCTCAGACAATATAAGCTTCTTATAGTTGTACATTATCGTATCAGAACAAAAGTTATGCGAAAAACACAATACTTCGGGACTACCGTTAATTATAAGGCCCTACAAGTTCACAAAATCAAAATCCAAGACACAATACAGAAATAATACAACTATCAATGACAATTTCAAGTCTTCGTTTAATTTAAATGAGAAAAAACTCGTTAAGTTAGCTAGAGTAAGTTGAAAATTAAAATAAGCTTACCAGTTGGAGTTTTGGGTAAATTCGATGAGCTTTGACGAATAATACTCCTCCTAGCACACCGTGGTATATCTGGATGGATGCAGTTCTGTGTTGTGGCCATTGGAATACAAAATAAATACTCACTCTTACTATCTATTCCGCCATATTGTTTCGGATATTTTTCATGTTAATGTTATTTCGGGATACCTGTGTATGAGTCTAGTCTCTCGCGGCACCAATATAAATATAAACATGGCGGTCTTCGTTCGTCGATGTACGCTATCATTCAAGTACATTTATGGCTCCACTTCATTCAACTCTTGTTTAAAATTATCACATTAGGCTTGGGAATATTTTTTGGACCCTCGACCATCTACCCTCGACCCTCGACTATCTACCCTCGACCCTCGACTATCTACCCTCGACCCTCGACTATCTACCCTCGACCCTCGACCCTCGACGTTTAGTCAGACTCCTTCTCAAGAGGTGCAAAGGTACCGTTTACAACCGTTTTTTATCAATTTTTTAATTGAAGTTCTATAACCGGATTATCGTGATTTGTAAAGACGCAGAATTTGGATGCGAAGTGTGGGTGAATATAGGTGTCAAGAGTTCCCTTGACGTACGGGTACGCTAAAGAGCTTCCCCACTCAAACTAATATTTTAGATGATTACGAGTCAAATCAAAGTGATAAAAAACCTTCGTAGTTTAAATTCATTAGGTAATAATTTTTACTTCAAAAGGCGACTTTTCTATATGGTTATTCGGACAATACAGTAAAGGGACCCGGGCCACACAGATGTACACAACTGTACAGGCCCGCAAATGAACCCAGGCCCGCAAATGATCCCAGGCCCGCAAATGAACCCAGAACCGTCCCGCAAATGATCCCAGGCCCGCAAATGAACCCAGAACCGGCCCGCAAATGAACCCAAGTAAAAATGGAATCTGGAAAGGACTAAAGAATAAAAAAAAAAACCACGACAACAAAATTATTATGATATATGATAAATATTGTCAATATTCATTAAATAAGTAAGACAAAAAAGAACAGTTCGGGCTTTCCAACTAGACTCTATCGATCGATTGTTGCACGTTGATATGATCAGCTTTGACTAATATGGTCTTTACTGAGTCTACGGGTTTCTAAATGGATCAAAGAAACCTCAAACGAACAGAAAAATGCTAATTTCAACGTATTCATATGTCAGAATTTTGATATAGACAAGTTAAAACTTATGATATAGTATGTTGTGAAATTATAATAAAAATTGCAATGTTACGTTCTGGAAAATTTTAACTATGGTCCAATTACTTGATTGTAACTTACATGTTAATTTCCGGTGAACTACACTTATCATTTCACAACGGTAGATATTTATAAATCGAATAAAACTACTTTTCACAGAAGCAGTTAATGTGCCGATTTTATCAGGCTTTTTGACTAACGATGAATCTATATGCATGTGTTCAGACTGTTTAGTGAAATTGTTTCGGTCGGTGTTGCAAAACACTTTACCTGGCCATTTAATCGGTCGTATGAAATAACCCGGTGAATCGCCATAACAAAGAATACTCGCTCATACATGACAGGCTAGCACGCGTGTTCAGTTGGGTCTTCAATTTGTTCGTTCTGTTGTAACTCTGGTTTTATTGACTGCTATGAAATCATTTATGATACTTAATATTGTTGTTTGTTTACACCGCAAACACAGTCAACAATGAAAAGGAAAAAGAAAAGAAACAAGTAAGATACCGGCTGACTTTATCAAACCAAAACACTTTAGAACGATTAAAATATCATCGATCAAATCATTATTAAGTTAATAGAGGGAACTATCAAATCTAGCTATATCTAAATGGAAACTAGCGAGTATAGGAAACTAGTATAGGCTGCGTCGGTGTTGGATATACTATTATATCAAACACCGACGCAGCCTATACTAGTTACTCGCTAGTTCAAGTTCCATTTAGATATAGCTAGATTTGATAGTTCCCTCTATTAACTATGATTTGATCGATCATATTTTAATCGTTTAGTAAACGATAGGTAATATTAAAATACCGTAAAAAAAATGTTAATTTGATAATTTTATATAGTTTAAATCAAAGTTCCTACTTTGTATTGTATGTACGTTAAAGTTTTGATATTGATTTCATTTTAAAGATAATAAAAAATCTTATAAGTCTGTACTAGTTAGCCGGTGTAAATATAGCATAAGAAAATGTTCGTACTCGGCTTAGAACTGGCTAGCTCGTTTACATGTTGACATTGTTATTCACATGTTATTCTTTCGTCACGTATTTGCTAAAGTTAGAATATGTTTCATCTAATTGCCAATAGCAAAAATCATAAACAATTACGTTTTTAAAATAGTTACATTTTCAAATACAGTGAACTATAATAAACCAGTTTAATAAGCTAGTTCATGTTGATACATTTTATCTGCTTGAATAATAAAATAATAATATGGCTATATCGTTTAATAATAACATTTTGTATTATTCAATAAAGACTCTTAATAAACAATTCTAAACTTATATATAGCCCTCACTTGGTTGCTTATTTTTGTCTTACTTATTTAATGAATATTGACAATAGTTTATCATATATCATAATAATTTTGTTGTCGTGATTTTTTTTTTATTCCTTATTCCTTTCCAGATTCCATTTTTACTTGGGTTCATTTGCGGGCCGGTTCTGGGTTCATTTGCGGGCCTGGGATCATTTGCGGGACGGTTCTGGGTTCATTTGCGGGCCTGGGATCATTTGCGGGCCTGGGTTCATTTGCGGGCCTGTACACGTACTTCTTAAATCATGTTTTGGTCCCAATGAGTTCTCTACGAAAAAGGTTTGTTTCCGAAACAGCATGTCATTCAGCAATTACAAGTGATATTTTATTGGCGCGCGTCAAAATGAATATAGATTCACCAAATAAAAGGGGTGGCGAATGGTATACCCCGCAAAATAAAAAGTCTCGGAAAAAAAGGCTGTCTCGGAATCTCGATTTTCACTCGCTTTTTTGACGAAGTCTGGTTTTCACTCGCTGTTTTGCGTCTCTCACACGTATAGTAGTGTCGCAAAGTAGCGTTAGGAGCGCTGGCCTTTCATCACTGTGACCTAGACTCGATTCCCAGGCGACAAATGAACGGAGTTCGATGTTCGATGTGTTAAATTGTTCTCTCTCATGTATCATGACAAGAGGGGTTTCACCGTGGTTATCCGTTTTTCCACCCTTCTCAAAAACCGCCATAAAGAGGTAGTGAGTGTGGGTCGCTCTGAGTCTGAGTCTCCTCAATTAGCAGTATATCCTTAGCTTGTGTCTGGCTTTATTAAACATTGAGACGCTTTTATTTTAATAAAATCAGTCAACAAGTAACCTTTTGAACATTGAGTTGTCACTGATTCTTGTTACTAAAGCTTTTAGACGTTTCGACCGCATACTGCAATCTTGCCCCAGTACCCCTTGAACTATCGTTAATTTAATTAAAAAAACATCTTTCATTACTCTTGAGTGGATCCATCCCCCTCTACCACACCTCGATAAATCGATAAATCAATTTTATTAGGTTTGTTTTGAGTATAATGGAACGCCACCTTTTGAACCAGTGTTTATTTCAATTAATAAACGCATCTTTCAGTTAGACCATCTGTGATCACGTATATTATTCATACTGACTGTTATCAATCAAAACAGGGGAGTTGCACTCGTTCAAGAAGAATATACATTAAATTAGCCGTCGTATTTTTGATATGACATGCAAAGAGTACAAACTCACCTCATTATAACTAACATCACCTTCACACACAGGAAGCAGGAAGAAAAGGGCCATGGCTTATGGCTTGTACACAGGTGTTCAATAAAAAAGTGAAGCCAGGTTTACTCTAGCTACATAAGCATAAACATAAGCAACATACGCAGACCTAGTTGGGCTTTGCTCATTAGCCGCACTAGTCTTTTCTCGCACCTATTCGAGAAATGCTTCACTGAGTCTGCGTATGTTGCTTATGTCTATGTTTATGTCGCTATAGTGTGAACCAGGCTTTAGTAGTCATATTTATAAGGGTCTTTATTGTAGCATCATCTGTGTTTACCGTTTGTTTAATATATCATTTTCGATTATTCTGTAAGCAGGGATTACAGCCGTTAGCTTCCTGATAGAAAAAGAAGCCATCTGTTGATACACTAACAAAGTTTGTTGAGATAAAAGTTAGATAATTTGACATTCCATGTTGCTGTTTACTATGTTCGTGCTGTTTTACATATGTAAAAAAGAAAATTATGGAATATGTTGTCTCGCGATAGAAATGAAGCACTTAGTGTTATTCATTTGTTTTGTTGTTATTTTGTTTTGCAAATGCCTTTCAAAGGACAAAGTGATATCGAGGTAACCCTTTTAGTTCTTGCCGTTTAATTTCAGTTTATAATGAAAAAACAACAAAGTCGATCGGGCCCAATTTGCATTGCAATAACGTATTGTTCTCTAAGATAATCACTTATTTTAGATTTCAAGCTGTGAACGATACCGCCTTTACTGCGCTATGCTTATTGTTAAGTCATTTTAAAGCATTGTCCATAGTGCCAAAAAGGATAATTGCTTAAAAAAAACACCGATTCGCGACAACACGACTAGCTCTCCCACTATCAAACAAGACGATATTGTGTCGGTAGATGTTTCTAAGAAAACATTGTCGACCCCTACTGGCAAAGCCTGGATATAATAGAGGAGTTCTTATTGGGAAATCAGGTGTTCTTTCTGTGATGTCCTCTAGCTTAGTTGTCATCTTAGCCAACAACCATCAGAACAGACATGTCCAGCTGTGTAGTTATCACTAGATTTTATAACACAAAGAACAAGCACCTAGGCTAACTTTTATAGTTAGGGCCCGCGCAAACGTCTTCAACATTTGCTTCAACATCCGTTTTAAAAACAAATGTTATCGCTTATAGTCCTGAATAAAAAAATGTCTGTATCTATGTCTAACAAGGACGTACCATTTACCCGTTAGATTTTATTTAGAAACAGTCACATCCAGCCATTTTCAATATATTCCTTTTCACGATCCAAAACGATCAACCTCAGCCTCGATAGCGTGTTAAAGGAATGTTTGTTTAATCAACTACAACTGCAAAAAATTGTATATATAAAACATACACCTATATTATGAATAAATCAATAACGTCGAGAAGAAATACCGACATCCTTTGCAGGCTTGAGATTGTGGACTATACCTTTGATTGCGACAACGTTTCTTGAAACAGGTGTATAATTCAAACGTTTAAAAAATTCCAGTCAAATTCTAAAAAATATATTACACGCTATCGAGGCTGAGGTTGATCGACGATGGTGTATTATGCGCAGGTTTGGTTGCGCAATAATAACGACAAAGGAATTGGAGAAAGACTAAGGTTTTCCCTCTGCGCTTTGTGCAATGAGCCTCGAAAATTAAACGTCAGTAAACCTTTTCAAAACAGGTGTATTTTGCACGTCATAAAATGACCTTAAGCTTCATATCTACGAGTGCATGCAGTATTCCTTTAATCTGAATAGTTGGCAGTTGCGTAGGTGTTTTTCAACTATTAATGTAGTATATAGGCAACTGCTACAGTGTAAAAAGAGAGAGAGTGGTTCCTGTTATAGTATAAAACAGAGAGAGAGAGAGAGAGAGAGAGAGAGAGAGAGAGAGAGAGAGAGAGAGAGAGAGAGAGAGAGAGAGAGAGAGAGAGAGAGAGAGAGAGAGAGAGAGAGAGAGAGAGAGAGAGAGAGAGAGAGAGAGAGAGAGAGAGAGTGGTTCCTGTTATGTATAAAGAGAGAGAGAGAGAGAGTGGTTGTTGTTATAGTATAAAGAGAGAGAGAGAGAGAGAGAGAGAGAGAGTGGTTCCTGTTATAGTATAAAGAGAGAGAGAGAGAGAGAGTGGTTCTTGTTATAGTATAAACAGAGAGAGAGAGAGAGAGTGGTTCCTGTTATAGTATAAAGAGAGAGTGAGAGAGAGAGTGGTTCCTGTTATAGTGTAAAAAGAGAGAGAGAGATAGAGTGGTTCCTGTTATAGTGTAAAAAAAAGAGAGAGAGTGGTCCTCACTTACGTTTACAGTTTTTACCGCAATCAATTTAGCTGACGTTACTTAAATTAACCCCAAAAGCCGAGAAGATTTCTATCATAATCATCACCCTTATTAGGTGAAAAAAAAACAATTTAAGTTTGATAAAGTATAATAGTATCACCACCACATTCTTCTTGAATGCTTAGTAGAGATTAAAAAAAGATGATTATCACCCTCTTTACTTATCGCAAGAAAAATGAATAAAAATGTTTGATCGATTGCTAATAAATGCCAAGCTAGCGCCCATTGTGAAGGCAAGCCATATTCATTTGTCGTGACAGTGGTTATAGGAGCCGAAAGTGTTGCATTTTCTTTAAAGTGCCTATGAAATAGAAATTTCAGATCATAAAAAAAAACACATATTTAAAAACCTTAAAAAAAGTAAAAACTCAGTCGATTGGAAAGTATACACGTGTGTATTTTGAAAACTATGTGATTGATCCTTAACTTAAAAGAGCCCAGTTAGGAAGTGTTGTTAAAACTCGTAAGAAAACGATCAAAAGCCGAAAATCCAAAAAAAGTCGATTTTCTCCAAAAATTATTATTTTTCGAATCTCAAATTTATTTTTCAGTGACTAGCTCCCCAAATGCAATTAACTGGAAAAGAAGGAAATAAGTTATTCATCGTGGAATGTGAAATTAAAAGGATACTTAATCAATTGTCTCACGATTGAGGTCATTGGTAGAAATACTGCGACGTTTCGACTGCAATCTGCTAGTCTTCATCAGGCGATGGTGTAGACTGGATGATGGTTGTCTTATATACTTTTCGTCGGATTATCGGCGCTGTGATTGGAAAAGTTCATCGAAATTGGTCCATGGAAAGTATACTTTTAAATGGGTTGCATAAAGGCATTCCGATTTTAAAATTTGAAACATTTTCCGCTCGGTCAAAACAGACCTTGTGACGTCATCAGTTGTGTTCAATGCTCGAGTGATCTCAACATGGCGACTGGAAGCGAAAGTAAATTAAAAGAAGAGTTAGTGGCAAATTTTGTGTAGCTGGAGGGCAGGAAACGTCAGTTGCACCAATAATAGTTTAGTTCCGAACATATTCATGCACACGTTTCCTTCAGATGAGACTACTTGAAGGAAATGGACGAATTTCGTCCAAAGACATCGACCAGAATGTATAGGCCTTCCAAGGGTAAACCGGTCATTTCGAGCTTTCTCCTTTTCGAGCTCTTTATTATAAGTCGTTTCGAGCTAGCGTACAGTCAGTTCGAACTTTATAAATGATAGATTAGATTTATGTATACAATATACATAAGGATATAATATAATACACATGTATGAGAAAAACCAAATTGTAAAAAAAATTGTCTTTAGTGTAACGCAGTCAACGAGTGTCACTTATACACACAAATATACGAAATAAACTGATTTATTACGGTATTACGGTGTTTACTTAAATCAAACACACTCCAATAATGGTAATAAACCATTAACTAATGTATTAGTGTGATAATAAGTTTGACAAATGTAACTATAATATCAATAGCTTAAACCCCGTTAACTCGGACCAATGAGGAAGCGCTAAATCTGCAACCCACAAATGCTTCCTCTTCGTCATAAATATGTTATTCATGTACACGATATGCACGTACGAGTCACAAACGGAACGCGTTGGAGAAAAATAAAGTTTACAAAAGTCATGCCTTGCTGCTCACTGGTTCATTAAAAAAGAGCTAGCCTCGGCAATCTATAGCTCGATGCATCATTAGAATCAAACTAAATTCATGCAGCTAATGTGTCTATGCCATAAATTAAAGTTTATTTTAACTCCGATAGCTCCCAAGCCTCGGTAACTCCGGTAACTCTCGGTCCCTCTAACTATGAGACATTAAAATAACTCGAACCAAATTCAGTCAATTCATTTATTTAAGGTAATTTTAACCCAGATTCGGCTCGATCTCGTGGTAACTCCAGCCGTCGAAAACCTGAACCCTAGACAAGAACTCAAACCATATCCCTTGCTCGAAGATTTTTCTCTATTAGTAAAAGCTATGAGTCAAGTTAATGCAACGTCAAAGTCTATCCTTGAACCTGTCAATCATTCAGTCTGAAATATCAACTTAAGCCAAAAGCACCAGAAGATTCCCTCATTATCAGGTGCTTGTACCCAAAGTTGACCTACATTAGTTACGAATGTTGCGAATATACATTGGAATAGAGACATACTTGTTGCACGATTAAGCTGGAAACATTTGATGCGATTTGAAATACAAAGAACTGCAAAAAGATGCGATGTAAAGCTGTTGCTTTGTTTTTCCTTATGGCATTGGTTAAAGGTAAGACTTGAATTGATAAAAATGTACCTATTTCTCGATGAGATATTTCAGATCAATTTAATTTAGAGCAATTATTTTCTTTAAAAAAAAATAAAACTTGGTTCACAAATATATTTGACACAAAATTTTAATTTTTAATTAGATGAGGCAAGATTTGGAACACATTGAGACTTGCTAATAATGATATATCCTGCCAGATCTCGGCCTATATTCAACGATAGTTGTGTAGTCATTACTAGAATGTTATCCTTATCTCCTATACTACTCATACTCATAATCTAAATTTTAATAAAAGACAGCCAGGCATTTTTTTATAGAAATAACATTTGCTTGGGCATAATTGTTTTTGAATATCTGAATTTTGAGCAATCATTAGTGGCATAATTGTATACTTTCTGATAAGGGAAATTTAGATATATAAGGACACTCATTTTAAAGATCAAATATATAGTAATAAACATGCAAAATGGCCGAGCATTTATATATGAAATATTTAGTCCTTACAACCTATTAACTGCAAGAGCATTTTTAGCTCCTTTTTTATTTTTTGGCGTCAGAACTATTAATAAACCGATTTACAAATTCCAATCAGTTTTCTTGAAGTTTGTTAGATGAGAATTTTTAAAGGTCTGTCGTCCAAATTCGCTTTCATATTGCAGTCTTATATGTAAACATCAGTTTTAACTGTAACAATTAATTGTATAATATACAAAGCTAGTGCTAATTGATACATTGTAACATATCTTATAATTGATAATTTTGTCATTGAGCGATTTTTCGCAAGCATTTTACATTTGTTCTTTTTCTTTCCTTTTTCTTTTTAATGTATTTCTTCCTGTAACTAATCAAAATATCAACTAGATATTTTATCGTGAAAAA
Organism: Metridium senile; assembly: GCA_949775045.1. Taxonomy (NCBI): domain Eukaryota; kingdom Metazoa; phylum Cnidaria; class Anthozoa; order Actiniaria; family Metridiidae; genus Metridium; species Metridium senile. The sequence goes on from OX459109.1 coordinate 7,592,282, forward strand.
ATGGTATGATATAATGCCCTCAATTTTAAAAAAATGCATGAACTTCGTTAATCTGTCTAACCCTAGGAATAGTTCAAACATAGTATCACGACGCATATCACGTACGAACTAATGTAAATGACCAAAACTTATATTGTTTGAATTCATTTGCATTAGATTCGGCACATCTGAGATGCAACGTTTGAGCTAGGCATTACATACCGACAAAAATTCAGAAATACACTCGTGCGATCAATTCAAATATTGCCTATTTTCATGTCATTAAAACAAATATAAACAACGGCACTAATATCGATATTGAAAAGACACCAATCAGTCGTTAAGGCTGTTAATAATATACAAATATAAATACAATTTTTACAATCCTCTTTTAAGGGTATTTTGCGCACGCTTTTTTGAATATACATTCAAAATAATTAGCATTTGACATGTTCGATAAATCTGAAAACGAATATTTAATTAATTTTCTTAATTATTTGTTTCAAAACAAAGACAATTTTAAAACGAACTCTTTAAAATAGGAATCTTTTTTTTTATTATTATCATTATTTTCTTTGGTTGCTTAATGCATTATCAACCTGAGCTTGAAAGTCGCCTTTTCTTATTGCTTCCGGAAATGCATCAAATGGACAATTGCAAGAAAAAAACAATATGTTAAAACTGCTTTTATGCTAAACCGTATTTTAGTATTAATTTCCTTTTAATGGTTTTTAGAAGGTGATATGCTTGAGAATAGAATTGAATGCCATAATGTTTTTCAAATAAAGAATAAACCTTTTGTTTAAACTGCTATTATATATGTAAGTTATTTTGGGTTTTCGTTTCTCTTAATGGTTTTGCCTAAGAGTGAAGGTGGAATATATTCTTGCATGAGAACAGAGAAGACAAAAAAACTAGAAAGTAATAAGGAAATGGTACCATTGCAAAGAAAAGTGGAAAATTAAAACATGTTTTATACAATGTAATGGAAAGTTTTTAGAATTAAAACCTTACCGTGAAAAAAGGCAATGCCAAAACGGAGTTATGTATTAAAAAAAAAAACGTTTTACAAACTCATATAAACATCAAACATATCCAAATTATTTGATTTATAATTGTAGAACAATTTATTTTAAATTAACAATTTCCATAAGAATGGAAAATGTTCAATATACTGAAAAAACTATGAATTTAAACAAGTCACTAAAATGGTATGCAAATGGAGCATTGTATAATAGAAATGTTCAATCGTGTATCGACAGAGGTCAAAGCTAAATATTTTAGAATGTGATAAATATCTAAGTAACAGAAAAGCGATTTTCACAAATGATTGAAATGTTATCATTATTTTTACTGTTATAATTATCGTTATTATATTGCTATCATCATGGTCATAGCTGTGGTTTTTGTTGTTACTAATATCGGTAAACTTTTAAATGAAATAGCTATTGTCATCATTGTCGTTATTTTATTATTACCATGGCCATACCATTACCATTATCAGCATCATTATCAGCATCATCATGCATGATCACATCGCGGCATCATCATTGTTACTTTTATTATCATCACTATTATTAGCATCATTATTAGCATCATCATTATTATTATTATCAATACCATTATTATCATCATTAGCATCATCATTAGCATCATTATTGTCATCATCATTAGCATCATAACGACCACATCCATCTTTATTATATTCCCTTTGGTTGATATCTATAGGTAAACTTTCCCTTCAATTTTTCAATTTTATTTTAACATGCCATTCTTATTACGCAATAACGAGGTAAGAGAAGCACAATATTTTGTTCATGTCATTATTACCACCACGAACTCTTCCAACGACTGTAATATTATACTAATATTAAAAGGATGTTCTTTAAGGCTCTTACGGTTATCGCCAAAACTATTTTATCATGAAATTGTTTTCGTGACAAGCATAAATATTTTCATACATGTCAAGTGCTAAGACGATACCCATAAACCAGCTCTTTGGCTTATCAAAACCCACAAGTAATTAGAACGGAAATTGGAAAATATGAAGCCGTGACTAGAGTGTCGATGGACATTTTATCATACTTGCACTAAGATTACTACAATGGCGGACCCAGAGGGTAAATGGGACTCCCCTTTGTAGTTGACAAATAAAAAGTAGATTAAAAAAAATACAAATACATAAGCAAATATAAATACAAATAACGGCATAAACAAATACACAAATACAAATACAAATACAAATACAAATTCAAATATATAATCAAATACAAATACATAAACAAATATAAATACAAATACAAAGTGACAAATACAAATTCCGTGTTGAGCATATGTAAAATGTTTGTATAAATTATTTTCCCAGAAACACCAATGCAGCTTACTAAAGTTTTATTCCAATTGTTTTCTTAGAATTGTTCAAAAAGGCATCGAACACCAGTTCAGCCACCAGTTATCTTACATATTTGATCTAATTGCTTTCTTAGAATCCAGACAACACTAGATTCACTGCCATGTGTCGTACATCTGAACAGCCCTACGTAGGCCAATTAATATTTACGATAACTAATGGTTATAATTGAGTGGGCTGCACTTGTGTCTCAAATTAAGAACACGTTCGGTTGAATTGGTGTAAAAATATACGATAACTACGTTAAACTTACTCTTATTGTTTCCTTAGAAAAACGATTCCAGCCCACACTAGTTTAACCGCTAGTCGTCGTGCACGGCTTAACTCACCGCTGCAGCCAGCATTTAATATTTTTAACTACTAGTTATCGTATTGTATTGTTTTCTTTGCCACAAGAATGCAGTTTACACTATTTTAGCCTCTTCGCATATCGCACATTTTTTTACTATATATTTTTCTCGTTAACACGTGCGCGCTATTTTGTCGCGCGAAATAAACATCGATTTCGATAACAGTTTTATCTAAGCTTTGAATACATATGCTAAAAATATATAAGCGACAGAAAATCGCAGCAAGTTTATTAAAGAAAGATATAAGGTTTTTCGAAGACTTAACACTGACTGAATAAATCAGTTTAACCGCTTTCCAACCAGTTTCTTTTGTCAAAAATGAAAAGATTCGACACACAGATGATAATTAATATATGTTTATATAAGCC